>JAMJFZ010001100.1:20357500-20812500 GCA_026225945.1 Cricetomys ansorgei
AGCTACGGCAGCCACCTTTATTCTTATGTTCCCAAAGGAGGAGAATTTGTAGCAGCCAGAGCAAACAAGTGGTCAAAGTTTATTTTATCAGGTGAGAATGCAAATGCAAAGTACACCTCCAGAGTGATCCAGCCTGCCTCTTGGTATCTGGACTTAAAGGACCTGGTCGACTGTTCCCTTCCCCTTGCCCACCTTTGGAGTCATCAACTTCTTGGGGTAGGCAGAATCTTTCTCACAAGCCTTCTTTACCCACAGTTAATCTGCTACTACTAGATACATTAGATGCAAGCATTTGTATAAAAGTGTAACTGCCTAAATGGAGTTGGCAAGTTTACTAAGGAAAAGACTCCTCCAGAGCTTCCTGGGAGCCCATCAGAGCCTGTGGAGCCCAGTTTTATTGTATTTCCCAGATCCCTCTCTTCCTATCTAATCATCTTGGCTATTCAATTTTAAGTTGAAAGCTCTCTTATTACCTTTTTCAGGGTTTACATCCTTGCTGTCTTAACATTGATGCAATTTAACCTTCATAATATTTGTTTTCATTGTGTCAAGGAAGAGGCCTGACTAAGGACTGCAAGGGAAGGGTGCCCACAGAGCAGTTCACAGCAGATTCCTGAGCCAGCATAGCAGCATGTGATGTAGCACGGTGTCTAGGAGTGACACCCTTGCTCATCTGTAGAGTTGTGATCAGCAAGAGTTGTGATCAGCACAGTGACCTTCCCACCCCATAAAACCTTGTAGTGACATAGAACACTCTCAGAAGCCTGGAGACTAGAAGGCTTGCTTTCTGTAGCAGACCAAGAAGACAATGGGACCTGTAGGCAAGGCTAGCCTCTGAGTGAAAACAGCCGCCTGTGTGCCAGTGAATCTGCCGACACTCCTGCAAAACACCCTTGCTTTCTACCCTAGAGCCTGAGCTCTAACCAACGGCAGTAAGCAGCTATCTACAGGGGGCCACTTCCAACATGCTGCTAAGAGAGACCTGACCTCCTCACCAGACCCCTAGATGTCAGTCCAGATGTCTGTGCAATGAAGTAAAAATTCCCGGGAAGCATGTGGAAGACAGCTTTCCCTGCATGCCTCTTGTGCTATTTCTCTGAGTTCTTTAGTGATGACAGCTCTGAGAGTGTGGGCAGAGATGGGCAGTCACTTAACCCAGCCCATGGTGAGAGAATCATTCCTCTGCAGAGGCTCCTGCCTCCTGGGAATGTATGGGTCCCTAGTGCAGCTAGACAACAGCCATAAATGAACCCATGTTTGTTTATGCCCTGTCATCTTCTCTACATAAACTTTCCATGGAATAAAGAAACACATCTTCCATTGATTGATCGTGAGTGAAATTTGCCAACAGAAGTCTGGAAAGCAGTGCACAGTGGAGATTTTAAACTCTATTTCCATCCATTTACTTGCAAGAGAACTCTACAAATAATTCACTCCGGGCTTCTTGAGCAGCCTTGCAAAGCCATTGGGGAGCCAGTGCCCTTCTGGCCCTCAGCCTTGCTTATTTCCCTCCGGCTCTAGCTCTGGACTTCATGTCTATAATACAGCTCTGAAAATCCATCTGTCCCGGGTGAACTCCAGACAGGAAGATAGAAAAGAGCAAGAGGTAAAACGTGTGTGTGCCGTAGATCCACTCTTATTTGTTTGTTGTGGTCCTGGGAGTTGAACCCAGGGCATCTTGCACGCTGCACAGCAAGCGCTCTACCACTGATCTAAACCATTACCCCTACACATTGTTATTTTATTTATCTTTAAGCGTGTATGTGTGTGTGTGTGTGTGTAGATCCGTGTGTGTGTGTGTGTGTGTGTGTGTGTGTGTTGTGCTGGTCAATTTTAACTGTCAGCTTGACACAACCTAGAGTCACGTGGGAATAGAACCTTAGTGAGGAATTGTCTAGATCTCAGATTGACCTGTGGGCATGTCCTGATTGCACACTGACGTGGGAAGCCCCACCCTGAATGTGAGTGGTACCACCGCGTGGACTGGACCCTGAACTGTAGAAGAGTGATGAGAGCCGAAAGCGTGGAAGCGGGCAGCGTGGGAGCACTGGTCTCTCTTGCTGCTCTTGGCTGCGGATGTGATGATTTAAGTTCCTTCCTTGACCTCCCTTAATAAAGGACTGTATCCCTAGGGCTGTAAATCAAATAAGCCCTTATGTCTTGGGTTGCTTTTTAGTGAGAGTGTTTTATCACAGCAACAGAATGAAATTGGAACAAATGGGACGTGCCTGTGTGGGGTGTATGTACACAGACGTGTGCATGTGCACACACCTGTGCAAACTCAGAGGCCAGAGAAGTATGTCAGGTACCTTGATCTGCCTCTGTCTTGTTTCTTTGGTACTGAGTCTTTCATTGAGTCTAGAGTTATCTGGTGGCCAGCAAGCCTCACCAGTCCTCCTGTCTCTGTTCTCCACAGAACTGGAGCTTCAGGCACACACACCACCACACACAGCGCTTTACATGGGTGCCAGAGTCAGAATTCTGATTCCTCATTCTTGTACAGCAAAGCACTGCTACCCACTGAGTGCCTCCCCAGCGCCTTCCTATACTGTTTTAAATGAGTGTTCCTTAAAAACCCCACTCAACAAATTTCCCTGACGTCTTATTGCTCAAAACTGTGTCGTGTGACCATCTAACTTTGCACAAGGCCTGGAAATTTTGTTTTCTCCCAGACATATTTTTGACACAGAAAAATGAGATTTCTGTTTGTTTGGAAGAAGAGGAGGAAAGGTACAGTGAGGACGGGCTGTCTCCACCAGGCTCCTCCATAACAGCTCTTGCCTCAACCCATGTTCCTTGAAGGCTCTGGGGAATGGATTAACGGGAAAAAGAGAATGGGGAACAGAAATGTAGAGGAGAAGGGAGAGGTGGGCGTCAGGAAGCTAGACTAGCTCGGATGAAAGTGTGTGTGTCTGCGTTCCAATGACCAGCCGTCAGTTTGCTGAGGATGCAGGACTTTCAGTGGGAGCTGGGGGGTGACTCAACGGTGGAGCGCTTGCCTATGTGAGGCCCTAGGTTCAATCCTCAACACTGCAAGAAAAATGAGACTGTTCCAAACAAACAGGGGGAAATAGTCACCCTAAATGTTTATGTGCCCGCATGAAGAGTTATTAAGCAAGCTACCTTTGACCAGTGCCTCTCAAAGCCCTTCTCGGGTCCTCAAAGCCTGTTCGTTCTAGAGGCTGTAAGGTCAGACTATTTTTCTAATGGTTTGATTTATCCATTCATTTCACACTCTTCTCTCACACTGTTACACGAAGATGTTCTCCAGAAGTTTTATGGCCTTGAGCATTCAGTAGACAGGATATGAAATAGGATCTAACTGCCTTCAGCTCCTCAAGGAAAAAGAAGTGAAAGGTACAGCCCAACAAACATGAAGGAAATGAAAGAAATGAAAATGAAAAAGGAGACATCAAACATCAAAGAGGCTTTAATACATGTAAAATAATGTTACTTTTTGATTCTGATTTAGAAAATAATTATTTTCATTAAAAATGTGTTAACTTGTAATGATTTATTATTGTTATTTTTAAATGAAATTATAAGTCAATTTGCAATATCTTCTTGCCCTTTATTTCTAATATTAACAGTTACATATATATATAATTTTTAATTTTTTTCATTGCATGTGTTTGTCTGCACGTATGTCTGTGCATTGTGTACATGCAATCCCTGCAGAGACCAAAAGATGGCACCAGATCCCCTGAGACTGGAGTTACAGGCTGCTGTGAGCCACCATATATTGGTGCTAGGGATTGAACCCTGGTACTCTGAAAGACCAGCCTCTGTTCTAAACCAATGAGCCATTTCTCCAGCTCCTATAGAGTGATTTTTTAAAAGGTCTGTTGGCATTCTCAATACATTTTAATAGTTTGAAAGGATTCTGAGACCAAACAGAGATCCACTGTCCTAGACTAGACTAGGGATTAGAGGGTGGGGGGAGGGGATTAGAGTATAGAGTCTTCTGGAAGTTAAAGAATAGACTGAGACCAGGAGAGCCAGGCATCAGGAAGAGGAATTTCCAGGACCCTCTGCAGCAGTGTGTGTGTGTGTGTGTGTGTGTGTGTGTGTGTGTACATGTGTGTGTATGTGTGTGTGTGTACATGTGTGTGTGTGTGTACATGTTTGTGTGCATGCACATACATACATGCACACACACACAGTCTATGTGTCTGTGTGTGTGCTAGTGTTGTTCTTGTGTATTTCAGTTCCTTGTTACTGTACAACTCAAAGTGTGGCTCATAGATCAGCTCCAGTCAGGGAACTCTTCACCATCAGTGGTGGTGGAGGTGAGTACAGAAATAAGAGCTTTAAAAACTTCTACAGCAATTGAACAAAGCAACTTGATGTTTGCCCAGCTTGTGATGAGGATCTAGGCTTGTATGCTGTTTCTCTGTAGTCATTTTTTTAGCAATTTCTCTTCATTGCATTTCACAAAAGTATTCTATGGTGCTTTGGAAAGTTTAGAAAATGTGGTCATTTCATGCTTGAGATGAGCCATAAAGGGTAAGTACTAATTAAAGAAGGGGGCATAGAATAGGTTCCAAAGGAAATGAGTGCTTGGGGGAGACTCTGCACAGTCTATGACACACCCCTCCTGATTACCTGATCCTAGCCTTTTATTGAGCTAGTTTATAACTTTGTAGATTATATAAAGCAATATGAAATAATTTCTG
This sequence comes from Cricetomys ansorgei, assembly GCA_026225945.1. Lineage (NCBI taxonomy): Eukaryota > Metazoa > Chordata > Mammalia > Rodentia > Nesomyidae > Cricetomys > Cricetomys ansorgei. Next base: position 20,362,177 of record JAMJFZ010001100.1, read on the forward strand.
CCCCACATATGTGAAAATTCTGTCAAGCATCTGACTTCCTTCCTCTCCATGGAAAAGGCCAATACTGTCCCCACTGTTTATTACATGAACATTCCTGGTCTTGACATATGCATGATTTGAAGTCTCCTTGGACCTAATAATGATTTCTACAACTATGGATCTTACTTAAAAATCATTAATATGTGTTTATTAAAAATAATAAACTACTTTTCATTATGAAAAACCATTACCCAGCTTATGAAATGCTCCTCTTGGATCCTGATGTAACTCAGTTGCTCTCTGGGATTTTTTCCCATTCTTTCTGTTGATATCTATACATTCTACTCTATACATTTCTTTTTCTAGCTTAGCTTCTCTTGCTTCCTGGTCTCGGTGTCCTTATTATTTTGGCTGTGGAATAGAAAAGAGAGTAGAAGAAGCTACAATAAGCCAAAGAAGAACTGTCAGAAGTGTGAGGGGAGGCAGAAAGAGGAAGAGGAAGAGGAAGGGAGACAAAGAGAAAGAGAGTCAAGATGGAGGAATATTGAATACAAAGGAACAAAGGGATTGTTCCATATGGTCTCTCATATATGAACTACAGATACCTATTGTCCCCAGATATCACTAAACACCTTTTGGTTTTCTGAATAGGACCACACCTCTATGAGTTCAATAGCTCAATGCTTGAATGTGATCTTTAATGTCTCTGTGCAGAGGTCACGAGATGTGGATGTTGGAAAGGGTTCTGTGGAGCCTGAAACACCTACAGAAGATTATGACCCAGTAGCCAATTTGATGGCTCTGGCCACCTGTGATCTTACTGTCACCCCCAACTGGCTAGGGGTTCTATCTACTTTATGCAGATGGAAATAATGGATAGGCGATGTGGCAGCTCCCTTAGCATTGACAACCCTGAGTTTCAGAGATTCACAAGCTGGGATTCCACAGCCAGAAGCTTATGGCTCTAAGCCAAGACTGTGGAGGCGTATGGCTCGAAGCTTTCATAGAGGTTTATTGTTCTAGGTGCTCCAGGCAGAGGCTAACTGTACTGGACTTAGAGTACTAATAGCTAGCAGCTAGAATTACTGTTCCTGAGCTGTGAGTGTCAGGATCCTCAGCTCCTCAACCTTTGGCAGCTCTCTAAAGCTCTCCTTGTGTCCAGAGCTCTCCGTCCTTGTAGCATGGGCTCCCACTTTGGGCTCTTCACAGCCACTCATCATCATTCCACAATCTCAGTTTCTCTGCCATCCTTCATAGTCTTAGCACCTCAGATTCTGCCCTGGGTTGCTCCCTGGAACTCTTAGTCTATCTACTAGTGTTACAGCTCCGAGCTTTGGGTACTTAGCTTTAGTGGCTTTTTAGAACTCTTAGCTACCTCACCACTACCACTGACACTGCCAAGCTGAAAGCCTCAGGGTCTTGTCTGCTTGGTACAATAAGCCCAGCCTTGCTCTACCACAACCAGGTAAAAAGATCATTCAGGAAAAGCTTTTATTGGTGCTTATTGTCATAACACTGAAGCATAGTACCCAGTAAAGATGCCTCCCAGACTAATCTAAAAAAAACAGTGTCAAGCATCCAGTTCGTATAGCCAGAAGAGAGATGTGGCATGCTTGTAGTTAGATTATAATTCCACCACTCATAGCCTTTTATGTTCAAAGCTTACAATTTCACCAATCACATAAGGAACAATTACAAGCGAAGGACCAATCATAGCCTTTTTGCTGAGTCACAGAAGAGGTGTGCTCCCTCTTCTTTTCAGTGATTATAGCTGCAAGGGAAGCAGGCTCACAGAGATTTGTCTTGTCCAGAATGCAGTCTTCCAAAGCACATACAAGCTGCATGGAGCTGTCATGATTGGAGCAAGACCTCCTAAAGCAGGAGACATGGCTTTGAGAGTTCTGGTGATCTACAACTGGAGTAGAGCTTCCTCAGATTAAATACGGAGAGTTTAAAGTTGCCAAAGAAGCCTTGCTTGTCTGACAGCTCCCCATCTAAGGCTGTTAGACACAAGATAAGGGTTTGTCAGCTATCATTCAAGAAGCTTAACAGGCAGTCCTAACAGCTTAGCTTATTTAAGGGACAGACATCAGAAGATGCTTACAGTAAAGGCCTATCACAGAATTCTCAATGTTATCTAGCAGTGCTTAACATCTGGGCATCTAGCCATGGACCCTTAAGGATAATTGGGTTCACCCTTATCTGTCTCACTAAGGTCATGTGTGGTTGGGAAGTCCGAAGCTCTGCTGATGACTGTATTTATTATTCCTCTTACTCTCAGTCTCTACAGCACCTTATTGTGTTATCAGTACAGGCTCCCCTGACTTTATATCAGCCCATGTCTAAAACCTCTTCAAACTTCTGTAGTCTCCTTAGCTTGTATTCATTCTGTAACTCACATAGATACATGTATAAAGATATGTTTACTGTGTGACATGAGAGTTAATATTAGTAATAAAGATTGAAATATAAGACTCTATATTTGCCTTGGCCAGATTACCAGGGTAGCTGACAATGTGTTGCCACTGAAAATGCAGCAACTTATGGATTTATTGTTATTCAAGTTCTGGCATTGTGGAAAGACACAGATGTGTTTGTCTACGTCTGGCATAGTGTGCTCACTACTTGGTACTATGTTACTACAAACTAGTTTCCGTCCCAGAGAAGTTGACACAGACAAGCATGCAGGATGCAGCAGCCTCGTGGAGATCAGGATTCTCTCTTATCAGAGATTAGCACATGAGGAAAAACCCTTCTGCAGTGAGGATGGTGACAGCTCTTCAGGCAGAGGGTGGCGTGGTAAGTGCATATAGGCCTCAGTCCAGTTCTTGGCTTGCTGCAGTCTGAGCTGAGTTGAAGTTAGGTTTTGTCCATGTGTTTTCCAGAGAGCCACTTAAAGTGGTGAGAGATTTTGAGAATTTTGGTGACTAAAGAGGCACACTTACAGAGTATCAGCAAATGTATTCCCCTCTTCTTGTGAGAATTTATCCGTGCTGTACTTTTCTGGGTCACTAAAGTTGTGCAACAGAAGCACAGAGAGTTGTGAGACCTGGAGTAAGTCATCTGACTTCATGAGATCATTGCGAGGCATAATGGAAGGCAAGGAAAATTTGAGAGAAGCTTCTCTTCCTGGGATCCAGATAAAGCATTTTGTAGAGAAGGAAGAATCCCATACTGTGAATAACTGCTTAAGGCCTTTCTCACAGGGACACACCTGCAACATTCTAAGAATCCTGCCAGAGAGCCAAGCTTCAGGGAAGGGCATTGTGGTTCAGCTCTAGTGGTTCCCTGTTCAATTTACCAGATTGTAATTCCATCTAAAGGACTTCTGGGCCCAACAGATTCTTACACTCATTAAAGGAGAAAGAAAACTCTTTGAGATGGGACACGAGAGCCACCAAAAATAGTGCATCTGGCCAAAGCTAAGGCAATTATTGTGACTGTCCCACAAGGAGTCTGTGCCCACACCTGGTCTCTCTTGATTTCTGTGACTCTCCCTTGGGGAGCACATACTCATATCGACCCTCTGGCTTGCCTTGCTTTCTCCCCAGCACTCTTTTTCTCTTAACCCTCATGTTTAAACCTATGTTAAAGTGTTGATGATGGAGTCAGGAGGGAGCTCATTGGTTCTGAGCATTTACAGCTTGAAGAAGTTGGAGTTCAGTTCTCGGGACCCACTCTGTGGCACACGACCATCTGTCACTCCAGTTCCAAAACGTCCCACTGCTTCTTCTGACCTCTGAAGGCTCCTTCAAACACACGGGACACATACATGTAGGCAAAACATTCACACACATAAAATAAAAATGAGTACCATCTTTAAAATAGATCTTTAATAAAATCTCCAACTCTTTCGTTGTACCAGTTTGTTCTGAAATTCTTTTCAATATCAAACCCAGGAACCCCAGTTCGGCCTGAGTCAAGGTCTCTAAAAATTTAGAGGAACTCTTCAGGCTGCTGTGGGTGACAGTGTGGAGCTGTGTCTCTGTCACCTCTTTGCAGACACCAGAACTGTTATAAAGTGTGGAGGTGAGGTGAGAGCAAAGAGCAACATGGTGACACCTTTGCCAGCATGTGTCTTTGTGCTCAAGTCTGCTGAAGAGAAGTTAGATGAATTGCTCCTCCCTCTACTGCTGACTCTGGGGAAGGCACCTCAGCATCATGGCTGAACAAACAAATTTGCACTTGAGGTATATTTAGCACAAATCATACTGTGCTTGCTGTGTATGGTCAGGCAACTTTTCCAGTCTTTCTCACTTCATTTCTTCATTCCTAACATGGTGCTTCTCACCGTGATGCGGCTCACATGAGACTGTGACCAGAGAGGACTTCTTTCCCTACCTAAGAAGCCCTTGGTAAGACCTGCTGTAGTCATAGCTGATGCCGTTTGCGCAGGCTAGGAGCTATCCTCATGGTTGCCGCAGAGCTGGCTTGGTGAAACGTGCTCAGTCTGGTGTGGGCATTGATGAAGTCAGGATGAGATCAGGGAATCTTGAAGGCCCAGAACAAACCCACATCCCCTGCCAGCTAGAAGCTCGTGGCGGATTAAGACCTCAGCCTGCCAAGGACGCTGCTGACCCCAGCCCAGGTCAGAAGTGTGCTCGATCTCTGGAGCTTTCCAGCTTGTCAGGCACAGAACAACAGGTGTGTGGATGTGCTCAGTAACTTGAGCCTACCTTTGGAAGCTTCAGAAGTTGAAACAGGACAGACAGCTCTTTCTTCAGACAACCACAAGATGAATAAATAAGTTTTCAGGGAGATTGGGGACAGCCCCAGACACAGCAGGACTGGCTATACTTTTAGGTACTCTCTTGGACCTGTGTTTTCAATAAAGGCAGCAGCGACAGCGGCATCCACTGTTCCTGGATGGCCACTGAGTCAGGCCGTTCCCATTTATCCCTTTAACAGTCCCAGGAGCAGAGTGATTGCTCAAAGTTCCTACACTAAAGTCAAATGGGCCCAGGCTGGAGTCTTAGTTCCATCACAGGCTGCTTGCTGACCTTGAGCAAGCTGGCTAACCTAGGGCTATTGAGAAGTGTGTGGGGGATTTACAGTAATCCAGAGCTTGGCACAAAGAACGTCTCAGCGCATGACGGAGCACTGACCCTCCCTGACCCGTGAGGACACTGAAGCCCACTCTGTCCAAAATCACACTTGAATCCATCACACTGACATCATCACAACCCTGCCCTGTTGTCCTGCTGCTCTGTGGAAGCCCTAGAGCAGCAGTTCTCAAGCCATGGGTTGAGACCCCTGTGGGGATTGAACAGCCCTTTCACAGGGGTCACCTAAGACCATCTGCATATCATATTTACATTGCAATTCATAACTGGCAAAATTACAGTTATTAAGTGGCAGCAATAATAATTCTGTGGTTGGGGGTCACCACGACAAGAGGAACTGTATTAGAGGGCAGCAGAATTAGGGAGGTTGAGAACCGCCGACTTAGAGGTGCAGGGCACCTCCTACAGAGAGACATTTATGTCCCTCTCTTTGCTCATCAACTTATCCAAACAATGTCCCTCAAAGAGTGAAATTTTCCCTCCAGGAATTCCATGCTGGGGGAAGGGAAAAGTTGAAATCTTGCCATTTGCCTCCCTGGAAGAGATTTCACACAGCTCTGGAAGCTTTTCTCATAATTAAATTAACATATGCACATTTCTTGGCTTTTGTTTTGTCTATTCTACAAAATTGTAACACTGGGGAAAAAAAAAAAGATTTAAAAAAAAAAAAAAAAGCCAAAGATCTAAAGATGAGCTCATGTTATCTTACTCCAAACAAAATCTAGCAGATATTATGGTGCTCCGCTTGGCCAATCTGTAAATAAATCTATTTTTCTTTACTGTTTCCTAATGTCTATGCTGCAGGTTTCTGAGCCTACGTACCCTATAACCAAAAAAAAAAAAAAAAAAAAAAAAAAATCTGAGGCAGAAACCAGAGAGGAGTAATCCTCTCCTCCAAGGATCCAGCCAGGATACAGAAGGCACCAGCTAAGACAGAGCAACATGCATCAGCCAAGCTCTTCCCCTCAGCCCCACCAAACCAGAACATTCCCTCTGTATAGCCAAGCATGACCTTGAACTTCTGATCCTCCTTCCTAGAGTCTAGACTTCCAGAGTCTGGGATTATGGGAGCACGCCACCACACTTGTTCACCACAGGGTCCTGATCAGACCCCCAGCTCTGTACATGCTAAGTGAGCATTCTACAACTGAGCAGCCTCCTCCGCCCACCAACATTCTTCCAGGAAGGGCCAAAGATCTAAAGATGAGCTCCTGTTATCTTATTCCAAACACAGAACAGAATCGATATTCAGAGACCACGTGTCTGTGCCCACACTCCGAGATAAGGAGTAAAGATTAAAAAGAGATTGAGAATCCACACACACACAGGATGTGACGAGCACTCCTCAGAAGCCACTCGGCACTGGGCACTCTCCAGGATGCTGTGCACTAATATAGTGCTACCCACAGCTCTATGTGTGTTGCGATGATCACAGTTCCCCAAACAAAACCTTAATGATGTCACTCATTGCCTCTTCTTGGCATAGTTTAAGTTGGTATAAACACATTTATAAATAAGCTGTTTGGCATGAAGCTATGAATTTTCTCCATTCAGGAGATTTTATGCGTAATGTTTACAGTATGATTTTGAAAGAATTTTGTTTAATTTTGTTTTATGTGCATTGGTGTGAAGGTATCAGATCCTCCCGGCACTGGTGTTACAGACAGTTGTGAGCTGCCATGTGGGTGCTGGGAGTTGAACCCTGGTCCTCTGGAAGAGCAACCAGTGCTTTTAACCACTGAGCCAGCTCTCTAGCCCCTACAGTATGATTTTGATTCACAAAGGTCTACTTAACCCACAATACGTTGGTAAGTCTGTCTTTTGGAGACGAGCATTTATATTAGAAAACATCAAACATGCACGACCCAATTAAACATAGTCTAAGATCTACCCAGCATCTCCTCCCTCTTCCCTCTCCACTCAGGACACGTGACCCCAGGGACCAGCCCTTGACCCAGGGAAGATTGTGATTAGTGGAGGCATCATGATCAGCACATCTCTTGCTGGTGCTATGTTCAGGGATACTGTTGTCACCCAGTGACCTCTGAACTCTTGAGGTCCAGGAACAGTTGGTACCTAGGTTGGTTCAGTTAGACTGAGGAATATCCCTTCTTCCTGTGAGTATAAGAAAGGCCTCTTCATGTCTTGTTGAAAATTCACATAGGGGCATTCTGTCCTTATTGCTGCCACCAGGCCATCTTACATGCACAGATGAGGTCTGCCTGAAGACCCAGTACTTCGGACGATCAAAATGCCAGGGAAACCAATCTTGGCTTCACTGAGCCACACCCAGATCATTTCATCTCTAGACTTCCTGTTTCACAACATGATAAATGTTATGTTAAATGTGAGGGACTTTTCTCTAGGGAAAAAAATAATCTGTTTTTCTGGAAGGAGCTCAGCCTTCAGATGAAATCAAAGAGAAAGGATTCTTGAGATAACAGCCAGGCATAGTGGTGCAGGTCACAAACCCAGGGCTGAATTGGGGCAGGGGGATGGGTTAGTTGTTGGCCAGCATGGACCTACACAGTAACAACCTGTAAAAAAAAAAAAATTGGTTGAGTAGATACTGGAAGAAGGGAATAATGAAAGAGTCTATGCTTAATTTAAAAAGATCATTTCCCTACATGGAGTTACCTGACCAATGAATCATAGAAATCATGAAGAGGAAACCCTGCTTTGGACCCCAGGGAAAGAAGGGTTGAGATAGAGTTCCTAGCTGCTGACCCACACACCTGGCCCATAGCTTCGCAGTCCCCTTTGTTCAGGAACAGAACAGAATGGGTCAAGACAAAACAGTGGAACACAGGGAAGAAGATGCCCAGGGGACTGCAGTGAGCTGGCTGATCACAGATAGCTCCTGAGCACAAGCTCACTAGCACGTGTCAAAACTGCTAGGAGTCCTTAGAAGTGTGTCCTGTTTGGACCTACAGCCCTTGTCGGCGGCTTGCTTCCTCTCCCGGGAGCTTCCTTCCAGCCTCTGATACACAGAGACCTTTTACTTTCCCATTAAGCCAATAGATGTTCTCAACACTTATTCCTGGTCTCAATTAATGCAGATCCCTTCCATGACAAAATCCAAATGAGAAGGGAAAATGTCAGAACCATCTTTGATTATGAAAGCTCATTGTGGACGTCTGCTGTCTGCCTGCTACACATCCATTCCTGCTTCTGTTAACAGCACCCATTATGCCCGAGGCTACATGGACTGCAGTGGATCTGGCTTGACCCCTGGTGCACCAATGAGCATGTGGCAGATGAACCCCAACCAAGCCTAACAAAAAGAATGAATTGGCGTTGAAGAGGAAGCCTGGATCCTTAATCTGCCAAATCCAGGAAGATGGGAGTCTTTGGGCAGTTACTGGAACCATGTTGGTGGTTTATGAGAAGAGTCTTTCTGGAAATGAAGCAAAGTTAGAAAGATGCAGGCAGAGTGAGAGACACAGTCCTGGTTATATCATTTGAGCCCTTATATGAAGCCAGCACCCTGCATCTTCCACTTAAATGAACTCTGTGTGTGTGTGTGTGTGTGTGTGTGTGTGTGTGTGTGTGTGTGTGATTTTGACTTAGCTGCTATGGTTGATTTTTCTATTACTTGTAACTGATGGAGTCTGGGTTAATAATAATCCTCAAATTTAGGAAAGAATCACATTCCCTCTCTCAGTCTTCTTGGTTTTATAAAAGAGGCCTAGGTTATTCCTAATGGACTCGACTGTCTGACCTTGAACAAGCCACAACCAAGTGTTCTCAACAGCAAAATGAGTGTGCTCAATCTCCCAGGGATTTTTTTTCTGTTCTGAAATTGTGTACATCTAGGAATAGTCCCTTAGAAACCTTAACATTCAAAGAATTAGATGCAAAATAACTCTCTTCAAGTGTATGGGTTCAAAATATTAAAATACAATTTTAATAGTTTAATGATATGCCAGATTTACAAACTATTGAAGACCTCTTTGTTTTAATTAAGCATCTAGTAACCCCACATTCATAACACACATATGTCATCTCTAATTTCTTATTCTTTTGAAATTTCTGTTTTTATTTTTAATTATGGGGAGAAGGGTTGTACACATGAGTGCAGAACCCATGGAGGCCAAAAAGGGTGTCAGATCCCAGGAACTGCAATTACAGGCAATTGTGGGCACCTGATGTGGGTGCTGGGCACCAAACTCAGGTTCTCTGAAAGAGCAAGATGTACTCTTAACCACTGAACCATCTCTCCAGGCCCTTGACTCTCATTTCCAGTGACTGAGAACTTCCACTACCCCTGCCTACTTCTGATGCATAATACCCAGCATAGCCTTGCTAACCTATTTCATGGTTAACCTGTAAACTTTCATGTAACATAGGTTCTCAGTAAACAACAATAGTGTCTCAGATACAAAGTTAACAAGTCAGACGAGACAAACTTCCAGCCTAGCTCATCTTCCCGAATTCTTGCCTACTTCCTAGTTCAAAACTAGTACTTCCTTTTGGGAAAGTTTTTTTTGTTAGCCAACAGGGCTAGGATGTCTACTTAATGTGATTTGCAGCTCTTGATGTGAATCTGCTCTTCCTGGCATCTAATATGAACTTCTCTCAATACAACCACAGATTCATTTCTCAGTACTCTATGTTTTAGATGAAAAGCACCGAGGGCAACCCAGGTGACTCAGAATTCAATTCTCTGTGACACTCAGAAGTAGCAGGATTGGGGAACTGATTCTTCTGGTCTGCTCTTAAGTGAAACCAATTGATGTCTTGGCTGGCCCATTTATCGGGTGTAATGGGCGATAACTAGACTGGAGTATAGTCTGTGGCATCACTCCAAGGACTCTCTCACAGAGGCTGGACCCCTTGACCCATGCCCTAGGAGCATAGGATGCTCTCCAGCAGCAGAACAGGAGGAAGAGGCCAGATGAACCTCTAAATGCCCCGGAGAGTGTGACCATGGGATCTGTGAGCTGCAGCATGGCAGGACTGCTCCTGGCAGCTCTGTGCATGTGCTAGTAGGCTCTATGCACATTTCTAATGTAGAGTCTCAGTTTCTTATAATGTAAGGCAGGTCCACGAAACCTGTGGGAGACTGTGAGACCTGACTGAGGTCATGCATGCAAAATGTCTGTCATATAATCAAATCACATCAACCATGCCAGCTTCAGTGTCTTCTAGTCTTGAGAGACAGTGTTGTGCTGCTCAGAAGTCACACCAGTCTAATTCCCTCCCTACCATGGGATGGAGGAACTCCAAGGAGTTTTCACGTTAGACTCTGCTGCCTCCCACCCACAGCCTTGTTACAATCCCACCTCTGGAGAACTCAGAAGCAATCTCTCCATGACTATTTTACCCCATGTTAGGGCTTCCTTACTTTCTTAGGGTCAGATTGATTTGAGAATCTAATGACAGCTCTGTCTCTCAATCTTGTTAAAAAATAAAAATTAAAAAGAAAAAGAACTACCCGTTTCTTGGAGATTTTTCATGGGGCTCATGGATTCCCTGGTGTCACTTAGGTAAGATGCCTGCCTTAGCTGACCTTCTGCAACTCCTGGCCGTTCCGTCTGTCCTCAGGCCAGTGTTCCTGTGGCTCACAAGTTCATGGATCACCTGAAGTCACAGGGTAGCGGTCCCTCACTTCACAGCTGACAAAGTGCCACAGAGCAAAGTGATACCTTCTCTCTTCAGTAGCAGTGGAACCCAGTTCCGTTCCCCTCAGCTTCCCTTTCATGGCATTTGCCTCAAAAGACGTGCTCTCTTGGCTCTCTCAAAATTGGTGACCCCTCACAGAATGGAGGGTCCTGAAGAGGGCCCGCTCCCCAACCTTCCCCCTTGAGTCCTTTCCAGTCCTTGAGACGTGTCCTGCTCCCAGACCTGCCCTTACACGTCCTGGGTGCCACCTGTTCTGTGGCTTCACTAACAAGTGCCACTGTCCTGTAAAGCTCTGCTGGACTCAACCTCCAGGGGAAGAGGGGAGAATTAAGATATCCGAGTTGAAAGATGCTGGGCTTCAGAAACGAGCGCTAAGCAGACTTGAATAGCAGAGAGTTTCAAAGGCACCCGTGGAAGTCCGTGTAAAACTGCAGCTGCCTCCTCCATCCACTGGCAGTCCCCAGCCTCTCTGGATCCCTTTGAGCATTCCGCTCCTGCAGTTACTAGCTCTGGATCCTACAAACGAACCAGAGCCTTTGTACGTCTGCCTTCCAATGGAAAAGGGTTAGTGGGGGCTTTGGGCCTCCCGAGCATACATGTGTCTCCCTAAATCACGAAACCAGGAAGTTCCCGCAGGAAATGATGGCAATTTTGAGCTGGAAGACTTGTGATGCTGATGGTCAAGATGACAACATGACAGAAGACATGCTGATCAGTCACGTGATGCTGGGGAAACTGAGATTTGATTAAGTCCACTTCTTTTCCCAGACCCCGTGCAGGCATGAAGGCCAAGCTGGCTCACCCCCCAAAGACTCTGGGACTCTGCCCCCTATCAGAAATGCTCAGTCTGTGCAGAGTTCTTCCTCCTGCTTACAAGAGTGCACACAAGTCCACAGCCCAAAGGCCAACTTCAGTCCACAATGACACACCCATTTCCTCAATGGCTGTTTCTTGTGTGGACTTAACAAAGCTAACTGCCCCACCCTCATGACCTCAAATTGACTTAATACTATAAAGACCACTTCCAAATAAAGTCATATTCTGGGATGGTAGAGGCTTAGGACTTCAAAATATAAACTCAGAGAGGGGCCCATTCCAGCCCCCAACAATACGTAAGTTCATAAAAGAGAAAACTCGTAACTCTCTTGGTGAGATCGCACAGGAGGGTGATCTGGTGAGAGATTTTGCCTAACGGTGTGGAAGCATCCCATCACACCATGGTGAGTTCAGCAGCCCTGCCATGGAGGCTTCTCAGTGCAAGGTTGCTTCTATTACCAACCAGCTGAATGGGGTTCTGCTGGGGTCTGTCCTGTGACCACGTGGTGTTTAAACACATCAAGCCAATACAGGTAAACCTCAGACAAGCCAGGTTCCTAATGAGCTGTGGGTAACCTACTGCTGTCAACATTCAGTTTTCTCAACAATAAAATGAAACTAACCTGTTCCAAACACTCCACAGGAAAATAGGGAATAAAATACAAGACAGATAAATGGCATTATGTGAACAGTAATTACACCAAGTAAGGGAAAGAAAATAAAGTATTTCTATTTTTTAAATAGTCATGCCCCCACCTGCATGCGCACACATGCACACAATACAAGCATGCATACACGCACAACATGCATATATACATCATATACATATACACATATGCATATACATCATACACACATACATATATATAAATATACAAGCATATACACATACAAATATACATAAACACAAACATGCTCCTGCATGTGTACTACATACATGCGCATGCATTCACACAGACACAGACAACACACACATACAGCATTTCCAATGACAGGCATATCAGTAGCCTTGTTTCATAGTGCCCCACATCTAATGGGCCTATGTCACCAATTCTGTTTAGTCGAAATCTGAATAAGCTTCGAAGACAATATTCTTAGTAGGCATGTAAAAGGCTCACTTGCCACTACCAGGAGACTCTGTGTTGCTTGAACAGAGGAAGAGGAAGGGCCTGAGCAGGGTCCTGAGCAAGATAGAGGCAGTGGCAGGCCAGTAGATAAAAAGGATGCTTGAACACCAGCCAGCCTTGGGTGTGGCAGACCTGCAAAAGCACTGCAGTGTGAGGTTGTGGGCCAGGCTCCTAGAGCTGGTCTTTAACACAGCTGCACAAACTTGAGCAAGTTACTTAGACTCATTGTGCCTCAGTCTCCTCACCTGTAAAATGGAGCCCGTTATGGTGGCCCACTTTATTAATGCTTTTGTGGGGCTTATGTGGGTTAATGTTTGAAAAGGTCTTAGAAGATATCTGGCATGTAGTAGGCGGCCTGCGGCTGTAACTGCTGAACTGTATGGTAGTCACACACACACAGCCTTGCCCTCCAGAAGTCAGGGAAGAGATACAAAGCCCCTCTTTCATAGTGCTTTAAGAAGGGTCATGCTGGGTGGTAGTGGCACACGCCTTTAATCCCAGCGCTTGGGAGGCAGAGGCAGGTGGATCACTGTGAGTTCAAGGCCAGCCTGATCTACAAAGTTACAGCAGAGAAACCCTGCCTCGAAAACGAAAAAGTGGGAAGTAGATGGATGTCACATGACCTGACCTGGATGGACACCATGTACATGGAGTCAGGTGTCTAGAAAAGCACCCCAAGACCCCAAGTCTTAAAGTAAGAGTAGACATGTTTATGGGAGGAGATAGAAGAGATGTGTTTGCCTACAGAGGTTCCATGGCAACAACAAGCCACCCTGGCTTAGAGGCGCACAGCATGAGCAGGGGGGATAGGAAATGTGTCTGAGAGGCAGGTGGGAGAGAGCAGCTGGCAGCCTAGTGGTTTCTGCTAAGGACTGCAGATGAATCGCTTATTGGCATGATCAGAGAGCATCATGCTCCCAATGTGTGTTTCAAGCCCACTGGCAGCGATAGTTATGAGGGTAAAGTAGAGGAGAACACTGGAGGCAGGTGTAGCACTATGCTGCTGTGGAGGCTCACTAAGGAGGACAAGGAGACATATTCCATGGGTGCAAGCCCCTGCCAGACCTCAGCAGAGGAACCCACCATCCTGACCAATGCTATACTGGACAGTGGAACCCTGAGTTTTCCAGTTCAGGTGATTTTATCAATTCAGAACTCTGGTGTGTTTCTAATAGCATATGCGGATCATTAGCCAAACGTTCCCACATAAATTTAACACCTGAAAACAATACAAAACGCCAAGACCTAGGGAGCCCCTCACCCAACGGTGCATAAAACTATTATTTTATATATAACTAAAAATAAACTTCTACAGCAGACAGGTACTCAGCCACTGAGCAGATTGGCTAGGTGGCTATGGTGAAAGGGATGCGGAGAGAAATGATGTTAGGATGCTAAAGAGAGGCAGAGGTAGCATGACTAGGAGGCAGGATAATAATACGAAGAGAGAGGGGTGTTACAGACATGAGTGACTGCCCACGAGGTGCTTCTAGAAGAAAAGGGGGCAGAGGGAGCAACCTAAAGCCCCAGCCATAGGAATCAGGCTGCAAGTCTTGAGCAGCCCAGGGTGAGGGAGTAGGGAAGAGTAGGGAAGAGCTGGAGCAGAGCCTGAGGTCAGAGGACAAGTGTCCAGAAAACAAGGCCCGCTGGGGAATCCAAGGAACATCCGAAGAACTTGGCCATAGGGAGGTAGGACACATGGAGTTAGGGATTAAACCTGTCTCCTACCAGGGAGGACCAGGAACATGGAGCCCATGAGTGCCATCTGGATTTAACCAGCAGAGGGCAATAGAGGGCCCGGGGAGTGTGGGGCAAGGACAGTAGGGAGGGATAAGAGGGAGATGGATGCCATGGAAACAGAAATAGTGGGCAAGGTCAGGCGTTCTTGGCCACTCTTTGGGAAACTGGAGTAACAGGGGGATCGAAGAAGCATGAAGAAGCCAATGGGTGAAGACCGAAATGCAAGAGGAAATAGCACTGCCCCATCTCCCATCCGCGCCAGGGTGGGGGTGAGGGTGGGTAACAGAATGTCAGCTCCTCTACTCCCTGATCTAAGAAGCTAAGGTATTGGCTTGCTTAACTGAAAGTGTTTTTATACAGCCTGACTTCCAGCAGAACCGGAAGCTCAGGAAGTAAGGTAAGAGCCCCCATCTCCTTCCCCAAGTCCTGTCCCTGAGTGTCAGAGCGACTCAGCAGTGTTCGATATATTTTTAAAACTTGGTTGCATTTATCATCTTAACGGGTGGTTTTTTTCTCCTCACAGTTTTTTATAAAACTGTGTTCACAAGGTCATGCATCTACCACAACCAACTCAAAATATTTTCATCATCTCTCCAAAAAACTTGTGCATATGACAGTCACAACCCCATTCCTCTGGCTTCAACCACTAAGCTAACATTGTCTCTGATTTTGTACACACATCTTAAAATACTTTATATAAATGGAATCCATGCAGTGTGTTTTGTGACTGGATTCTTCTCACTCAGGATCGTGTTTTCAAGGTACATTCATGTTGAACCAGGACTCTGTTCCGTTTTGTGCCAGAACAATAATCCACTGTATGGATATGCTGAGTTCTGCTTACTCCTGAATTAATGGGTATTTGGGATCGTTCTTATTCAAGACAACTATGAAAACGCTGCTATACATATGTGCATTTTTATGCAAAGACATGCATTAAATTCGTTTGGAATTCTGTAGTTCTGCCGTAGCTATGTGTTTAACTTTTTGAAGAAAAAAACTTTTTTGAAGAAATTATTTTCTCAAGTTGCTTTGCCCTTCTCCATTCTCACCTTCCACGGGTAGGGTTTCAATTTCTTCAAATCCTTGCAAGAACTTGTTATTGTGTGCCTTTAATTAGAGCCAATTGTTTGGGTTTGCGTTCCTCTAACAACCAATATCTCTGAGCGACTTGTACTCCCTGGTCATGGATGCCATTTTGGAGACGTGTGTATTCAAATCCTTTGCCTATTGTTTAATTGGGCTGTTTGTGTATTCTTGAGCTGTGTAAGTTCTTTACATGGTCTACCCAGACATTCCTAATGAAATAGATTGCTTGAGGTGTTTTATTTCATTCTGTGAGCTGTCTTTTCACTTTCTTGATGGTGTCTTTAGAAGCAGACATTTTTTATCTGAAAAAGCCCAGCTTGCAAACTTTTCTTTGGTTGTCTGAGACATAATGACTAACCTGGGTCTTGGAGATTTATACCTGTGTTTTCTGCTAGTGATTCTGTAGTTTCTCATATTAACTTCTATCACCCATTTCGAGTTAATTTTTTGTTTACGGTATGATATAAGAATCTGAACTTATTTTTTTCCATGTGATTATCCAGTGAGCCCAGCACCATTTTTAGAAAATAGTGTTTCCCCACCTTATTATCTTGACTCTTGTCAAGTGACCGTAGATGTCTGAGTTTATCTGTAGACACTCAGTTCTGTTCCATTGATCGCTGTGGCTTATCTTTATCCCAGAACACACAGTACTGATAACTGCAGCAATGTAGTAAGTTTTTAATTTGCAAAGTATGAGTTCTCCAACTTGCTTGTGTTTTTCAAGATTATTTAGACTTCCTGGAATTTTATATTACCATGTTAATTTTAGGCTTAGGTTATCAATTTCCATCCAAAAAGGCAACTGGAATTTTGATACGGATTGTGTTGAATATGTAAAAACAATTTGAGGATCTTAATATTAAATCTTCCACCCCATGAATACAGGATGTCTTTTCACTTTAAGGCTTTTGATTTCTGCAATGTTTGTGGGTTTCGTTGTCAAACTTATTCTTAAGCATTTTATCCATTTTGATGATGTTATGAATAAGATCATTTTCTTTATTTCATTCTTGGAACATTCACTACGAGGCAATAAGAAGACAATTGACTTTTATGTTTTGATCATTATCCTTACTAACTCATCTATCAGATTAAATAGTTTTCGCATGGATTCCTTAGGACTTTGCATAGGTAAGATCCTGTTACCTTCAGATCATTCTACTGCTCGCTTTCTGATCTGGATGCCTTGTCCTTCTTTATCTTGGTCAATTTTCCGAAGACGACTTCCAGTACAGTGGTGATAAGACGAGAGTAGACATTCTTTTCTTGTTCTAGAGCTTAGGGTTAACTTTCTGCCTTTACATAGTTTATGTTAACTATCGTACTTTCATGGATGTGCTTTATCAAGCTGGAAAAGCTCCCTGTGTTTCTCATTTGTTGGGTGTTTGCTGTTATTAAGTGCTAAATTTTTACCTCACTTTTATTATATCTATCAAGCCCATCTTGGGTTTTTATCCCTTCTCAGTAGGTCTTTGTCCTACGATGTATGTATGACACTGGTTGTTTCCCTTGCATTGAACTAACCTTGCATTTTCCTAGAATAAATCCCCTTGGTTGTGATAGCTAGATAGCTAGATTTGATTTGTCTGGTTTGGCTGTGGTTGTTTGCTTTGATTTGTTTGAAGGCAGACTTGCTACTTGCTACCACAGCTGCCTATAGCAAACAAGATTTTTCTAGTGAGAAAGAGAGAATATCTCACCTTAACATTACAGCAAAAGCCAGAACCTGATGCACACTCACTTACAGAACTCACCATGTGTATTATGTAGCACAATAACTTACACATCTCACCATAAACCAATTACTGTGGCCAAGAAGGTAAGGGTTGCTGATTCATTTGGACCTGGCTCTAATCATAGGATCAGTCACTATAAAAGAATGATAGAGGGAGAGATGGAAGACCTGCCCCCCAGAAAAAACTGGTTGGCCTTTAGTTTGCCAAAATGATAATTGATAGATGGTAAGTGCCAGTGTCCACCACAGAATGAAACTAGCCAGAAGGGACACGTTACAGAAGAAAGAGAATGCCAGGTCTGAGCAAAAGTCCATGAGTGGCAGACAGAAGAAATGAGAGATGAGGTCCCCTCCTGGAAGGAGAGTGGGGGAAAGTTAACTGGAAATCACAGAAGGAAAGAAAAGATACAGATAAAGGGGCACAAAGGGTGAAGAGTGATCTCAAAGGTCCTGGACCCATGGGTGGGTGCTGGACTGTGCCTTGCTGTCCCCCCTAGGCTGGCTGTAACACTGGGACTCCTAGGGATGGTGAAAGGGGAATTTTAATGAATCCTGGAATCTAGTAAAGCACCCATTCAAATAGGCCAGGAAACGCTTCGCACCCAGCAGGAAGCAGCAGCCACAGAGGGCTGATTGACAGGACAGAGGGTGGGGCTTCAGGAGTTAAAGTCTTCAGAAAGTCCAGTAGCATCTGGGAGCATCTGTAAGAGGTCAGGAGACTAATTTGGATGTTGAAATGTGCTGGAGATCTCAGCGGGAGTCTGCTCTGAGGAATAGTAAATGGAAGCCACTGCAATTAACAGAGGCCAAGAATAATATATTACATAATATATTAATAACAATTACTCAATATTGCAGTCTACAGGTATGGATGAAGGCAGTGATCTTACTCCCAAAGATCTCTTGAAGAGTTAGGGAGAGACGTTATCAGCCTCACTGAGTGGAGTTTAATTTGAGCCCTGGGACAAGGCCTGGGAGGTCATGCCAAGGATTACAGCATCCTCTTAAGAGTGGAGGGAAACTATTAGACCTGTATAAGCCAGGACATGGCAGATTAGAGCTGTATTGCTAAGCTGTCCCTCCCTCCCAGGAGAATACACTGGGAAGGAAGCTGCTACATTGTCCTGGCAATGGTCAGTCAGAGACTCGAACCAGACTGAAGTATGAACTGCAGCCACAGAGAGCATGCGCAGGTGGGGAGTCAACACAAGAAAGAATACAGTGAGAGGAAGACTGGGAGCCAGTGCAGGAGAAGGCCAGGGAAGAGTGAAATGATGGCTAACGTTGACCGCCAATACAACGAGATTTAGAATCACCTCCAGGCATGGCTGTGAGGGCATCTAGAGAGAGGTTTAACTGAGGAGGGATGATCCACCCTGTACACGGGCAGTGCCACCCCATACGCTGCGGTCTCTGACTGAACAAAAAGGATGAAGCAAGCTGAGCACCAGTATTCCTCTCTCTCTGCTTCCCGACTGTGGACAGAACGTAACCAGTTCCCCCGTACTCTACCGTGCGCCTCCCCTGCTGTGATGGGCTGTACCCTCGAACCGTGAGCCACTGTCAACCCCTCCTTCCTCGTGTTACGTTCATCAGCTGTTTGGTCGCAGAGACGTGGAAATAACTAATCTAAGCAGGAAGAGAAGTATCTAAGTCAGGCAGTGACTGGGAGCTCCTGATACGAGGATGATTTTAAAAAGAGGGGTCTGGCAGTGTGGACAGCCGTGTATTACCAGATTTCTGATGGTCCGCCTTGCTGTCTTCCTCAAAGGCACAATTCCAAAAGTCGGTACCTGTCTAACTAGGAAAAAGTTGGCAAAATCGCAATTTGGAATTTAGCATCCACGTCCTCCTTGGCCTTAACTTCAAGTCCTCTCATAGGATCGGAGCAACCAAAGGCTTCCTGTCACTCAGAAGGAACAATGTTCAAGTCACTGTCAGTCGGCCAGCAAAGGCTTGCCCTGCACCGGAACTGTGCTACACATTCCCTATGTGAAATCTCAAGTGTCCCTCAGAAAGGACAAAAGCAGCGCGGTACGGCCCTCCTATCCTTTCTTGATTCTATAGGCAGGAAGAACTCAGGTGGCACAGTAGACGGACGGTGAACTGAGTGAAAGTACGGACTGAACCTGACTCTGATATGCAACAGTTTAAACCCCTGTCTATACATTAGGCTTGGGGTCTTAATGAGGTAGAGGAATCGTGTTCAAAATGTCTCCTCTCTTTCTAATAAACTGCAGTGGAGGCAGGAGCTTAGGAATGCACAAGGTTCTGAGAAGTGACAGTTGCACGCTCAGCCATGAGCAGTATGTTTATGCCATCTTCTCCAAGGCTCAGGAGATACTGCAGAGGTTGGGAGGTGGGGAGGTTGTAAGAACAAAGGTAGGGAGAAGGGCTGCAAGATGTTAACTTCTGGGCAGTGCACAGCCTTCGTGATGAACTCTCAACAACTGCAGGGGCCTGCGCTGGATCTGCATGCCAAAGGGCTCATTAACAACCGGGCATGGGTAAGGAGAGCCTCTGGTGCCCTGTCCCCTATTGCTGAATCATTTCCTACGAATAGAGTCACAGAAAGAGGGGGTCTTTGCCTTCAGCCTTGTGTCCACTGTGACCCCATCAGGCTCTAATAGGTAGCTCCAATCCAACTGTCTCACAGGAAGCCTTGGTTAAACTAAAGGGATTACCCAGCAAAACTAAAAGTCATAAATCTGGGGGAGAAGACAGGTAGAAAGAAGGGGAGGTGGAAGGGAGATGAGAGAGCAGGGAGAAGTAAGAAGTAAGAAGTAAGAAGAATGAAGTGTGTGTGTATGTGTGTGTGATTGTCAAAGAACTTTCTTAATATAACGTGAAATCACTTCAGTGGTCCACCTACAGTTTTTCTAGTTTGACAAGCTATCTGTCCCTGGAGGTACCCAAGGACATGTCTGGCCAGCCCAAGTCACCACTGAGCTAGGTATATCTGCATTCACACACAGCTTTCCTCAGAGGACAACACCCCATTCCACAGACTGCCACAGTAAACCACAGCATGGGGGAGCAGGGGCCCCCACATCCAAGAGAGCCAAGGCAAAGGCTTTCAGCCCTGTGCAGGAAGTGTCTGCTGGCTCCCTGCACACCGTGACCCTTCTGCTTGAACACTCCTACAGAGGCGGGACTCTGCACTTTCTTTGTCCTCTGCACACTTACAATTTTCATTACCAAATATTTCAAACACACTGGGAAGTACAGTTGATGATATAACAAACACCCATGTGCCCACAGCTCAGAGTGAACAAAGGTTAATTTTTTTTCAATGTTTGCTTCAGATCTCTTTTTGAAGAAAGTAAAATATTACAGATGTATTGACGGCCTCTATGAATCTCTTTTCAAATCCTCCCTCTCCCTTTCCCCAGAGGAATCATTGCTTATATTTACTTATCTGTTTAGACTATTCTAAAGATATAAATGTCTGTAGATAATGTATAGTACTGCTTTACATGTTTCTAAATGTTTTCTAAATAATATGACACTCCAACATCCTTTTAACCCTAATTGATTCATTCAGTTTTTAATATGCTTATGCTTATGGGTTCTGAAAATCTAGTCCATCCATGGTAACTGCTATATAGTATTTCCATGGGAAAGGAAGCCATGATTTATATAATCATACCCAGGCATAGAGGAATCTATACAGCCACCAAGAGAGCAGAGATGGGGAGAGAGATCTCTGGGGTTTCTTTTTATAAGAGTACTACACTCATTCATGACAAATTACCTCCTAACCACCATCACCACCACCACCCCGAAGTGCCTCTCACACCTTGGACCTTAACATGTAACTGTTACAGGAACATGATCGTTCTGTCTATAGCAATCATCTCCTTGGCAATAATTCCTGTGTTCAGAAATAATTTGCCAGATCCCAAACCCCATCTTTTTATAACAAACACTGGTTCTATTTTTAGCTTAGATTTTTCATTCGACTATCCAGGCAATTTAATGCAAAGCCCCCACCCTCACCCAGAAGCCACGGAACAATGACAAGAAAGGAGCTTTACCCTTACTGAAATCATCAGCCTCATCAATAAGTAACACAAACCGAGTCTCAGTTCACCTGGCGTAGCTTTGGGGTTATGAGACATATTTAATAGTCCACATTACACAGAAGCTGATCGGTCAGAACAGCACCTGTCAGCAGCTGCACCGTGATGAGCTAATGAAACGCTACCGGCCTGGGGGCCTGTGGTTATGACTGCACTACCAGACGTGAGGATTGTGTGGCCTCAAAGAGTCAGTAGTAGCTGGAGTAGGGAGAAGTGAAAAAACTGACGAAGAAGAGGGAAGGGTACGTCGCCAAATCTGTGACCTGTGTTCCTTTGCCTATGCCACTCTGCGTCCCTTTTGTTTCTTACTGTTTTTTTTGGGGGGGGGGCAAATTTTTTTTGGTGGGCATGTAGTACGGGTGAGGTAAACAGGAGAGAAATGGTACAGCTAGAGGTGATGAAGGATGGTGGTGGTGACAGTGATGGAGGTGGAGACATTGATTGTCTGGATAGTTTTATGTCAACTTAACCCAAGCTAGAGTTATCTGAAAGGAGGGAGCCTCAAATGAGAAAATGCCTCCACAAGATCCGGCTGTAAGACGCTTTCTTAATTAGTGATTGATTGTGGGTAATGCCCTGCCTGGGCTGCTGGTCCTGGGTTCTCTAAGAAGCAGGCTGAACAAGCCATGAAGAGCAAGCCAGTAAGCAGCACCCCTCCACGGCCTCTGCATCAGCGTCTGCCTCCAGGTCCCTGTCCTGCTTGAGTTCCTGTCCTGACTTCCCTCGATGATGAGCGGTGATGTAGAACTGTAAGCTGAGTGAACCCTTTCCTCCCCAAGTTGCTTTGGTCATGGTGTCTCATCGCAGCAATAGAAACCCGAACTTAAGGAAGTGCTTCGTAAGTTTTCGTCTGGAAACCACATGTCTGAGGAAACAGCTTCACCCTTGAAGCTGTGGTGGACTGGAGCTCAGTGCTGTGTCTCCTGTTCCTACTCATGCCACTGAAAGGTTCCCTCTTTCTCTCTCTTTGTACTCTCTGTACTCTCTGGATGTGTGTCTGTGTGTGTATGTGTGTGTCTCTCTCTCTGTACTCTCTGTATGTGTGTCTGTCTCTCTGTCTCTCTCTGTCTCTCTCTGTACTCTCCGTATGTGTGTCTGTGTCTCTCTTCCCCCCCTCTGTCCGTCTGTCTGTCTATCTCTCTCTGCCAAAAGACAGCATCCATCCCTCCATTTTTCTCAGAAGGTGTGAGCATAGGAATCTACCTCAGGCCCTAATAGGAAGAAGAGCAGCTACCTACAATATCTAACTTCCAGCGGCTCACAGAACAACTTCAGCTGAGAGTTAACTGGAAGGTGACTGCCTGGTCGAGATAGCTGGGTTTGCATTCTTAGACTGGGCTGCGACAGAGCCACTTACAGAGACAGAGCAATGAAGAAGGGAGCACAGGCTTTAAGGTCAGACAGACCTGAATTCTGCTCTTTACTTCCTATGTGACCTTGGACGGGTTACTCGTCATCCTCGGATCTCATTCACCTCTAAGGTTGGATCAATAATGATCTTTGATCTACTTAAGCAAAATAATGTTCAGCAGAGCCCAGCAAACATGAGCTGCTGCTGGCCTACTCCATTTATTGAGGCCCCTCAACTGCACATCGTCCTGGGACTGAGTCAAGACCTCTAAGGTGCTGCCCCCTCTGCCTGTCCAAGGGCAGAGAAAGCACTCCCAACCCATTTTGGTGGTTACAGGCTAATGAAGCAAACAACATAGCAAGCTTCCCGGTGCAGAGAGGAAGTGTGCTCACTGCCCCTCCATATCCTGGTTCCAGCCTGACCCTCACCTTCCCAGGGGCCTCACAGAATGGAATGAGAAGGTTGAAGGTAGGAAGGAAGGAAGGAAGGAAGGAAGGAAGGAAGGAAGGAAGGAAGGAAGGAAGGAAGGAAGGAAGGGCCAATCCTGGTGAACCGTGAAGTGCTTCTATGACTGGTGCTAACCCTTCTGCAGAACCTTCTAGGGCATGTTGTACATACCGGCTCCTGGCCTCAGCCTGACAAGAGAGTTGGATTCTAGAATGCAGCTTGGACACTAGAATTGCCCCATGGTTACTATGCTGCCCACTGACACCTGACAACCACTGCCTGGAGGCTGAGGCCACAGACAGAGGATCCAGTGTGACATCTTCCCTTATTGTGCCCAGGCAGATGGAATCTAGCTCGGGAGCATCCTTCCCACCAGGGGTCATAGTGCTGAGAGCAGGGCTTTTAACCCAGTCAACCCCACCCCATAATCCACCTCACCCTTCTCCTGTCTCTGTGAATTCTTGTCCTCTCTGTCCTAACTGCCTCTGCCTCTCACCTTAAGACTCTCTCCTATTCCCACCACGCTCATTCCCTATTCTCAGTCCCTGATTCTGCCCTTTTATCTCTCTCCTTACTCCTGTTTCAGGGGAACTATCTTTTTCTCTCCTGATTGCTGTATCTCTCTATCTCTCTGTCTGTCTATCTCTGTGTGTCTGACTCTCTATCTCTGTCTCCCTCCCCCCACCTCTCTCTCTCTGCCCTGGTTCTTTGCCCCCTTTCCTGACCCTATCCGTGGATCTGTCTTCTGCTCTGTGTCTCTGGTTCTCTCTGTCCCTGTATCTGCCTCTCTGTCCCCTTCCTGTCCCCTCCTTCCCTAGAGACTCCAGGCTGGTAGCAGGGAACAGATGGCCATCAGGCTTTGGCCAGAGGCCCATGTCATCACTGGGGCTCCTCCCTCGGTGGCAGCTTGTCAGCGACCACCTGGGGAGTGCAAACTGTCCTGCCACAAACAAGTCACTGTCACCAGTGATTCAGGGCCTGGCCCTGTCCAATCTCCGCCTGCCTCGGGTAACCCTGTGAGCAGCCAGCTCTCTTCCTTGCTTGCGCAATGGCTGCTCCAGGGGCCAGAAGCCAGGAGTGGGCTAAAGAAGGGCAGTGGGGAGCCTGGCACCCAGTGGGTCTTGCCAGGCCCGGAGGAAGCACCTGGAGGCAGCAGTCATCTGTGACCCACGGTCACAGTAGTTGAGATGTTCTAGTGCCACCCTCCTGTATCAGAAGATAGCAGATGAAACCAGCCTGCTCAAAGTACACCAAGTCCCTGCCTGACTTCTCCTGGACCTCCACGGTAGAGCCTCATTTAGGTGCCCTGAGGGCAAGCCCTAAAGAGCACTCCAATGAGAAGCTGTACTCCCACCCTCCATGGCCCTAGCTGAGCCCAGCAGTCACTGTCCCTCCCTCCTTTTTAGGGTCAGACTCCAGGCAGCCTGAGGAAATCTCTGCAGTGGGTGAGGGAAAGGATAAGGTATCCAAGTACCCTTTATTCACTATGTGCACCACAGTCCGTATCAGGCCAAAACAGATATGTCTACATTTCCATGAGGAAGTGTGGGTCCTGAGAAAAAAGATAACCCTTCCCACAACTCAAGTACCGGAAGGGCCCTGAAGTTCGGATAGCCAAACTAGACCCACACACATATGCATGCTCAAACTCATGCACATGCATACTCCACAAATGAATTGCCATAAAGCAGTACCTGTCATATACCAGAAAGTTGTTCTTGAAAACACATTAAAAAATAGAAAGGCAGGACCCCCTCTTAAGAGCTCCCTGCACAAATACCTGGTGCACACACTCCTGCTCCCTAGCGCACCTGACATACTGAAGTGAGATGCTTGTGTGTGGCCTGCCTTGCATTCCTACTCTTCTTATATGCACACGAGAGATGCTCTGAGGGGGAGGTAAACAGCCATGGCTACATGCTTGCAGTCCTGCCCCAGGTTCAGGGACCGTCTGATGCTTCCTGTGCCTATGCAGTGCAGGGCATACGCTCTATTGCTTCATCTGACTTCTATCTAGGCAGTGGTTGAGAGGCTGAGACTGCAACCAGCCTGGACATGCAGGCACTTCAACCTCATCATTCTTAAATACAAAGCAAAATCCCCTATCAGGAGCCCGCTTGATACAGAGGAGCAAAGGGGCTGGTCAAGACAACTGCTGAGCTGATCCAGCCTTGCAAGTGTGAGGTGCAGGAGACAGAGCAGGCCCGCATGCAGACTCCAGAGGGAAGGCTTGAATCCTGCAGTTGCCATGCACCCGTGCCCTAAAGACTTTCTGCTCTGCAGCAGTCAGAGGCAGCTAGGTCTGGGAGCTCTTCCCCAACACTGTCCTCCCCTGTCCCCACCCCAGCCACCCCCCTCTTCTGGTTGGAGGAAGGACAGGATGGCAGGATGCAGTGGGTGCAAGCCCGGCTCATGTTTCCCTCCTCTCTTCCTGGCAGGGATTACGTGGTGAGCAAGGAGGACAGCTGAGCTGGCAGGTGGGTGGCCGGCCATGCGGAGGGACTAGCTGGGGAGGAAGGACAGGACGGCTGAGGTAACTCGGGCCTGAAGCAGCTTCTCTCCCTGTCCCCACGTCTCCCCTCCGGGCTACCCAGGGGGCATGTATGTTGGGGATGCGTGCTCCAGACCAAGTACCCACTGGTGCACAGGTACCTCTCTTGCTTTGCCCAAATCATGCTCCCTGAATAGGGAAAAGCAAACTACACAGGTTTTTTTTTTTTTTTAACAGACAGAAAGACTGATCTCAGAGAATTGAAGATTCATGAGTTGGGGTGGGTAGTAGCAGGCACCTGCTACTGGAGTGGGTGAGAAGTATGTAATTCTAGATTCTCTAGTTAGCATCGACCCTCCTCCCTCTCCTAGCCTCTACCACAGCCTCCCCCCCTGTAGAATCGTCTCTGCAGCTGTGAGGAGGCACCCTTCAGCCTCACCTCGCCACAGCCTTCACCCTGCTGTGGTCCCAAAACCTGTAGTTTCTCAGCTTTGGGACAGAGATTGTCAACCAATGATACTTAGATACTTACTAGAGCGGCTGAGGACAGTTTGGTGAGATCAAGCCGTGAAATTTAGCTGTGGACCTAGAAAATACAGGAATAGCGTGTCAGCAGAAAACTGCGACCCGGGCTCAGGTCTGGGTGGAGCCCTGAATGAAGGCTCAGGAGGTAGGAGGTGACCCTTCCCTTCTTATTCCCAACCACCCACACGGGGATATCGTAGATCAGAAAAGGAAGGCTGGTTATTGAAGCTGCTGTGTGAATGCCCCAGATCTGGCCCAACGTCAGCTGGTAAATTCCAGCCAGAGAGAGTCTAGCTAGATCCTGGATCTGATGCAACCACCAAGGGGTGCCCCAACTCCATGGCGAACAGGTACAACCTGGCACCAGACTCCAATAGCTGCTCGTGCTCTCTAATGTTCTCACACAGTGCTGCCTGAGTCGGTAGATTCCGTGGTTCCTTCATGCATCTACCTCTGTGCAGTGCAGTCCAGAAGTTCCTGTCAGGGTGCCGTGTTTTCAGTTTTCCTAGATCCATTTGTTAGTCCATTCTGGCTGCTATAAAAAAATTACCATTGACTGGTAGCCTACATGTTAGGGAAGGTAGCCTACATTTAGAGAAAAAAAAATCTCATAGTTCTAGAAACTGAGAAGTCAAAGATCAGGACCCCAGGAAATTTAGTGACTGGAAGGCCTACTTTCTGGATCAGAAGTGGCACTTTCTTCCTACGTCCTTGCATGGTTTTCAGGGATAGTTTTAAAGGATGCCAATAACATTTATAACCTAATCATCTCCCCCCAAACCCACCTACTATTACTATCACACTGAAGATTAAGATGTCAATATATGATTAGGGGTGGAAGGAACATAAACACTCAAGCCATAACTAACATTCTTCCCAAGCCTGCCTGTCTGCCTGCCTGACTTCCTTCCACCCTCCCTTCCTGGGTCCCTCCCTCCCCCATCTCAATTCTTCCAAAGAGTCCCAAGCATTCCAAATGATCCTCACTCAATTCCCTCTGATTCACTCCATCCAGATCCTCAGTGAGCCTCTGAGGTTCCTCTAAACTCTGATGCCCTCCTAAGTGGATCTGCACAGTGTTTTCTAGGTCAACTACAGAGAGGGACTCATTCATCTTTGTGCTCCCACAGCATCCAACACAGGCTTAGAACACAGTGTCTGGTTCCAGATGGAATGGAGGGGCTGTGATTGGACGGGGATTGAGGACAGATGGATGTATGATGAACGGGTGGGTGAGTGGTCCATGTTAGAATGGATAGAAGAGTGGGACTGGCAGATGGGTTGAGGATGGATGTTGGTGTAGAGACACAGGGGTGGGTGAATAAACAGCTGAGTGAAATGATAGATGTGAATACATGGTTCTCAAGTATTGAAGGGGATGGGGAGGGGAACTGTAAACAGATGGCTGCAGGCACGTGCCAAGTTGACTTGGAGCCAAGACAAGAAGTCTACAAGGAACTCTCTTCAATACTTTCACCCCAATCATTGTTCCCATTCTGTCTACCATTGCTGTCAAACCACAAACACGGGTAATGGTGGCTGAGGATGGGTGGGTGTTGGATGCTGCCTCCATCCGCAGTTTTGCCCAGACCCTCACTTATTGAGCCCCGCCCCCGGCTCCATGCACCACAAAGCTCAGAGCATAGATGTGGGTGAAGAACAGAGCACACTCGCCCTCCCTCCCCCAACCACCTGCCAAGCCTCATCCTCAGAAGCTGCCACAGAGAGGTAGAACTGACCATACCCGCAGCAATTTTGCTGTCCTCACGCTCGACACCAGAGTCTGGACACCAGCCAACAGCTCTCCTCC
Source organism: Cricetomys ansorgei (assembly GCA_026225945.1). Classification (NCBI taxonomy): domain Eukaryota; kingdom Metazoa; phylum Chordata; class Mammalia; order Rodentia; family Nesomyidae; genus Cricetomys; species Cricetomys ansorgei. The sequence continues at coordinate 20,390,060 of JAMJFZ010001100.1, forward strand.
CCGGGGTGGGGCTTGTATTCCAGCCACATGGAGGTTCAGCTGGGCTGACACTTCTGTGTGGCCCTCAGTAAATTCAGACCTCCTTGACAGCAGGAATGGTATCATCCTCACTGCCCAATCCAGTCACACAATCCTTGACACAGAGTTGGCAGAGAAAATGTTTGCGGGCTAACGAAAATGAAGGAGGCACGCTAGACACAGCTGGCTGTCGCTCCGAAAGCAGTGGGAGACGCTCCTCTAAGCAGAGAAGATGCACACCAGCTCTGCCACTTCCCAGATGGGTGACATTACCCAGTCCCTGGACCTCTCTGACCCTCTATCTCTTCATCTGCAAACTCATAATAACAGATGATACCGCTTAGCTACCACCTGTGGTTGTTCGGATCATACAGGGAATGGCCGGGGTTGGTCTTTTGAAAGACACTAGCTCCAATCAATGACCCCCAATAGTTCCTGCCCCGGCTCCTCCCAACCAGGGCAGAACAGGGCCTGTGTGGAGGGGCTGGTGGGTTCCAGGCAGTGAGCATGCTCCATTTCCAGGCTTCCGCAGCCAGGGCTATCTATAATCACCCTGACCCCAATCTTTCCCTGTGAATTATGTAAAGGGAGTTCTCTAAAAACAAGGCCTATGAGAAATTCCAGCATTCCCTCTCTGCTCCTCATGTCATCCTTCCCAACTTAATAAGGACCATGGCTTATTAGCTGTTCCCATCCAGCTCACCCTGTCCTGCGCCTGCACACGTGAGACTAAAAATACCCATGGCTCCTATTAGACACTCTGCCCCAGGGACAGGCCAAGCCTGAGTCTGTGCTGACACGGAAAGCTGGCTCCCACACAGCCCCGGGATGCAGGCCACTGGGCCGTGTTCCCAAGCAGCACCCTCCCTGCTGGCCCCTGGGGGTCTACAGAATTGATCAAAAGGCTGCTGCGGGTCTGTGTGTAGCTCTGTGTCAACTCTTCAAAGCCTTTTCCTGTGCCTGACTCATCGGCCTGTTCGACAACTTCACCCTGCCCAGGAAATAGTTCTTCTCAAAGAACTCGTGTCACTGAGCACTTCCCAGGCCCTATAGATGTCTAGTCCAAACCCAGCTGGCCCTCAGGAAAGACACTTGTGCCTCTTTTCACTAAGAATATATGCAATATAGAAAGTGTGTCAGGGTTAGTGGGAAAACCAGGCCTCCCCAGAAGGCACAGGGGAGACCAAAGCACGTGGGTGTGGGTGTGTGTGAGGAGGGGTGGTTGTTGTTGTTACGTGTTGGTGAATGTGCTTACGTGTGCATGTAGGTATATATGTACGCATGTATGTATGATTGTGGAGGTCGGAGGTCAACACCAATTGTCTTCCTCAGTCCTCATGCCTGTACAGCAAACACTCTACTGACTGAGACAGCTCCCCAGCCTCCTGAACCAATCTCTTCAGCCTCCATTTTTCTGTCATTAAAATGGACCCAAGTCCATCAGACCAACTTCTAGCTGTCCCGACACAGACAGGATGAACTCATGAAAATGATAACACAGGATCTGAGTCACAGCACAGAGCTGACACTGAAACAGGAGCGAAGGGTGGGTGCCTCTTATTCACAAGGAGAGGCACGCTTGACAAGGAACATGGGAGGGACATGTCAATAACCTGATGATGCGTGCTTGGCAAGGCCGGAGAGGTAATCTCTCCTCCGGCTGTCATGTGCTACTGGATATCTCTCTTGGCATTGGCCAAGATAGTTTGGAAGTGGTGGTGAGAGACAAATTGATTTTCATCATCTCCATCCCCAGGAAAAAGCCAAGACTGTCACAGAGCAGTACTCCAGCAGTCAAAGTACTTGAAGTTTGGACCAGAGTGCTTCCCACATTTGCACGTGAATGTTTGCGACAAGAAGGGGCTTTAAGGAACTATGGACAGAAAAAATGCAGACAGCCAATTGAGGGGTCCCGACAAGTCAGACAGGAATGCGAAGTGGAATGGCAGGCTAGGGAGACAAAGATCAGAGAGGCTGAGAGTGGAAACTGTAAAGAACAAATCATGCTTTGGCTCTTGAGTGCAGCAGCAAGATTGGGGGTGTCTGAACAGGACTAGGCAGCTGTCTCCGAATGGAGCTCTCCCCAAATCTGTACTGCAGAAGGTTCTGCCAGCAGCCAAGGAAGGTGCCTTTAGAGCCACCTGTCCTCATTTAACCTCCCTCTCTTCTGTGCCCTGCAGGTCTGTGAGAACGATGCGGAAGAACAACTGCTCAGAGAGGTTCAGCAATATCTCTAGGCTAAAGGGAATTGTGTCAGCTTGGTGGAAGCCTTCATTCTGTCCAATTTGACTCAAACATTTATTGAGCACCTCCTGTGTGCAGCACGCATAGGCGCAGTGTGTGGGGAAAGCAAGAGGGGGTGAGGCAATGACCTGGATCTCAGAGACTTGAAAGGGTTCAGAGGTTTGGCAAGTTAAGTTAAGTTAGCTTATGCTTGTAACCCCTGCACTGAAGAGGCAGAGATGGCCTTGCTGGTTTGGTACTTTGCAAGTTCCAGGTCATTGGGAGGCTCTATTTCAAAAAAGAAGAAAGAAAAAAAAAAAAAGAAAGAAAGAAAGAAAGAAAGAAAGAAAGAAAGAAAGAAAGAAAGAAAGAAAGAAAGAAAGAGAGACAAAGAGACAAAGAGAGAAAGAGAGAAAGAGAGAGAGAAAGAAAGAAAGAAAGAAAGAAAGAAAGAAAAAGAAAAAGAAAGAAAGAAAGAAAGAAAGAAAGAAAGAAAGAAAGAAAGAAAGGAAGGAAGGAAGGAAGGAAGGAAGGAAGGAAGGAAGAAAGAAAGAAAGAAAGGAAGGAAGAAAGGAAGGAAGAAAGAGGAAAGGAAAAGAAAAGAAGAAAACTATCCTCTGGTTTCTACATACATGCCACAGGCAAAAGTACACACACATGTACCTGCACATAAACACACACACATATGCACATACCCAAAGTTCATTCTCAGAGGTAATAAAACTTCAATTAAAAAGGTATACTGGGCATTGATTATCCTAATGTTAAAGGCTTATGTAACAGCATTCAGAGCCTGTGACAGGTGACGGGAGGTTGACATGCAAGTGAGTTTGTTATGTAGACACAATCTTCTTGGAAAGTCATTTGACATTGTATATATCTCAAGCCTTAAAATAGTCATAACCTTTTGAGTCAGTGATCCCACTTCCAGGAATCTATTCTAAGGAAATAACCAGCTATGTGGTCAAAGGTGTAGGCACACAGACTTCTATCACGGGATAACTCAGGGATGAGGGTAGAATGAAACAAACTGAACTCCTCACAATGGGCAAAGAAGAAACAGTTGTAATCACTGATTAGCTTTTTAATTGGTTTTGAGGAAGATCATTGTGTGAACTGAAAGAGGAAAACTCATGATACCAATCTGTGCACAATGCCAGCCTACTGTCATTTTTAAGGGGTTTATATTCAATTTATTATATGTTGCAGCAATAGCAGAGGAAATGCCAAGTAACAGAATACCTAAAGGGATCATGCCTAAATGATGGATTTGGGTGATACAGTTCCTCTATTGTCTGATCTTCTGAATTTCCAGTCCTGGTCGTGGGTTTGGCAGAACAGCTGGGCTTTCTGTTGCTGGAAGACCACCATGGCCTCACTCATGCAGAGGGGTCACCTCTCGCTAAGGACTTGGCCTGGTCACCTTCCCTGTGTCCCCTGGCTTCCTATTGCCCTTCCCTGATACATCCATGAAGGAAAGTGTGCTGTGCCTACAGGTTCCTTGCTATAAGCCTATGCTGTTCCAATTCATGCCTGACATCTATGTGGGGTAGGGAGAAGTTTGTCTCTTGGAAACCCAAAGAAAGGTAAAGAGTTCAAACTGGAAGTCCTGAAGGGCTCCTCTTTCTAAAGACAAAGAGCAGGACACATGGAAATAAACTCCTCTCAGGTAAGAGTCTGAAGCCATGAGCACCTTCCACCATACTACCCCCACTCCCAACTCCACCTCCAAGACAGCAGACTCAGTTCAGGGCCTGGAACTCACCAACAACTGACAAGTCTACCTTCAAAGTGGTGTGGGCCACAGCTGATGTTCTTGCAGGCCAAATGACAACAGTCACATATTGTTTACCAAGAGCACTGTGGCCTGAGAAATATGTAATTAAGTGATTTCCTCATTCTATGAGTATTGTGCAGTGTATTTACACAAACCTAGCTGGAGCATGCATGACAGAGCTTCTAAACACTTCCTTCTTGTGACCCCTTTTCACCCAAAACATGATTTATGCAACCCAGGTATATAAGTGTATAAAATAATACAAACCAAGCATTTACTGGTAATACACCATAAAGAAACTTACTTTAAAACAATCCCTTACTATATGTATAATTTTTGTCATTTATTGAAGATGAAGGCAAATTTGCATGCTAATAACATGGGTACTATTTATTTTTACATAAGGATTTGTAGTTGAATGTTTGATACTGCAGGACATAGGGCCATCTTCAGTGTTTTTCAGAGATGACCAGTGTTGGAACTTTATAATCATCAACACTGAGATCACTGCTTTGCTTAAACAGGGAGGACCAAATAGTAGAAGAATATTTGGAGGTATCTTTGAAATTGTTGGAAAATTTATCTTAATGCCAAAACAAAATTCACTGAATCATTTTTTTAAATGAAACTTATGTCAGCAACTCTAGCAGCAATTTTTAAAATCAAATAATCTGACACACTACAGTGGAAAAATAGGCTAATTTGATACTTATATCCTGAGGGACAATAGCAGGAAAATATTTAAAAGTCTTTATTTTCCATAAAGAAACTGTTATGTTTCTATATGTGCCAAAGATTCTGCATGTACAGTGAAACACTGCAAGCCATAACATGCAATAGTCTTGAATCTGAGCCAAAGTATCTAGGGCAACATTGATTGGTGTCTTGTGGTGTGATAGCATGCAGTATTAAGTGTGTTCGGTGTGTTCAGAACCAAGGCTTCAGTGACCTCCCACAATGCACTAAGGCTGAGTACTGCCAGAACTACCTCAGACTAATTACACATTTGATTTTGAGTTAATGTTGGGTCATTTAGAAACTTTCTACTATTGCCAAGTTGTTTTCACAACTCACACATTTGTGGGCTCACAGCCCAGTTAAGAAGCTTTGCTGTAGCCTACTACCTATATGATATCAGTAAATAGATAACTAATAACTAGCTATATGGTATCAATAAATAGATGATAGGTACTTAGAGCGTTATAGAGGCATACACAGGTACATATATGGAATAGCCTATTTGCCTCTAGAGTCATGATGGATGAATTAACATGAGATTGAATCAAACACAAGAGAAAATGGTACAATCAAAAAACACAGTAATGGAGCAAAAATTGCTTTTTAAAAAAGTATTTGCAGAAGCACACAAAGTACAAGATAGCATGATGGCATTTTTTTCAAACAAAGTCAGATTTGTTTTATAGCAAACTTTTTTATACCCAATAGTACACTCTAACAAGAAAAATATAGTGTAGGGAAGGAAGGGGGTAAATATAGTGTAAATCCATGAATAAGTAGTATAGTCATTTACTACCAAGTATGTACTTTGCATAAATATATTGCTGTGGCTACTGGCAGGTGATAGGTTTGTCTATAGCAGCTTCAACAGAAATGCGTGTGTGCGAGTGCTTGCAGGCATGTGTGCGTGCATGCATGCTTGTGTACACATGTGTGTGTGTGTGTTCATTGTACATGTGTGTATGTGTGTCTGTATGTGTGTTACAGTCGTTATAATAGTGACCATGTCCCTAGGTCAGTAGGAATTTTTCAGCTCTGTCGTAACATTGTAAAATCTCCTAGTACATGTGATCCATCCTTCCACTGAAACATTGCTTATTCTATGCATGCTGCATTTTGACTGTTCTGTGTCATTTAAATTCTAAAATTATTTTCAACTCACTGTAATTAAATTATTAAGGGTTCACCCCCAAAATCGAAGTAGTCTCTATCTTGCCAGACCTAGGACAAGATGACAGATACATTAGTTAGGTGCGGAGGGAACCAGCCTTTTCCACAAATGGGTTCACAAAAACTACTCAGGAGGGAGTACAAGTGTGGAAAAATGAGGAATGACAAATGAACAGAGTAGTTCATTCTTTTATGGGACCCAAAGAAATGGCACACAAGGTCATGCTTTGAAATGACACATGGAACACATTTTAGAAATAAACACATTTAGAAATAAATTTAGAAAAATGCAAGAGTGTTTTTAATAGGGGAATTAACAGTGTACATATTAAGAAAAAAGAGCAAGAGAGAGACTGACAATGCACCTTGCCAGTAGAAAAACCACACCAAAAGGAGAAGGAGGGAGAGACTGACAATGTACATTACCAGGGGAAAACCACACCAGAAAAGAGAGAGAGAACTGCTCTGGCAAAAAGCTTTAAAAAACCAAATGCAGTTTTTTGGTATGCAGATGTTGATCTGGCCTCCAGAGGAACCAGTCTGATATGCAGATGTAGTCACTCTTAGAAGTCGAGCACGCCCAGGGAGGACCCAGGTGTCCTTCCTCCTGAGACTTATAAACTTCAAGATTCTCTTGTTTACTATGAAAGGACATTTGACTCAATAACCCATAATTGGTTGAATGTCACTGTTAGCTGAATAATATCTCCATCTGCCTCAAAGCAGAGCAGGGTGCCATGTAGGCACCAAAGGGCTTTTTTTTTTATTATTTTATGGTTTTAGCTCTTTGGTGCATATTTATTTTTTCTCTATCTAGGCTCTTTTTGCTTCTATCTGTTAAAGGCTTGTCTCTTCCTGGGAGGGCGATTGCCCACCCCAAGAATAGCCTTTACAATGTACTATCAGTATGAATAGGTAGCTCTACACATGCCAGGACTTAGAAGCCTGCAAGGTATTTTTCAATGACAATTACTTTTGAGTAAAAATGGGTGCATCCCCTTCTAGCTAACATCAGCCAGCTAAGGTATTACTAGGCCATGCAGACATTATTATTATTGATGAAAGGCTTTTTGTCACGATTACAGCAAAGGGGAGAAAGGGGCAAAATGGCTGGTTAGCTGAAATTCCCTGGCCAGGGAGTCTGGAACCTTGTCATACAGACTTTATCCATGTTACCAGGGTATTGGGCCTCCCAGCAGTTAGGTCAGAATAAAAACCTTTGAAGCACGTTATTCAACATGGTATCAGGAGGGAGGGGCTACACTATAGAGGAAATCCTAAGAGCAGAAGGCCCAGGGGTGTTTGAAACTTGTAAGAGATCATTTTATCTACAGCATATGAGTGTATGGCATGAGACTGGTCCAAGGTGTGAATTATACGCTGGTTTTTGTTTGTTTGTTTTGAAGGTTCAACTGGAGGCAGGATTTGAGAAGATGGAGTCCAACCTCTGCCTAAATGCTGTCTCAGTAGCCTCTATCTTCTCCTCTTCTCACCTCCTCCCCTTCCCCGATTGATAACCCCCATGTCCTCAGCCACCTCAGCTTCCCTATGAGGCTTTCTTCTCTGTCTAAGAACAAGTCATCAGAGGAGACACAACGGAGTCAACCCAGGCCAGGGATGGGATTCAAGCAGGGAGAGAGAAAAGAACATCTCAGTCTTTCCCCCAAGCTCTAGACAGGAGCTTTGCAGGCCACAGGAGCTGCCTTGGCACTAGCAGCCATGAGAAAGATAGGTCCAAGTGCCAGGCAGCGTTGAGATTCAGAGTCAAGGTGACCCTATTTCAGGAGTTTGTTCCAAAGTAAGATTCTCACTGCAGTTTTGGAAGCATTTGTTGACATCTGGACATTTAGTAGGATGCTGCTAAGTACCCTACAGTACATAGGATGACTTCCTTCACCAAAAAAGTATCCAGCCCAAATCTTCAGTTGAGAGGATGAGAGACAAGCCCTGCTCCAGATACTTGGATTTCACACACACAGACAGCAGGACCCACACACGCACATACACACTATCTTCCTTGACCTCTGGCTGATATATGTCAGCTAATTGACCTCTGGCTGATATATGTCAGCTAACCATCCTCCCCAGAGATGGCACTGGGAGGGGACATTACACTGAGTTCTTAAGAGTGACACTTTACAGCATGACAGTGAGGGTGTGGGGTGAGAATGTAACCCTAAGCAAAGGACTGAAGCATCTCCATATGTCATACCACTGACCCCCCTTCTAGCAACAAGGAGCTGTTAAGGGGGTCTGCGCTCAGACAGTATGCCTGCATTTGTTACTTTTCTTGTCTTGTATACCTGACATAGGCGGTCTAAAGAAAGAGGGATTTATTTTTGTCCAGTTTCATGGCCGGGAAAGCATAGCAGAGTTCACAGTGGTAGAGCAGCTTCTGCCCCTGGTGTTGAGAGTGTGGTGGCTTGCTCACATCTCAGTGGCCAAACAGGACACGAGGAGCTTAGACTGGAAGCAGAGCTGGTCTCCAACCAGTGACCCACTTCCTCCAACTGGGCCCCACTTCCTGAAGGTTCCACAACCCCTCAAACAGCATCAACTGAGGGCCAAGTCTCTTAACAAGGAGCAGGTAGGGAACGTTTCACATCAAACCATAACACTGTCTCTTGAAGGACTTACGCCATACTGGGAAAAGGAGATGAGTCCAGGTTTTCAGGTCCTCCTGTTTTCCTGAACAACCTCCAAGACCCAAAAGGTTTGTATAATCCAGTTCTTTCTTCCCCAGGCCGGTGTGTGTGTGTGTGTGTGTGCGTGTGTGTGTGTGTGTGCGTATGTGTATGTATGTGTCTGTGTTTGTATGTCTGTGTCTGTGTCTTCGTATGTGTCTCTGTGTGTGTGTGTCTGTGTCTCTGTGTGTGTCTATATGTCTGTCTGTGTGTGTATGTTGTCTGTATGTATGTTGTCTGTGTTTGTGTGTCTGTCTGTGTGTGTTTGTGTATGTCTGTGTCTGTGTGTGTCTGTGTGTGTGTGTCTATGTGTGTGTGTGTTGACACACATATAGCCAGGAAACAGGACTCACTTTAGCAGAATGAAACCTACCTTATGAGTCATCCATCTCTCCTGTCCATCAAGAGACTCAGCTATCTAACAACACCAGTTCTACGTCATTGGAAGCCAATGACAGACACCCAGTTGGACAGAAGGTAATGGTGACCCAGTGTAGCATCGGCCTTAATACACACAAAACTGTGAGTCACTGGCATTGGGGAATGACCTTCAGCATCTAAGGCTGTGACTGCACGCTCCCTGCAGGTCTGTTGCTGACACATCACTCCACCTGCATTTTTCCTTCCTTTAAAATGAGATGAGAACGGCAGCTCCCCTGTGTGCCAGGAGCATGAAAGGGATGTCGTTCTCTTGGGAAGCCCTGTGAGGATTTGCCTTACCCCACTGATAACCTGATGGTGAGAAAGTAGAGGGCAATGGCTGGTCCAAGGTCACGTGGCCAGCAAGTGGTAGAACACAGCACATGATAGAGGCTGTTGCAAGGACAAGATGGAGAGCTCTCGGGAGCCATGTACAGATGTGGGGTCACACAGCAAGGCCTCTGGGCATTGGTGGCGTCTGTTACCTGTGTAAACACAAATTAGGGAATTATCTCCCACCTAGTTGAACCGTAATGCCAAAGGCTCCCAGGCAGAAACCCATGTAAACACTCCTAAGACCTACAGCCAAATGCCCTGTGGCTGTTGGCTGGGCAGACCAGGCCTGGCTAAAAATAGAAGAGGCTCTCAGGTCCAGCTCCTAGTTCCCTGGCCTCCTCTCTCTCCCTCTTCTCTTCCCCTCAGGCAAGAGCTAGTCTTCCTGAAGGAGTGACGATTTTTAAGACCTCCATCTCAGGCAACATAAGATTGTTAGCTTGATGCCCAGTGAACGTAACTCTGTCTGAAACAGCCATTAATGAGAATTGGGGGCTGCACCATAACACTTGAACCTATGAAAAGAACTGTCAACTCCCATAACCCACCCGAGGGAACCAAGAGGTCAAGACTAAAAGCATGGCCAGCATCTGCACGCTCTGCAATTCAACCTTTAGCCCTTTGTCTTTCTTTTCCAAAACTAAATCAGTTCTGATTCGAGGTTTCAGGGTTGGACAGTGGCTTCTCTTAGGAGATGGTGGCAACAAGGCAGCACCCAGCCCAGCCTGGAGCGCAGGAAGTGCATGCACTTCCATTGCACAGGCAGAGAGGACAAGAAACCCTGCAAAGTGCGGCCTGGGTGCAGGTCAAGGCCCGGCCCGGGGATTTCCTTTCGAAGGTGACTTAGAGGCACTTCAGGAGGGTAGCGCCCTCCCAGGCGGGTCCTAATGGTGAATTTGGCAGAGTCAGCGAAACGCGGCGCCGGGCGGACCTGGCGACGGGGCAGCGCCCTCTCCCGCGCCCTCGGCCTCTCCCGCGCCAGGCAGCGGCGCGCACGGGGCCATTTGCAGCGTAGGCAGCCTCGCGAGCAGCCGCTGCGCGCGGGCCGAGAGGGAGGCGGCACCATGGAGCTCAAGGAGGACAGCAACGCCGTGGCCATCGACATGCTGCTCATCGTGCACTCCGAGAAGCGGCGCGCGGCGCAAGCCACGCACTTGGACCCGCAGGCGGACCCGGGCGCGCTGCTGCAAAACCAAGGAGGTAACGCGCGCCTGGGCCGGGTCCTCAGGATCCCGGGGACACCTCGGCCACCAAGCCCCCGGGGTCCGCCCGCCGGGGGGCGCCTGAGAGGTCCCCGAATGAGGCCAGCCAGCCCAAACTTCTTCCCCCACCGTGCTTGTGCCGGGGCGCCACAGCACCCGCGTCCCTTGGCAACGCGCGCAGCATAGTGGATGTCCCAGGTTGACTTCCCATGCAGGCTTGTGGGTGCCGGCTTCCTCCCGTTATTCCCTGAAGGGTGCAAAACACGTTGGAAAACGGAGAAGCCAGGACCTTAGGTTGATCACGTGCAGCAGAGGCCTAGTACCCCACACAGCATGCAGCACGCTGTACGGCACCGGGGACCCTAGAGGATCCTTGTATTGAGTCAGATTTTGAGGTAACATAGAGCTTCAGTGTCCCTTTTCTTGGGTCTCTCTTTCAACTTCCAATAGATATAAGGTGTGAATGGGTAAAGGGAACATAGGCTGAGGTGTGCTGAGTAGGGTTCGAAGTCTCCTGATCCACTTGAATTTAACTTCAGTTTAACTTGTTCTGCGGACTTGGTGGGAAAATGGAAACTGACAAGTGATTGCTTATTGGGTGATTGCGGAAGGCAATCCACCTCTATCCATATACACAACGTGAATAGAGTATAAATGGAGACAAATGGGGGCTCAGGAAATCCCTGAGAAGTGTGGGGGCCTCGTGGTGCTGGTTTCTGAGGCCAGCTTAAGGGTCTCCATGGCTGACCCAGCACCACTTCTTTAAGAGTGATGCCTGACAGCAGAGAAAGGTGACACTGCCTTCCACTTTCCCTCCAGTTCCCGAGTTCCCCGGGACCCCTCCTGCTGCTGTATCCTGGCTCCTCTGTGGGCAGAGCCCCTATGTATTTCAGGCACCATCCACTGCCCTGCTAAGACCGTGGTTCTACAGACAGTCTTGATTCACCAGCTATGAGGGTTGGAGCTGTGATTCTGCTCCTGGAGGAGCTGGAAGAGAGGTAGTCAGGGAAAGAAAGACTGGAGGGCTGAGCATGTTCACAGCGGTTAGAGTTTAGGAGGGACTGTGGGAACCGGGGCTGCTGAGGCTAATGGATCCTCTAGTCCTCAGTGCTGCTCCTGGGAGAGAGGCACAAGACCCTCTCAGGGTCTTTGCAGGAGAAAGAAAACAACCCCTGGCTTCTTGATGGAAATAAGAAGGCTTTTATTTCACATAACATAATTCAAAAGACCGCTCCCGTGTATAGTGAAGAAAGTCCAGTTCCAAGTCAGCCCGACAGTCCCCACCACCCAGTCCCAGCCCCTTGGCAGCATATGTATCCTGAAGTCTCTGACACCAGAGAGGATAAAAAAGAAGTCCTGAAGTGTTGGATATCAAAACTGCCCTCGAGGTACCTAAAACCTACCGAAAATGCCCACGTTTCCATACCAGCGGATGTACTTTGGCCTTGACTCGGGGAGTGAAGCACCCTACTTGAAAGATGCTGGTATTTTTCTACAAACATTTTCCCAATGAAGTTTTCTTGAAGACGCTGGGCAGTGGAAGGAACTGTGTCCCTTTTCCGTACCAAAGTGGAAAAGGAAGACAGTGTATAGTCTCCAAGGTCTGCCACCCAAGGAAACCCTTGGCTGTACTGACCTGTGTATCCACACCTTGGGACACAGCCTGAGGGAGAATATCACTAAGCCAGACTACTTGTTCAGAGGCCTCATACACATGTATGAACACCCAAAAGATCCCTACAGATGTTCAAGTGTCTCTAGCTGCCCCACTCTGAGGAGCAGCTAGAGAAAGGCCTGGGCCCCATGTCAGAGGAAAATAAAGCTCAATTAATTGCCCCAAAACAGACACTGTGGTCCTGCAGCGGAGAGGCATCAGGGGGACACAAGGGCATGGCGAGCCACCAGGGATTTATGCTACAACGCTGGCAGTCTCTTCTCTGGGATTCCAGTGTTTTCTCAGCCATTTCCTTAGAACAGCACTTCCCACAAAGCAGACTATGGAGAGCCACGGACTGTGCAGAAAAGATTAGGGAAGGAGGAGGCAGAAGAAGACTTGGGGGCTTCTGAGTGCGTAGAAGGTTGGAGAACCAGACTTGAGGCTGAGCTTCTGGGAACACAACCATCAAGTGTGTCACAGAGCTGGTCTTGTGAGGACACCTCTGCAAGCCACCAAAGTACACCAGATACTCTTCCCACACCAGAAATAAATAACACCAGAATGTGTTTTATTGCAGTGGACACACATGAGTTCCATGCCAGGAACTTGACCTCTCAACTCCGACTTCCGGCCACTGCCAAGGAGAGAGGTTCCCTTCTGCATTGCATCATCACCAGAATGGAACACGGGTGCATCTGATGGGCCGTGCCTAGAGCACACGGGCCCACACACTAGCTGCAAGGAAGGCTGGGGAAGTAGCCGACTGTCATTTTCCACTCCCATAGGGATAGGCAGTCTTTGTCCACATTCCCTCACCCCACTTCAAGACTCCCCACATACAGACAGATGGGCAGACAAAATGGATAGAAAACACTTGGGAAACAATGCTTTCATATTTACGTGTTGGAGATATGGAAATGGGTATTGGGCATCTGTCTAGAAAAAAAATCCTTCTGGAAAATCCTGATGATCAATTCCACCATCACTAAAAACTACCCTTCTAACACTTCAAAAATATTTTTGATTTAGGGGTTGTGTTCGTTTTGGCAAATGTGTCTCATTCGAGGGCAGCCTACCTCAGATCCTGAGAGAGCCGGTTGCCACCAGCCTTGTTTAACACAGATGGGTCTGTAAATGATACAGTGGTGCACGGCACCAGCTCCAAGGCTCCCTCCACAAAAAGCTCACACTAGTCCTTATCTCGCAGGATTCCAAGGTGTCAGAAATGGAATCCGGAAGTGGCAAGAATTGGAAGGAAACGGCTTTCAGGGTAAATCTCTTTCGTTTTCTGTCTTCTGTTCAGTCTCTGAAATTTAATACCTGGAAACTAACTGGAAGAGTTGGGTTGTGTTCATTGGGAAACTGACCCTAACATCCAATCAGTGGGCACACATGGCTGCTTGTGACTTAGCCAGGCATCCGGGCCACTGTGAGCCTGGAGAGCTTTCCCTGGCATCAGGGTTCCTGCTTTTCTGGAGGCTGCAGCTGGGGAACGAGCCGTGAGCTCCGGCACCCATTTGTTTGCTGGCTGGGCTATAGGAGAGGATTTGGCTTCATGAGGTAGTGAGGGTTGTGTGTGTTCCCACCAGGGGCAGGGCTGCTCATGCCACAAAGACTATCCAGTTTTTGTTTGAACAGACTAGGAGAGTGGCCTGCCTTGAAACAGTGTACCTGATCCCTGGGGTGGAGCCAGTCAAAGGTTCTTCTATAGGCCCTTACTGTCCTGAGCTCCAGAATATATTAAGAAGTTCCTTCCCAAAGCATCTTCTCTCTACTTCCAGCAGTCCAGCAGTGCTCTTTCCTGATGGCCAAGAACCTAGCTGGAACACTGAGGATGGGGCCAATATAGTGAGTGGGCCTGGTTTTGTGTTCCTCAGAGATTGAATATCCCAGCTTTTGGGGAAAACTATCAGTGGTAATGTGTATGATGGGAACATAGAATTCTAATAGGAATTAGATCTCACTCTAGAACATTTGACTCCTAGAGTCAAATTAATCTCTCTCTCTCTTTCTCTCTCTCTCTCTCTCTCTCTCTCTCTCTCTCTCTCTCTCACACACACACACACACACACACACACACACACACAAATGGGGAAACAAGAGTACAACTGAATAAGAGTGAATACATCTGCCTTGCCATCCTTCAGACAGTAACAAACAAAGGAAAAGCAAAACACAAAACTAAACGTATCCATAAGTTATCCCTTCAAAACCTAATTTTAGCATTTACTTTGTGCCAGGTACAAGTTTGAGTGTTGGAAATTAAACAGTTAGCAAGCAAGTCAAGAACCCTTCCCAGGGGGCGGGATGTTCAAATGACTATAATTTCCGTGTGTCCTTTACCTTGTTCATGGGAAGGAACCATCTTCGAGATGCATACACACCTGCTAAGGAACTCATCCTTCTGTGTCCTGGCTAATGGCTCCATCCATGCAAAGGCTTCCTTAACTGGAGCTGAGCTTTAGGGAAAGACCTGCCTCACTTGGGGTGGTGAAGGTTGACATCAGAGCTGGCAAACTTATGCTGCGGGCCAATGAGAAGCCTAAGGATGAGACTCCAGAAACTTTCTGCCATAGGAATGGCCATCCAGAGCATGCGTGCCAGGTCCCTGTGTGGGTAGATGAGTGAGCAGAGTGAGCCACTGGTAGATGAAAAGACAATATCCTTGTATGTCGCAGCTCTCTCTTGCCTTACATTGGTCACCTGACAACCATCTTAGGGCCTTTCGGGAAATACTGAAGTCGTTCTGCTCTGGGCATCTTCCAGGTTGGGTGAGAGATCAGTGAAAAGATGTAACAAAACAGAAAGCCACACAATGATTCTCAAGAGGGTTATGGAAGACTTTGGGGTTCTTAGCACAACATCTCAGTCCACAGTGTGTGATTTGAGTAGTCCTTGCCAAAAAAAAAAAAAAAAATATATATATATATATATATATATATATATATGAATTGAAGATTTGTTATAAATACAGGGATGCAGAGAATGTCCACCGAAGTCCTAAATCCAGGAAACGTGGTCATCCCACCATCCCACTAATATGTGTAGTTTTAATGTAAGACTTCATCCACTTTTCAAATAGCATATGTGTACACATGGGGAAGATAGAATCACTTGTTTGCATGTCTTTTGATGCCAAGACTCAGGAAACTAGAGTTGAAACTGACCTTGTCTCTTACGTGCCTTGTTGGTACCTAAGTCACTCAGTCCTGGTAACCAACAGGCTGTCCAGCCCTGACAGCTGGAGGAATTTCATCTCAGAAGGAAGTGGCCCAGTGGCATGTGCTGACAGAGTGTGCACAAATGTGACTGAGCATGGCGTTGATCCAAAAGGGCACATTTGTCCTCCTGTTGCTATTCTGTACACTCCTTGGGCTTGGGTGTTGGCGAGAGGAAGGGTGGGGATCCTGGAGCACTCCAAACTTTTGGAAGCAGCAGGTGTTTGGGCTGAGCCACCCTTCTCCATAGCTTGCCCAGCAACGGGCTTCCCCTGCTGTGATTGGCTGCTCTCCTTGGTCCTGGCTGAAATCTGCCTAGCAGCACAGTGTCTGGTGCCCTACAGCTAGAGAGAAACCACTTGTTGAGCCCTGACTATAAATATCCAGCAGGGGCTGTGCCAGCCAATCACTCTCCTTGAGGATTCCCTTCCCAGCTCCTGTTTCCTCATGGTGCAGCCAGCTGTGCCCACAGAAGGCAGCCTTCCTGTTCTTGCCTGAGTGGCCTGGAGCTCTGGCCCAGCATGCCACATCACCCCATTGTTGGCACACAATGACAGTGGATCTGGCCTCAGCTAGTCAGCCATGTTCTGGGAGCCTTGGGGGCCTGGATCACCTTGTTTGTAGGAGACGGCTGGAACATGCAGGTTCTCCACGGCAAGCCCCTGCTGGGTGGATCCCAAGTCTAGCTCAGCAGGTTCCCCACCTTACCTTGAGCACCTTCTGCTTGGACCAGGCATGGGAAACCCTGAGTGGCCTCTGCGATTGGCTGCACTGCTCAGGACAGCATCCTAGAAATATGCTAGTTCCCAAACCGAGCCACCAGTTCCCCTGAAGTGAGACTCACTGAAGATGAAGAAGAAGAAGAAGAAGAAGAAGAAGAAGAAACATAAGGGAGGTAGTGGTGTGAGAACTTCCTTCTGTCACAATTCTGCCGTTCTACAGACTCTCTCTACATCTACGAAGAGGATGCCCAGGGGCTGCCTCAGTAAGGACAATCCACAGCAGCAAGAGCTGCCATAAAGCAGGATTGAATTTGTGCCAAGGAGGGTAGAGGAAGACTGTGGTCCCCTTCGTGTCCTTTAGCAAGAACTAGGCATCTCTCTGAAGAGACCCCATCAGGCTATAAAGATGGTAAATTTCCCCAATGTGTACAGAGAACTCAAACATGCTGAGTGTCCTGTAATATTGGTGAAACCAAAACCACACCAAGCACCCTCCCATCATCAAGGCTAGAGTCGGGAGATGGGAAATTTAGAGTTCAAATGCCACATTGGAACCTCCCAACCCAGTCCACAGGAAAGCATGATCAGTCAGGCATCTGTGTATGAGAAAGCGTTTCGGAAATTGTGACAGAAAGTCCAGAGTGCTGGCTCCATAGCCCACTGAAGGAATCCCAGCCTGGACAAGTTTCTGCTGCGAGGAAGAGGGATATGCACTTGTGGGCTCCCAGGAGCATGGCTGTGTTGGTCCACAGATGTGCATACCATGGCAGTATGCACATGAGTGTGCTGCATTGGACCAGGCCTGTAGGTACGCTCAGCCCCCATCAGCACACAGTTATCTCAGGCGCCCCTGCTCCGTCTGTCCTCTGCCCAAGGAACAGTATATCACAGTCACAGGGTCACTTGCCACCTTTTTGTCTTTCTTAAATAGGAAACTTGCCAGAGAAGCAACGCCTTCAGAAGCCTCAGGTTATCACTTCTTATGACAACCAAGGTAAGAGACTAATTGCTAACTGCTGTCTTTCCTGTGGGTGTGTGCCTGGCTCTGCTGCCCCAGCCAGAGAGCCCAGGATATGGAGATCGGGCTACAGAGAGCTGATCCATGGGGGTTGGAGCATACTTTCATCTTCCAGCATCCTAGAGGAAGAAGTGAGAACCTGTGTGTGGTCCAAGTCTGCCCTTCCCCTCCAGTCATGAAATGAGGTCCCTGAGCTACAGAGACCCCATCGTGCCTGGGACTCTGCCAAAGCAATCCTAACTGGATGAGAGTCTCACTGTTTTACAGATGAGGAAACCAAGGCTTAGAACGGTTGCCCAGCAAGAGTCAGGGCCAGCTCTCTGGTACCCTCCTCTCCAAACCCAGCAGGGTCTTAGCGGTTAACCTTCACACGGCTGGGCTTGCACAGCTCCCTGGAAACTGATCTCCTGCTGGCTCACAGTATCCAAACCCTCCCTCATCCTGAGTCACAAAGGTTCCTTGACCTCTTCTGAAGCTGAGCCTGCTGAAACATGCCACTTAGTGCTGAGTTTGCTGCATCAAGGTGGAACAACCTGGTCTTTTCTTGATAGTCCTCATTTTCCTAGGACTGCTATGGGTCTTGGAAATGGCAGGCGAGGGCACTGCTGGCCAGGCTGATTCTGCAGTTGTCTAGCTGAGAACACCGTGAGGTGGGAATGAGGATTCCAAAATCGCAGCTGGTAGAGAGCCTGTGTAGAGGACTCCAGCTCTTCATCATACACCTGGGGTCTCAGGTTCAGCTCAGGGTTAGCTGCCATTGCTGATACCATAACATGCAAGGATACTAGGCCATGGCACCCAAGGGGCACAGGCACATCCCTCCCGAAGCACGAGTACCAACACCGGCCAGGATGCATCTCTGAAACTGATTTGGCTGCACAAGACTCATGACAGAGATATCTAGCTAGAAAGATCATGAATGGGTGGCCATTACTTCATGTGGGGAACAAAACAGAGGCTCCTGCCTGTGGGACTGAGTCCTAGAGAGAGTCTGGAAGACTGAAGGAGAAATTAAAGTGGAGGGGTAGAGGCAGGGGTTGTGGATCAGTTTCCTGTATCTCCTTGGCTAAGAACATCAAGAAGATTTTGCCTGGGAGTCAGAAGTCCAAAGTCTGACAACCCTAAATCTGCCGGGCGATGGTGGTACACACCTTTTAATACCAGCACTCAGGAGACAGAGGCAGTTGGAGCTCTGAGAGTTTGAGGCCAGCCTGGTCTACAGAGTGAGTTCAGGACAGCCAGAGTTACAACAGAGAAACCCTGTCTCCAAAATCAAACAAAACAAAACAAAAACCAAAAGAGGTCTGAAGTCAGCTTGACTGGGTAAAAGGCAGGTGTCAGGAGGGCTGGAGGGAATCCATTCCTTGCCTCCTTCTGCTCCAACAGGCTGTCAGTATTCCTTGGCTTTATGGCTGTGTCATTCCAGTCTCTGCTTCCATTATGTCTTCTCTCCTTATAAGTAGGTAGTTCTCTCTCTGTCTCCCGCTTATAAAGTTACATGTGGTCACATTTAAGGCCCAACCAGAGAGCGCAGAATAATCCCTCTGAGAACCTTAGTTAAAGCATATCTGCAAATTCTCCCCTGCAGTCAGAGATTCTGTGTGGATATCCTCAAAATTCATTATGCAGCTCTGATACGGGACAATCGTAAGAACAGAGCAGGCAGGGCTGAGGTATAGCTTAGTGGTTCGAATAGCATGGCCTGGGCTCCAGCATTCCTCTCCAAAAAGAAGAGAAAGACCAAGTGAGAAAGTTTTCGCTGAGACACAACATCTGAGTGAGAAGAGAGGCAGTGGGCCAAACTCAAGGGCATCTGGGGAGAGCTTTTAGCTAGGAGCCAGGGCATGAAGGCACCAGGCAGATGTGTGTCTGGTGGTGAGTCCAGTGGGTGTCTATGGCCAAAGGAAAGAAGGGGATGAGCAGGATAAGAAGTAGGAGGTGAGTCAGGGAGGGCTCAGGGCAGGACTTGCAGGGCCCATGCACTGCCTGCAGTATGTCGGCGCTGATTGGGGTATGATTAGAAGGCACTGGATGGCTTTAGACACGATGCCTCTGGTATTGGGGGAATAAACAGAATGAGGGGGAACTTGGAAGAGGAGTCCCTGGGGAAGGCATCATGATGCCTGATGGCAAGACGTTTTCCCATGTTGTGGATCTGGGCTAGAAGAAGAAAGGAAGGAGTCCAGGGTTGAACAGAAGCAGTGGGAAGTCGGAGGTAGATTCAACAGATGCAGACTGGGGAAGAAACATGAAGAATGTGGGCTTGACTCTGAAGAGGGCTAACATTCTGGAAACAGAAAGGAGGGGGGTCATCATTCATGTGCTGCCTTCCCATTCATCTGACAAGCCTGGAACCCCTCAGGATCTATTCTGGGGAGCCCATGAGCCCAGCACAGCTTTCCTGGCAGTTACAATCATAGCATGGACCAGAGGTAGAATGCGAGGTGTGTGCCAAACATCGAGTCAGGTGCCTTTTATGGCCCCTCATTTTTTCCCCTTGGCCACATTCCGTGGAAAGTTACCATCTCACGAAAATGAGATCCACTTTATGGATGGAGAAATTGAGGCACAGAAGCATCTAAACACTTACCTGAAGTTATGCAACTAGATATAACAAGTCAGGCCCAAGAGTTCGACATGTCTGTGTACCCCTCGAAGCCAAGTGGGCTTAGCTTCTGTGCCACACTGTTCCCCTCACACAGGACAGGGACCTGTCTAATGGAGCTGATTTGAGTATACCCTCCCCGCTCCACCCTGGCAAGAAATCCAAGGCTCCAGGCAGTACTTGTTGCTAAGAATGGTTCAGCTTTCCCCTTCTCCTCAGCAACTTCTCCAGTGGTAGATTTTATTCAGCAGGTGATAAAAATCACCTGGGAAACATAGCTCTTGGTGCAAAGGGGCTTTGGAAGACGGATCTACAGCGGGTGTGTGGGTTTGATGACAGGAAAGTGATTACCAGAGACAGTGTGACTTCTAGCCCTCGGGGTTGTAGCTGAGGAGTCCATTTTGAAATCACATGCATCATGTTTGTTCCCAGCTTGCGTAGCTGACTGCTTCCCAACTACAACATCCTGGACTGGATGCACCCAGCACGCATCTTTTAAGATCTAGCCGTGCGTGGTTCATTTGAGAGGGCTTTTAAGATGACGAACGATTTAACTAGGATTTTCCTAACTCTAAGTGTTACAGAAAAGTATGCCCAAGACTGTATGTCCAGGCTCTAAGTGCATGATCACGTATAGAGAGACTTCAGACTCTTAAGTCAATGATGCCGAGTGTCCGACATAAATCCTGGACTCCTCTGCATCCGTACACCCCCCCGACCAGGTGCATACATACTCACACCCATGCACACGTGCTTGCCTGGCAGTATTTATTAATTGATCAATGCTTCTGGCAGCCACTTCCAATCAGTCAGAGTTAATGAACAACACAAAACCCACTTGCCGTGCCCACGTTAGGTATTCTGAGTTAATTAACCCTTTAGACAAATACCGATTGAAACCTAGAGCCATTAGGAGAGGTATCATGTGGGCGATGTCACCTGACTGGGTAAAAAGTGGGTCCACACAGACTTGGTACCCTTTGTGCATCTCTGCTTTTGAGAGAGAGAGGGAGGAGAGCTAGCAGGGTTTAGAAAAAGATCAGCCTGAGGGCCACTTTCTAGGGGTAACAAAAAACAATCCCTAAGACGCCTTTTTCTAAATGGCCTAGGGCTGCAGTTTCGGAAGTGGTATTTGGATGGCAAATGAAAGGCTGGGGAAAGGTACTGTGAGGGAGGCGAGCCAGGCCACCCAAAGTCCCGGAAGGGTCTCTTACGCTTGGTGGTCAAGGTCGGTTGCTTGGTGGTCAAGGTGGGTATGACTGGCATCTGCTTGGGATTTTGCCCTAGACCATGACTCTCCATGATGAGAACTGGGTCAGGTTAAGGCTTTTTATTAAAATTCAAGTTTTTGTTTTTTGTTTTTTTAATCTTAAAATGAGGTCAGTACATTGTCTCCCTCTCTAGTGGATGGTGCCCACCATACAGGGTGACTACTCCAGGCCATTCCTAGAACCAAAGAAGTCTCTCAGATGCCCTCCTCGATCTCTGGAGCAGAATAGGACTGCAGCTTGGCTGCATTTGGAACCAAACAGCAGCACATTCTAGGGGCAGCCAGGTCCTGGGCAGGAGAAAGAGCAGAGAATTGCAGGGAGGAGAGTGCGGGTCCAAATGGTGACAGAAGGAGCTGCTGGACCACAGCCCCCTTAAACATGAGGTCACCTCCCTGTCAGCCCCAGAAGGACCACAACAGTGGTTTTTTTTTTCCTCAGCCTGATCATCGTGGCTAGATGGGGAGTACCCGGATGGAGAGTGCCCGGATGGGGAATGGCCAGATTGTACCTAAGTTAGGAGAAATGTGCAAAAGAGGTCAAGCCCCAGACCAACACTGCTCACCTTCACAGCTCCTTTAAGGTTTCAGAGGTCATTTCAGCCCCAGCAGTCTCCAGTGTTTGACCAAAACACCAGCACAGGGTCAGCCAGACTTGTTACAGGGCTAAAAGCATCGCAGGTTGAGACCATGATGGAGAGAGCATGCGGAGCTGTTCATGATTCCCCTTTCACAAGGCATCTTCTGGTCACACGTTGCTTTGGAAAATGCCTCAAAAAGAGCTGCATGAGAAAGTGAAAAGGCCAAGTTGACCAGATCCACAAGGGGAATATGCTATGAATGACGGTAGCTCCCGATCCTCTGACCAGAATGAAGTCTGAAACACTCCTCATCTTCATCATAAGATCACAAGGCTGGTGTTCACTGGCACTGAATGTACTAGATAGTACATTTTAAAGATGAATGTTAGGCTAGAGAGATGGCTCCGAGGTTAAGAGCATTTGCTCCACAATCGTGAGGACTAGAGTTTGGATCCCCGTACCCACACGACATCCTCTCAAATGCCTGTAACTCAGTTCCGAGGCTAGCAGAGACTGGAGGCTCTCTGGGACTTACTGGCTTCCAGCCTAGCTGAAAGACAAGGGAGAGACTCTGCTTCAAAGAAATAGGTGGAGAGTGATGGAGGACACCTGGCGCCCTCTTCTGGCCTTTACACACACACACACACACACAGAGACACACAGAGACACGTAACCACACATACACCCACAAACATGCACAATACACATACGATACACATACATCCACACAGACACACACATTGACTAATTGATTAGTTAATTGATAATTAAATATTTTAAATGAATTTTAAGCCTTTTGGTCAAGGGAGAACACATCCTATCTTCGGTCTCTTTGGCATGCAAAACAGGTTTAAAAAGCATATAAGAAAAAATCAATATTGTTTTTCCACAGAAGAAAGTAATTGCAATATATTTTTAAAGGATTAATAAAAGAAACTCTTTCTTACAAAACCATCAAGGGGAACATAATAAATCATTAAAAAAAAAAAAACCAGCCAACACACAAAACACAAATTTAAATGGCAAATAAAATATAAAAAATTCACTACACTAAAAATTAAAGATATATATAAAACAATATAGGAAGGCATATAGGAAGGAAAAACAATAAGGAAGGTACCCTTCCCTAATAAAAACTCAAAGGGTTTATGAAAGCAGGTGTCAGTGAGCTTAGCAGGCATGTTTGTGTCATCCACCACCACGGGACTCAGCTGCTCACAGCATTGCTAGCTTCCAAGCCTGCAGTTCTGCTGGACAAGCCCTGTCCATGCCATACCCGGCTGATCTGGGCTCTTGGCTGGACCGGAGCATGTGCTGGCTGTCAGCTGGTGGGCTGGCTGGAGCCCAGATGGTTTCAGATAGCCTCACCTGAGCAGCCCTTCTCCGCTCCCTGTGGTCTCTCACCCATAGTCTGGTGCACACACAGCACATTGGCAGGCATGCCAAGAGTGCAGGCAAGCGTTGCAAAGTCTCTTCAGACCTTGAATAATAACACAGCCTCTACCACATGCTAATTGGCCATACTAACTCGTGAGGTCTGCCCATGTTCAAGGTGTAAAACAAAACACCTCTCATTGGGGAAAAGACAGTGTGGCCAATTTTGCTATCAACCACAGCAATAATGAGCAAAAAATAAAAGCATTCTCCACTGCCACCCTGTTGGTGGAATCATAAACTAATGAAACCATTCTTGAGAAAGATGGCCAGTGTCTAACAAAAGTCTTACAAAATCCCCATCCCCTTCAATCAGTGTTTAAGAATTCATTCTCAGAAACTGGCTTGAAAAGTGTTAAAGATGTCTTTATCCTGATGTTCACCACATCATGGCTTATAACAGCAAAGCACTTGGAAAGTGTGGGGTATCCATCTTAGTGAACAGCACATCTTAGTGAATATTCTGTCAACACGTGACCTGGATGTGCATTCCGCTACCTCCCACCACCACCGAGTGACATACGCCGCAGCATCACAGAAGCCAGCCAGCAGACGGTGCTATTTAATACTTTTCTACTGTTGCCGATTTTTTTAATAAATTACTTCTATTACTGAGAGAAGAGTGCTGAAATCTCAAACTATAAAATGTGTATTCTCCTTTATAATCCTGTGAGGTTTATTTCGCATATTTTAAGACCGAGGTTCTCAACCTTCCTAGTGCTGCAACTCTTTAATATGGTTCCTCATGTCATGGTGACCTCCAACCATAAAATTATTTTCCTTGCTATTTTGTAACTGTAATTTTGCTAGTTATGAACTATAATGCAAATATCTGATTTGCAGATGGTCTTAGGCAACCCCCGTGAAAGGGTTGTTTGACTCCCCCAAAGGTATCTCGACCCACAGGTTGAGAACCTCTGTTTTAAGACTTTGCATCCTGGCGAATATATATTTGACATTGTCACATCTTCTGATAAGCTGGCTTTTCCTCTATTACGTAATGCTTCTCTATCTCTGATGCTTTCCTTACTCTGAGCACATTATTGAGCAAATTGTCTTAGCTTCACCATCTCTAAAAACCTCTTTATTTCATTCTCACATAGTATTTTTATTGGATAGAGACAGTTAATTCCTTTCAGCACTTTTTCAAGATTCCACATCCTTCGGACATAGTTCCTGATGAGAAATCTGTAACAATCTGATACATAATGCATTGCTTACCCTCAGTTGTTTCTGGGGAGATCCCCCTCCCAGAGGTGTGATTACATCATGCCTGGACCTGGATTTCTTTTATTTATTCTGTTTGGGATACACAAAACTTGAGTTCATCCATGTATGTCTTTTGTCAAATTTGAGTAGTTTATTTCTTCTGATACTTTTCTGTTCATGTGCCTTCTCCTCCTGTTCTGAAATGACTGCAACGTGAATGCTGGACTTTTAACTGTGGTCCTATGGATCCCTGAAGCATTGTTGGCTTTTCCCATAATTCAGATCAGACCATGTCTGCTGTTCTCTGGCTCTTTCCTTGGTCGCAGAGAATAGTTTAACCCTTCGATTTCAGTGTTTAAAACTTCACTTGGTTTTTTACATCTTCTTTTTCTTTGCTGAGTTTTGTGCCTTTTTAAAATTTATTTCAAAATAGTTTGCCCTTACTTTTTGGAGCATGGCTATTGTGTCATTTTAACGTCTTTGAATTAGCTGTGGATTGTCATGAGACTGACACTGGTTGACATCTTTTCCTTATCAAATTGAGATCTTCCCGGGTGTTCCACTGAGAAGCTTTGAATGGTGGCCTTTGCAGGGCCTATCTGCCTGTGTGTGTGCCATGCAGTGGCCAGTTCAGAGTGAGGACATTGGTCTTCCCCAGAGTTCAGTACTCAGACTGCGGTATAGTACCTGGGGAGAGACAAGTGACATACAGCTCGGTGGTGACCGTGGGAGCTTATCTGTAAGTTTAGGGAATTATACCTTTGAGGTTGGCCTTCATCACCCACTTCCTGTTTCTCTGGCCAAAAAACTGGAGCTTTGGTCTTTTCCCTCTGTGGTATGCTTTCTATAACTGGGTCTGGGGATAATCAACAGAAGAGAGGGAGAGAGGGAAGAAGGGAAAAGGAGAGAAAGAGGGAGGGTGGGAAGAAAAAAGATGGAGAGAGAGACACACAGGCAGAGGGAGAGAGAGAGAGCGAATATGTATGCCATGTGTGCCTGATCACTAACCTCACAGCTGCCCACACACTTGCCTGTGGTCTGAATCAGAAAATATAGAATAAAGGAAAATACAGCAGATACTGTCTGAATAAAAACTGAAGGTTTTTCTTGAGTGCTCTCTTACATCCATTGTGCACTTCTGGCTTGGGACGCCTTTGACCAGGTATAGGTGATGCCAGAGGCGGAAGGAGAAGCATAAACTCACTGCCAATGTGGTCGTGTCCCACACCCTGGTCATACCACTCCCACCCCTGTTCTTTTCATTCTCTGACTTCCTGGGCTGTGCAGGTGTATCCCCACCCCCTACGCCATGCATTCTATTTAGAGTGGTGGCTGTGTTAGAAGAGGTAGAGAGTGCTTGCATTTGTTGTTTGGATTATTCTGAAAAACACAAATCATCTGCATATGCAACAGAAAGATGTTCTAAAATGAAGCATGTTCTGTGTTTGAACATCTGTCTTGAGCTAGTATGCCCTTGCTGGCAGCATTTGGCTGAGGATGTCACCTTCTCCATTGCAGGTACTCAGCTGACCGTGGAAATCCACCCCCAAGATGCCATGCCCCAGCTGCTCAAGAAGTTCTCTTTGGCTAAACGTATGTTTGGGGTGTTCAGGGCTGCTCAGATAAAGGGCCGGCAGGGAGGGTGGGCAAGTAAGATTCTAGCCTGGAAATCTTCTGAGAAAATCTAAGAGGAGCTTGAGCCAACAACCTGGGAGAAAGCAGAAGCACGGCTATCTATCCATGCCTGTTGTTTTGGTTCCTATGGTTGTGACCACCTGACAAGAATCAACTCGAGGGAGGAAGGATTTACTTTGGCTCGTGGTTTGAGGAGAAACAGTCCTCCGTGATAGAGAAGACTTGGCAGTAGGAGCCTCCGTGATGGCAGGAGTGTGCAGCTGGACTCCTCACTGCCTCACAAGGTGGTCAAACAGGAAGCAGAGAGAAGACAAAGAATAGAATGAGGCTATAGAGCAGTGTTTCTCAACTTTCCCAATGCTGGGACCCTTTAATACAGTTCCTCATGCTGTGGCGACGCCACAGGTTGAGAACAGCTGCTATAGAGACTTGAGACCTGCCCACCAGTTACCCACTTCCTCCAGAGAGGCTTCACCTCCTAAAGGTTCTACACCCTTCCAAGCCAGCACTCATCTCTGGGGACCAAGTGTGCAAACACATGAATCTTTGGGGACATTTCATAATCAAAATACAACACCCAACTTCCGCTGTTGTGTCACCGTGACGAGGCCTAGGTGGTGGAGCATTCCCTCACCAGACTGCTGCTACCAGCTTTGAGATGCCATCTGTGGACTGCCAAACTCATGGCATGCACAGTACTAAGTACTTTCCGTGCCTCAGCTCTGTGACCTTTGCACATATGCTAGTATTGGCCCCATAATTTTCAAGTCAGCAGCGTGAGGCTCAGAAAGGAGAAGCGGCTGTCCAAGAAAGTTACTCGGCCAGGAGATAAAAACCCAGGTCCAACTCTGAAGCCCCTGGTTTGAGCCATAGTCTTTGGCAGTTGTCAGCATAAGTAGGCAGGCAGGAACATGATGGCCCTCCATCCCTGCTCTGACTTCACCCTGGATCTTGGCTGATAGGGGCCTCGTGAGCAGGCAGAGGAGGGGAGGTTGCGAGAGAAACCAGGCTCAAGTCCCTCCCGTGTCCACTCAGGGAGCTGTAGCCCACCGTGCCTGTCGTCTTTGCAGTTCTCAGCAGTCAGAACCCCAGGAAGGAAGTCTAGTGTGGCTCCAACATCCACTGTGTGGTTTCATTTAACTTTCTTTTGGATTCAGTTTCTTTGTATAGAAAAGTAGGAGAATAAGTAAATCTCCCTTTCAGGATTGTTCTAAGTTCCCAGAAAGGGAACTGAACCTCATCTGAACCTCATCATCAACTGAAAATGGGGTTGGGGGGCAGAATTCTGAGAGAAAAAAGAACCAATTTCTGGGAACAGTGAGCACCTTCTCAACTTTCGGTTCTTATATTTACAGCCTTAAGTGGCTCCTAGGGGCATTAGCCACCGGCCTTGGTGAGCTCGCCCCAATTCCATATAGTTTCATTAGAGACCTGGCTTGGAACCATCAGCAAAATCTCCTTCATTTCTTTCCCAGGGAGTCTCCTGTTGGCTGCCATTCCACCTTAACTTCCCAGAATTCACAGCATCAGGCCACCTACTCCAAGGACGGCATGGCCTTCTGGTCTCCAAGGCCCATACATTGCCTCCTGTGTCTCTATTGTCATTCTCACCCATAGTCAGTTCTTGTCTTGAGGTGAACTGGAAGGAACTGGTTTGTACTCTTAGCCTCTGCAGCTATGCTCCAAGATGGCAGAACTCAGAGGAGAGGTGGACCACAGCTCCATGTGGGCCTGCTGTGGGGTATAAAGCATTGAGATCAGATCACATTCTGGCTCAGCTCAAAGACCACAGATCCCTTTCCTGTCATTCACTCCCTGTTTCTGGTCTGCCCTCTGCCCCGGCAGACTGTTCATGGACAGTCTAGCCACAGTGCAGTCGTGGGTGGGGATGTGAGGGGAACAGGGAGAGCAGCCAGGACTGCCACCTAGAGAATCAGTGCTTGCTTTTCTGTTTCTTCTGACGTATCTCTGACCTTTGAGGTATTACAGGTTTACAAGGTGACAAAAATGGAAACATGAGACCCCGGCAGCCTGGAGGGAAAGATGCCCATGGTGAGTCCCAGGCCTTCTCTAGGATCTGCTGAGAAAGCACTGAGTTGGCTTCCTGGTTTAGTCTCCAGCCAGCTGGTACTAGCTTCCTAGGACATCAAGAGTCTGTGACTCTGTAAGATAGCAGAAAGAGTGCCATGATTGATTAGTAATATCTGCCATGGACACAGGTATAGAAGGAAAAGCTTGTATGTCAGATACTATACCAATGCTAAAGATTAACCACTTCTGATTACAAAGCAGTCCACTACAAGAGACACTAAAATCAGAATTCAGTGATGTTAATTTGGAGCTGGGAATGTAGCTCAGTGGGTAGAGTTCCTACTTAGCATGCATGAAGCTCTGGGTTCAGTCCTTGGCAGCAGATCAACTAGGTACGCTGGCATATCCTTGTAATCCTAGTGCTCAGGAGGTAGAGGCAGGAGGATCCGAAGTTCAAGGTCACCCTCTGCTACATAGAGAAAACCAGCCTGAACTAGAGACTCTGTCTCAAACAGAAAAGAAAATAATAAAAATATTAACCCTGGATAGAGGAGTTGGACTATATGTCATTAGGAGAAGGCTTACCTACCACATGCATGGTTTTGGATTTAATCCCCACTGTCACAAACAAATGCAAATAAACAAATAAAATGAAGTGTCAAATGTCTACAAGATGGGGAGCATGTGAGTAGCAGGTTAGGGCAGAGGAACAAACACTGAATGGAGTGATAGGTGGTCTGGACTGGAATTGTGCTTTTCCCTCTAACTTGTCTTCTCTAGGCCTCAGTTTCCCCCTTGGTAGTCCAGATGCTATCTATGACTTCATTCACATGTGCCGATTATTTTGTCTTAACATCAGAATAAGTTAATTAATGCTACTGGTGTTTTAATGTCTTCCTATAAAATCATTTTCCTATTTGAATCTTATGTAGTCTGCTCAGAAGGTAGATTTAATGAGGCATGAACCATCATGGGTATTTTGAATATAAAATATAAAATATTGTAAAAATGGGACCAGGAATTGAGGAACTAATAAAATAGAATTTTTAACCCCATTTTAGAAATGCCATTCTTCTAAATGGGGGAAATTAAGAGCTAAACCGAATGGAAGCCTGTGTGGTGTTAAAATCCACTTGATGCTCTTGTCAGACAGTGATGGTAGCACTCTGAGAAGTGGGGGGACCCAACAGGGCTTGGCCAGTTATCCCCCTTCTGGCTTGGGTGGCAGAAGTATGGCTACCTTTGGATCACACAAGCTGGGTTAATGGTTATCTGCATTATTAAGACATCCTAGCTCAACTCCAGAGGGAAACATGAGCCAGGATGATGTTGGTTCCTAAGACCCAGATCTGTCTCTCAGCATTGACTGGGGCTCTTCTGCATCCAGTGGGAGAGTCTAGGTAAATGCTGGCCATAAGCCAACATCAGTGTCCAGTTCTCTCTTTTCCTTTCTACCCATAATCTGACTCAAAGTCTAATCTCCCATAAGGAGCTTCCTATGGAGCCCAGGTGGCCAGCCCTGCCAGGCTCTCGTATACCCAGCATGTCCTGAGATGTCATATACCAAGTACATAGCCATGGGACCCTCCCTAATTGAGAATACCAAGGGCTAGCAACACTGCCTGGCTACATCTTACAAAAAGTTAAAATGATGATGATGATGGTGATGGTGATGATGATACTGATCATGATGATGATAAATTAACAAATATCAGAGAGACAGAAATTCTATCAGTAAATGTCTGGATACAACTGTGTTAGCTAGCCAAGGTCTTTAATGCTGAATCCCCAGGGTGTTCAAAATAGTCTCAAGTTCCCTGTGGATCTCCAAGACAACTATAGGGGTAGTCACAGTTCCTATACCACTTTGTCCTAAGGAACTCTTCTGGGAAGTACAGGTCTTGGAATGGGTGTTTCATTGTAAGAAAGGTTAAGCAGCCACGGATCCTCCACGCGATGATAGGCTTGGGCTCACGGCTCTCCTTGGCAGGTTCTCCTGCTCACTTGGCTTTCCTGTGTTTCCAGCCTACCCCTGGGATAGGTCGAGTTTGAAATCCATGCCCCTGGACCTGCGACACTTTGAAAAACTGGACGCTTCTGCCTCACAGGTGGGAGAAGTGGCAACCTAGCTGAGGGCCCCGATGGTGGCTTGGGATTCCCCAAGTCAGGATAACAAAAGCCTGCCTCCAGGCCCCTCTTGAACATAACCTGAGTGAAGCAGATGGATGGTCTATGGTTTCCCTTTCACAGTGTACGATTATTACTTTCCTTATGGCTGTGATCCAATAACTGACAAGAGACACGTTAATGGAGGAAGGGTTTGTTTGGGCTCACAATTTGAGGAGGTACAGACCATCATGGCAGGGAGGGAATTGGCACTGGGAGGATGAGGTGGCTAGACACACTGCAACCTCAGGAAGAAAGCAGACAGGAAATGGAGCTGGCTATGAACCTCAAGGTCTGCCCCCAATGACCTATTTCCTCCAGCAAGGTTCTGTCCCCTAAACTTTCCACAGCCTTCTAAAATTATACTACCAGCTGAGGACCAAGTGTTTACATATGTGAGCCTATGGGAGACATTTCATATTTAAGCCATAACAGTATAGGTAAGGAACAGAGAGTCCAAAGATTGTGTTTAATTTATAGGTGGAATCTTAATTGCTTTTCTGTTGCCGTGATAAAACACCATAGCCTGAAAAGTACCTTGGGAAGAAAAGGATTTACTTCATCTTACAACTTGTAGTTCATCATTCGGGGACCTCAGGGCAGGAACTCAAAGCAGGGAGCCTAGAGGCAGGAACTGATGCGGAAGCCATGGAGAAGACTTCGTACTGGCTTGTTCCCCGTGGCTTGCTTAGGTTGCTTTCCTATACCACTCAGGGCCACCAGCTCAGAGCTGGCGCTGCCCACAGTAAGCTTGGTCCTCCCGTATCGACCATCAATTTAAAAATGTACGACAGGCTTGTTCATGGGTCAATCTGGTGGGGGTTATCTTCTCACTTGAGGTTTCCTCTTCCCAAATGACTCTAACTCGTGTCCAGTTGACATAAAACTAGCCAGCATTGATGGTTTTTAGCAAACATTAACCATAATTACAGGCTGCCATAGCTACCCAGATGCCCCACCTGGCTGGCCCCAGATAGAAGGAGAAAAGCTGATCCGTCTCTGGGACCTGGGATTCAACTGGCCAACGTACATGCCCGGTCCAACCTCCCCACCTTTGCATATTTACCCCCTGACAAGCCTCTGCCCTCCTGGGCCCTGCGCCTGCCTCCTTCCTGAAGGAAGTGGCTGGCCACAGGTGACAGGGGTTAGACTCACATCCCCTCAGGCCCCAATGCAGTCTGCTCTTTCTGCTCACAGGTGACAGTCAAGAGCGGCCTGGATGAGCTGGTGCGTGACTTGCTCCAGGAAGCGCACAGCGATCTGGAAAGGGTCAGGGCCATTTGGATCTGGATCTGCCACCACATAGGTATGTCACCAGGGGGCAGCACTGGGAGCCCCGATGCTCCGTCCTTTAGACTCCAGCTTCTATTGCCTTACCGATGTGATGAGTGAGGTCAGAGAGGAAGGTTCCTTAGTGCCTGAAGTAACCAAAGACTAACCAAGGAAGGTAAAAGTCACCCTGCAGACCTGGGCCTTCACCCAGAAGCTGCCTTCTTCCCTGGGTCCTGGATTCCCAGTGAGCCTGCTCTACAGAGGTGAGAACCTGCCCACAGCCCATCTCCAAGAAGGGTGGCCACAGGCTGGAGAGAGCACAGCTCTTTGAAGAGCAGGAACAACACCAGAAGGCCCTAAAAAACCAGTGCCAGGAAGGCCAGGTGCTCACCCCTACCTCCTCACCTCCTGTTGTAACACCCATGTCCTCAGCCACTGGTTCCCACCTACTCTCTGGGCTCTCAGAATCACCTCGGGAACCTAGGCCTGAGCAGCTGGCCACTGCTTTCCGTGGGACAGACTTGGGACTATCACCAGGTCCCAGAAGCCACAGAGGGGGCTGCCAAGGGCCTGTTACCCGTTGCTGAGGCTCCTGAAAATGGGGAGATGGTGGCCCACCAAGTAGTGGAGTGGACCATCGGTCCTTTGACGTGGATAACAGCCAATGTCTCACCCTGACCCCCTAAGGCTCTTCTTTTGTCCTCTAGCAACATGTACTTTAGAAAATGCGCTCATCTACCCCAGGTCTAAACCTGAGGGTTGCCTTCTCCCCCATACCACCACCTTTTTTTTTTTTTTTTTTTTTTTTTCAGACAAGGCCTCATTATGTAGCCCTGCTAGCCTAGAACTCTCTATGTAAACCAGGCTGGCCTTGAACTCACAGAGATCTACCACTTCTGCATACTGAGTTCTAGGATTAAAGGCATGCACCACGAGAGCCAGGTGGTCCCCTCCGCTTTGTCCTCAATCTCCCGTTTGCCACCTATACAAACGGCTACATGTCCTGTATCTGGCTAGGTTGGGGATCCATCTCCATTCATGTCACTGTTTCCTCCTGGGTACAGCTGGAGACGGAAGTCATGCTGTTGGCTCTGTGGCTTTCCCTTCCTCTCTGAGCCGGCCTCAGTCACTTGGGGGCCCTGTGTGCTCACAGCCCCCTCCTCTGTCCTCCAGGGTATGACATCGAGGCCACCCAGGAGAAGCACCACAAGGCCTTCAAACCCACTGACATCCTGAGGACCCGGAAGACCAACTGTGATGGCTACTCTGGCCTCTTTGAAAGAATGTGCAGGTATGACAGGCAGCCTGTGTTAGGCTAGAGTCCCTGGGCTATTGCTAGACTGTGTCCTTCTCATTCCTCCAAAGCCCTTTGTGCTTCTGCCCCCATGCCAGGCCTGGGGCCTGAGTTTTCAAACTCTGCTCAGGAATCCAAGTGAGTCCTGAAAAGGTCAATTTCTCCCTTTTTAACACCAGTGTAATTGACTTTGGACCATCTGCCGGGCTTCGCCATGCATTAACATAATGGCAGATGAATGCACAGAGATAATTTGGTTATAAAAGGCCCTTTTTCCGCCTTCTCCCTTCAGTGTGTAGCTGAAGGTTAAATGAATGGCAGGCCTGGAAGCAAGAGGCCAGTGGCTGCTGATGCCAAGGGGACTATGAAAGGCTAGCTTTTACAGAGAGGGAGGGGCCTCTGTGTGTGGATACCAAAGGTCGACCTGGAAAGATCTGTTGGTAGGAAAGCACAGTAGCCAGGTGGTGGCTCTCTGTGTCTTTGGACCCCATTGTCACAGCTATGGGATGAGCGTATGACCCAGCTTCAGGCCTAAGTGGGAGAACGGGCCATGCTACTTCCCAGTAACTTTTAAACAGGGTCAAGCCTGGAGGAACCATCCATGCTGATCCCTATAGCTTCCTATGCTCCCATTTCTGAAGTCTCCTGGGTTCTCCTAGGAAACAACTGGGATGCCCTGGGGGGGGTCACCAGAAAATCCTCTCCCCAGAAAGTGAGTGAATGGCTGTGTTTCTGAAAAAGCTGTGAAGTAGGCCCGATACCCGGTGTCCACCCACCAGGACTGCAGGTGGCAGTCATCAAACCAAGTACAGTAACTGATGATGTACAGACAAACAGCTGTGATGCCTCAGAGTCATGCTGGCGGCCACAAGGAACCCTGTATGAGGTACACACAACCCATTCTTGGTCTGAGCTACCCTGCCTCCCAACCCCATATAACTAACCACTTCCAGGTATGGGCGTGGACCTGGCCCCCGGGTCTCCCTAGCCCTCCTGCCCAGCTCCCTGCTCTAAACTTCTGCTTCCATGGCCCATCTCTGGGACCACAACATCAGCGGTGACTAGACAGGGTACATCCTGGCTGCCCCACTCCTCTCCCACCAACAGTACTTTGTATTCCTCCATGTTCCCAGTGTCACCCCCATCCCTAGACCCAGGTGTCCCCTTTGCCTTTGGGCCTCCCTGTCCCTGGGTTCCCAATGTCTTCCAAAGTCCTCCAAAATCTGACCGCAGCTACCTGTTGGGGGCTCTGCTCCCTGAAGCGACACCCATACTTCTGCTTCCCATGTGTACACATTTGCCTCCTAACACTTCTCCTTGGACCTCGTCTAACTTGTGTGTTATATTAAGCTTTCATTTCATAGCTTTCTGTTTGGGTTGGTGCTGAGAAATCAAACCCAGGGAAAGCAAATGACCTACCATTAAGCTACATCTCTCCTATGGTGTTTGAGGCAGTCTAGCTAGGTAGCTCAGGCTGGCTTTGAACTCACTGTGTGGCCCGGGCTGGCCTAAGTGCTGGGATTATAGGTGTACAGGGACTGTTCTGCTAATAACTTCTCAAAAAGGAAAAGCTCTATTGCATTTGTTTATTTATGTCTCTGTCTCTCTGAGGAACTGGGCACATCCATGTCAGAGCATTCATGTGAAGGTCGAAGGTCAACTTTCAGGAGTTAATTCTCTCCTTGTAACATGAGGAATTGAACCCAGGTCATCAGGCATGGTGGCAAGTGCTTTTACTCACTGAGTCGTCTTGTCAGCTCACTGATAACATTTTTGAATTTAAAAAAAAAACAAAAAAAACGCTTGCTCACTTTACGTAATCTGCAAAGTGTACCAAAAAAAAAAAGGAAAACACACTGAATCCCGCACATGGCGATCGCAATAGTGAGTCCATGTCCCTTCCCAGATTGCTCTCAGCGGTTATTCTCTGCGCTCCTTTCTTCCTGTGTCTTCCTCCCGCCCTTTCTGCCTCTCTGTGAAAGGCTGTCTTAGAACCCTCCCCACAGGGAGCCCTCCACAGCATTTACAGAGTGATGAGAGGTGGCAGGCCATGCCTTTCTTCTGAATTACAGAACTCTGCCAGTGCATTTCAGAGCCTGCCTGGCATCTTTCGGAATATGGTTGTTTTCATCAGGATTTGTAAATCTGAAAACACTTGGGGTGGGTTTATTTTTTTAATTTATTCATTCATTCACAATTTCATACATATATGGTGTCCTTTGATCGTAACCCTCATGGTCCTCTCTTATCCAGGACCCCCTTCCACTGAAAGCCTTCTTCTCGACAGGTCCCTCCTCCTGCTTAAACTAGTTAAACAAGAGCAACTTACCACTGAGAAATATGACACCTGCCCCCCATCAACTGCTTATAGCTTCTCAGAAAGGGGTGGAGCCTTGTGAGCCCCACCCACATCAGCACAGGACTCCCATAGGTAACTACAGCGGCTCTGAGTCCTGACAAGCCTCCTGGCTCACTGAGGAAGTGCCACTTGTACAGATAGAAAGACCTGGGCTCCCATCCCTAACTTACCAAAGGTGGGTAAGGTACCAACCTTTCTGAGCCCCGGTTTCCTCATCTGCATATTAGGGACTGCTTCCATGGCGGAACAGTAGAGCTGTTGGGGAAAGGGAACATGCCATTTGGAGAAGTCGCTCGGCTCACTTTCGAATTGCTTTTTTTTTTTTTTAAACTTGCTCCATCTTTCATAAGTAAAGGATCATTTTTGCGGAACTTTCCTACAGATTCTGCCAGCCCACCCACATAGATTCAGAAAACTGACGCTTGCCTTTATTGAAACTGTCAGCTCTCTGACCTGGTCCGGATGCTTAACAATGGCCACATCCTGCCCTGCAGCTGATCATTAAAATACACCCCAACATTTTACACCAGTTAAAGTTAGTCTCAACTTAGCAATGACCATGCACGAAACTCCTTGCACTGCCCGGATGCTTAACAACGGCTCGCAGTTCTGTAAATTCCCTTAACTGTTGCTTTAAAGATCAGTGACCCATTCATGCATGGCTTCCCTAAGCCCCTTTACCCCCGGAATAACCACTCAACGTTTGGTAAATTCATTAGGTGATTCCTTAATAGCTATAGACATGCAATCCACACTGCTGATGTAGGCCTTCTGTGCCATCAGGGTGGCCTCTTAGCGAGAATTGTACTCAGAAGGCCAGCACCGCTTCCTGCCCAACACTCTGCTCCCTTGCAACGGCCTCATTAAAGACTGATTAAATCAAGTAGTTTGGTAAGGACTTCAGACATTTCCAGGCATTTTTCGTTTCCTGAGTTTGTCTTTCCTGAGTTTCCAACTAGGGGTGCTTCGTCAGTGTTGTTCCTAGCCTGTGTAATGGCTGGTCCAGTTTCTTTCTGGCTTTCTATCATTGAGCATTAAGCCTCTCTCTCGCCTCCACTGCCCACAGCCTTAATTGATTCTGCCTAATCTCCTTGCAGGGCCGAGGTTAATTCCCCAGGCTCCTGCCACTGAGTCAGCCTGCAGTAAATTCTCTGCCCCTGTAAACACATCCCTAGCACCATTGGCTAGCAGATTTTCCAGAGATTAGAGATAACCGGGAGTTTATTACCAGTCTGAAGCTTTGACGCTGAGCAGGCTGGTTGTCACCAATCATATGTCAGCTCGTTTCCATCCACCCACTCTAGTGTCACAGAGTGCAAGGATGCGTGCTTAGATGGCTGCTGCTGCTCAGTATGACCACAGTGGTCATCCAAGCCTCTTGGGAGATGCAGATTCTCCAGGAGATGGATAGTCTTTTGTTCTTCTTTTTTTCAGCAGTATTGGAGACTGAAGCCAGAATCCCATGCATGCTAGCTAGCTGAGAATTCTATCACTGATCTGCATCTCCAGCCCTCTTAAGTTTTATTTTGCGACAGCATCTCTGAGTTACCCAGGCTGGCCTTCAACCCAGTCTGTAACTCAGGCAGGCCTTGAACTTGCTGCTTTCCTACCTCAGCCTCCTGAGTAGCTAGGACTAGAGGCCTATACCTCCCAGACCTGGCTGGCTTGAACAATTTAATTATTTCCAGCTCTAATTTTGTCACATAAGGCCTCTGAAAGGGACATCTAAACTCCTCCTCCCATATAGATACACCGAAGAAAGATTCAAACTTGAATTCTATCACTAGAGCAAATCATCTTTTAATTTTGCTGTGTACCACTGACAGACTTACAAATTAAAACAGAACCTTGGTCTGCAAAAACCCCAGTGTCATTCAAAAGCTCTCTGACCATACCTCAGGATTGCTGTGTCCAAGTTTCACTTTAGCCATTAGCTGGCTGTGCTTCTCCAAGTCAGGTAGCCTCTTTCTCTGAACCACTGTTAGAAAGGAAATCTCTGAGACCATGTCTCACAAAGCCAGAGGTAGACGGATATAACAAGGACAGAGAGATATCAAAGATAGTAAGAAGTCAAGTACACACATTGTGAGAAATGCATAGCCTAGTCCAGTGGTTCTCAACCTTCTTAGTGCTGAGAAGTTTTAATAGAGTTCCTCATGTTGTGGTGACCCCCAACTATAAAATTATTTTTGTTGCTACTTCATAACTGTAATCTTACTACTGTTATGAATCACAATGTAAATATCTGCTATGTAGGCAGATATAGGGTCTTAGGCAATCCCCGCAAAAGGGTCATTCAACCCCCTAAAGGGTTGCGACGCATAGATTGAGAACTGCTGGCTAATGTTCTGTTACAACATAGAATTCACACTTCTTCAATAAGACAGTGAAAGAAGAGCATGTTTCATTCACCATGATCAGAAGCTGCTGTGGGCAGAGTGTCTCTGCCTGCCCAGTCCTTCACCCACACAGCCAGTAGGGCCTGGCCACTCACAGGCTACAGTCGTATCACACAGTTCTTCTGGCAGGGCCTGGAACATGTCTGATTCAAACAACCATCTTGGTCTTGACCCATCACCTCCTCCGTCAGTACCCAGGGACACACCACATCAAGCTGGTATACTCAGATCTTTGGTAGGAGACAAGGAAATGCATTCATAGAAGCTAAGGCAGCTTCAGAAGCCAACCAGTGTCACCAGGTAATGTTGCCTTCTGATTGGTTGCACCTCTGCTCAGTGAATATTCACCAGGCCTCAGCGGATGACCAATTCTTCTTCTGAACCTCCCAGCGTCGGTTGGATCCCTGAGCCCTGGCCCTGTGGGGAATGGGCTACAGCTTTCTCCTAAGATTCTGGGTGTCTCCAAAGGCTTGCCTAGAAGTCCTGCATGCAAGTTGGCTTTGCAACTTCAGATAAACATCCTCCCTGTGTTGATGCACAGACATTGGTGCTGTCAGGACTGTCAAAAGGGAAAGCAAAATTCTGAAGCCTGGGGTTGTTATATAAATGGCCTTGAGCCGTGTTGGGGCTAGTTAGTCAAGCTATTCAGCAGGTGGAAACAACAGTTCTCCCAGCTCCTGCCCACAGAGTTCCCAGTGCTTTGCTTTCAGTCTGGTGTTTCATTGACAGTTCGCAGGTCCTCCTGCCTTACAAACATGAGCACTTCTAAAGCAGTCACAGAACCTCACCTTGGGACAATCTCTTATTGTGTTGTTTGTTGTGTGCCCTGTTGCCCTGCACACCCACTCCTGTGCTTGGTATGCCATTTATACGGTCAGTGGTCTTTCACTGATGTGAAAGGGCCATGGATCATGATCTGACTGGCGACCAGAAAGGCTGGACACAAAGCTACTAGTTCTGCAGTCATTGTTTTCTGCATATGAATTATTTTATTTTGTATAAAGGCTATGGGTTATGGACAACATTTTACGTTGTGACTTCTGTCCAATTCATCTTGCACATGGCTGCCAGATAATAAAATATCCCTATGCCATACACCAGCAATGCATAAACTTACAGCTGAGTTCATTTTTCATCTCAGTTCTGCCACAGGCATTCCCCACGGCCCTTCCTCCTTCTCCTCTGCCTGTCAGAGGAGAATTGCCCCTTGGAGATCACTTAATGCCAACCATCCTTTTTGCCCATGATGAGCCTCGCAAGGTCACTGCAGGTGACTGTTCGAGGTAGGAACAGAGTCCTGATTTCCTGGCTGCACCCTGTGGCCACTGTGCCAGCTCAGAGAGATATAGGTGCGTGTCACTGTTGTTCTCTCTTCCTCCTCTGGCCTTTCCCAGGCTAGGGAAGGCCCTTCCTGCTACTTTTCACTTGCTTCTTCAAATCTTCCCCCCCCCACTTCTTCTCCTGGAAGAACATTCCCCCCAGCATACTGTTTAAAACAAGCTTCTCCCAGCAGGAGGTCCAGATTGCCCAGGTTACTCCAGCACCCAGAGATGAGTGGATGCTAAACGCTCCTCCTTCCTTCCTTGATCCTGGTGCTCTGGTGAGAGCTCAAGCACAAGGGAACCCTAGAGCTCAGCAGCTCTATTCACCCTTGTTTGCAAGCATGGGGGCTCCCAGGACTTGTTTTTGTCCTCCACACCAGACTAAAATTCATATATGCAACATTCTGAGCAACAGTGGGCAATGATTCACTGAAGAATATAACTTAAGTTGTATAGATTTTCCCAGTTCTAAAAGTAACACACAATCATGATTTTAAAATGTTGCTGTGCTCCCTGCCTCCCCCCTTTCTTTTTTACAGTAATGGGGATTGAATCTTGGGCCTTAAGATGCAAGGCCAGCACTCTGGCCCTGAGCTACAGCCCCAGGGGGAAAAAAATCAAGATGAAGAGTAATTTGAAGAAATAAAACTACCCATAATCCCATTTGCCAAGAGGTCAAGGATCTCTCCCACTCCTCTCTGCCCTCATTCTCCATACATACACATATTTACATCCAGAGAGGCTGTCTGCTGTGGCTTCCTGCACCAGGGAGGCCTTCTGTTCTGGGACTCATTTTGGACTGTCTCCAGCAGAAAATCCTGCGATCGGGGTCTAGCCACTCTCAGTGTCTGTCGAAAGGGCATCCCCGAGTGTCCCTGAAGTTCTTTTCATGGGACCCAGCTGCTACAATTGCATGAGATTCCCTAGGAAGCCCTGGAGGCCTGAACCCTCTTTGACACTGTGGGCAGAAGGGCAGGGACTTCCAAATGTACCCTGTAAGGGATCTCAGTGTGAGTGGCCTCAGCATGGCTCTGCAGGTAGAGGAAGGCTAAAGAGATGTGGTAACAGGCCATCCTCACCTGCATGTGAAACAATACGGGGAATGAGGGTCTCTTCATTTTCATGATATGGCATTTGCCCCAGTGACTCAATAAATGATGTGTAAGTGTGGATCAGTAATATTCAGTGTGGCATTCTACCAAATCCTAGCTGAATATTCGTTTTCATGGGGCAGCCTCTCTCTACCCTCATAGCAAATGCATGATCACCTTACCTCATTACTCTAAGGTCCTGTTGGTTAAAGTGATTGGGGATTCAGACCTGATGCATCCAGAGGGTGCCCCACCCAACAGACCCTGCTGACACTTGAAGTAGGCTTCAGAGAGACTCTCAGGGTCAGCACTGAGTAGAGAGTGGGGAAGTTGTTGGGGTACAAAGGGGTTCCACTGAAGAGTCATTTTAGACATCCAGACTCTGTAGGCGTGTGTGTGTGTGTGTGTGTGTGTGTGTGTGTGTGTGTGTGTGTATGTGTGTGTTATACTGGCTTTTCACAAACGCAAAAAAAAAAGTTTTGGGCAGGGCAACTTTTCCTAATTCACAGAGGCAGCACCAGGACAGGCAGCTTCACAGGAGTCCAATTGGGTTGGGGAAAGAATTGTTGAAGAGGAAGGCCAATGGTTGTGGATGAGGCAGGGCCTTCAGAGGCCTTACTAACTCAGCCTTGGGATGTTGGCCACAGCCCAGACCTGGTTTTATTGGGTCTCCAAAAGTGACTGGCACCCATCCTCCACAGTCACAAAAGTGGTGCCTGCTTTGTTGTGAGCAGGGGGATACCCTGTCAAAAAGAGCCCAAAGCCAGGGCTAGCCAGTCAGTCTTTTCATTCATCATGGAGATAGGAGTAGATGCAGGAGCTGATGCAGAGGACATGGAGGGGTGTTGCTTACTGGCTTACTCCCCATGGCTGGCTCAGCTTGCTTTCTTATAGAACCCAGGACCACCAGCCCAGGGGTGGCCCCACCCACAGTGGGCTGAGCCCTCACCCATCAATCACTACTCAAGAAAATGCCCTACAGGCTTTCCTAAAGCCTGGTCTTATGGAGGCATTTTCTCAATTAAGGCTGGTTACTCTGGCTTGTGTCAAGTTGACATAAAAGTAGCCAGCACAGTGGCCCAGGCAGTCAGCCAGTCAGTGAAAGACATCAGTATACCACGGAGCTTTCTCTTCCCTGCTCATGGAGGTCAAAACTGATGGTCAGGTATCCTGGCAGCCAGCCCATCCTTCCTAGGTCAGTTCTGGACACACTGGGTTGCCTGCCCTTCCCACTTCTGTGCAGATGTGCTTGGGAGGGTATAGCTAGGAATAAGGTCTCAGCTACCTCCCGCCCTCACCATCAGCACTTTCCCAAAGTGTCCTGGCTTTCCCAGCTTCTGTGTACAGCTCTTCCATGTTGGTTTTCTTCCAAGAACACCCCGGTTTCCCTGCTCCCTGTGTTCTTGAGGCCGTCCTCACTCTTGTCCTCATTTTTCCTCCTGAGGAGCTGTGCATCGGATCATGTCAAGCAGGCCCTGGGGAGACACTTCAGAAGTGAGCTGAAGAGTCTCGGGGGAGTAACAAACAACAAGACTGCAGCCAGTCTGCACGGGAAGGGCCCGCCAGCACTGCAGCTTCCTGTTCCCACCCCCCAGCACTCAAGCCCCCCCTCACACCCATGTCCCGCCCCCAGGATCGCTGGTGTACAGTGTGTCACTGTGTCTGGCTACTCGAAGGGCTTTGGCTACCGGACCGGGCAAAGCTTCTCTGGAGAGTTTGACCATGCCTGGAATGCTGTGTTCCTTGAGGACCACTGGCACCTACTGGACAGCACCTGGGGCAGTGGCCTGGTGGACACCACCACCTCCAAATTCACCTTTCTGTAAGTACCAGGCTTAGCTTTGCAAGGTGTCTGATCAAGGGTGGGAGGCTCAAGGCTGAAGGAGGGAGGCATGTGGTGGAAGGGAAGGGCTGGACAGCCTTGCCTGGCTACATTCACCTTCCCCAAAGCTAACACGAGAGCAATGGTTCTCAACCTTCCTAATGCTGCGACCCTTTAACACAGTTCCTCGTGTTGTGGTCAATCCAAGCCATAAAATTATTTCGTTACCACTTCATAACTGTGATTTTGCTACTGTTATGAATCATAATGTAAATTTCTGATATGCAGATGGTCTTAGACGACCCCTGCGATAGGGTCGCTTGACCCCCCAAAGGAGTCATGACACACAGGTTGAGAACCACTGCTTAGCAGCTAAGGCGCCTTGCTGCCAGTAGCTATGATGCTCATATGCTCGTGTTCTCCTCCCACTTCCTGTTCTCTGAAGGAGGGAGAAGGATGTGGTTGGCAGAGGAGAGCTCTAGGTGAAGCTGAGCCACCCTTGGTCCCCATGATATAGACTAGACCATGTCCATCCTTCAAGGCTTGGCCAACCCTGAACTTAACCTACAGCCAAGCATGCTTCTCCCGTGGCTCGTGATGACTGTTGGCGGCCTTGATCCTCCTTTATTCAGGAAGCTGGGTGTTCTGATTTGTTCAAGTGAAACCTTGGCACCCCCTCACTCACCCTACATACACATCTGTTACTCTCAACAGTGTCCCCCTTAGGCAGAGCAAAGGCTCCCCAAGCCCAGCCTGAACCTCCCCTTCTCTTGGTCTCCATCCCTGACCCATCCCAAGGAGTCACAGAAGATCCCCCACCTCACAGCCCCCACCCCCAGGTATGGTGACAGGAAGGGGTCCAGTGAGACTAGAACACTGGCATCTTGCCCCCCCCAGAACACTGGCACCCCCCCCAGAACACTGGCATGTTGCCCCCCGGCATGCCCTCACTACCCACACCTGCCCCAAGGGTCATGTTGATACCTTGCCCCCCGCCCCGTGCCCTCACTGCCCACACCTGCCCCAAGGGTCATGTTGATACTTTGCCCCCCGCCCCGTGCCCTCACTGCCCACACCTGCCCCAAGGATCATGCCTTTGGTCCTTTCAAATTGCTCCTGGGCATTAAACACAAGGGGCCATTCACCCTACCATACCCTACCCTACCCTACCCTACCCCTAACATTCTGCTCTGCAGGCCACCAGTCCATGCTGTGACCTTGTCTCAGAAGGGGCTGGGATCCTGTGTGGTCCCAGGGGCTGGACACAGCCGCTGAAGAAGTCTCCAGTTAGCCCACGTTAGGACCACAGGTGGCACTGCTTCCATACTGCTGTCAGTCATACCCCTCCCGGTGGTGGGGACAACTGAAAAAAGGTCCCCCAAAGCTTTCCTGTGAGACACCCAGATCTAGGTGAAGGTGGTCAGGCCTAACCAGGTCTTCCTCCATTCTAGCTACAATGAATTCTACTTCCTCACCCACCCTGCCCTGTTCATTGAGGACCACTTCCCAGACAACAAGAACTGGCAGCTGCTGAAGCCGCCTCAGTCTCTGAGGCAGTTTGAGAATAACATGTACCACAAGAGTGAATTCTACAACAAGGGCATGCTGAGTGCGCACCCGGAGACGCCCGTGATCAGAACAGGTAAAGGCAGGTACACAGACAGGACACCGGTGGTGACCAAAATCTCCTCCCATTTAGAGTGAACCAACAAGAGCAGATCACCAAGCTTAGCTGTCTCCAGTGGCTGGCCTGAGCTGACACTGTCATCTGCTGACACACCATAGGGACCATGCACACACTAAGGGCAAGACCTAATCACAGAGTCGCAGGCTGGCTCTCCTAAAAGACTGTTACCCATGCCTCTCTGGGGATCCAGAGCCCCCTCTGGGACTGGCACACAGCAGGACTCTGGAAGGCTGGTTGGCCCAGCTCCCCCTTCTCATCAGAGACCTACCAACAGTACCAGCTCTGCCTCCAGGGGGCGTCCATGCATCCCAGACAGAAGGCCTGAGCTCCCAGGGACAACCAGCCAGGGTGGCTTGAGGGATAATGGCCTTGACTCCACCCTACCCTGAGGGTGTCGGAGTAAGGGGATAGGGCAGAGCTGCAGCCAAGGGGCAGTTAGGGGAGCAGGTGCCTCTTCCTCTTGCCCTTCCGTGGATTTCTTGATCTGGATGCAGAGCTCCCGTGGCCTCTGGGAAATAAGAGACACGTGGCAGCTCCGGCTGCTGAAGCAACAGCCCGCAGCTGCTTACTTTGAACTCATTCCTCTGACAGAGGTCTGTGGTCTCTGTTGTGAGGCATTAAACCACAGGAAAGACTCAAGCAGACCACAGCAACACTGCAGTCCTGTTGCTGAGTCGAGTTTGCCTTTTTGGGAGACACAAAAATGTAAACACCAGATTTCTTAATTTATACTAATCTAAAACTCAATTCCATATTCATGCTACATATTGAAAGAATATTTCTTGGTGGTTGTGAGTTGCCTTAAGAATAGAGATGGGAAAGAAACAAGAGAGGGAAGCTGGGGGAGCAAAAAGGAAAGGAAGGAAGAGAGCCTCGAGATGGGGAAGAGTTGGTGGATGAAGGAGGGAAGGAAGAGGCAGGGGAGACAGAGAGGTGCCAGCCATGGCTTCTTCAGAAGGCCTTTGGGATTCCCCAGGACTTCACTTCAGAGGTGCCCAGCACACTTCTGCCAAGGGTAGGCACCAAGCTCTTCCCAAAGAGCCCACGGTCCAGGCAAAGGTGGGGTACAGAAAAGTGCTGGTGATTCATTCTGAAAATGATGGGTTCTCTGAAAGAGGCCTCCAGCATCCCTCCAGCACCCCCAGCTCACCTGAAGGGCTGAAGAGACTGGGGCAGTCTCTTTGCACCCAGCTCTTCAGATGAGCCTCATGGTGTATGAGATGGAGGG
The DNA here is from genome assembly GCA_026225945.1 of Cricetomys ansorgei. Taxonomy (NCBI): domain Eukaryota; kingdom Metazoa; phylum Chordata; class Mammalia; order Rodentia; family Nesomyidae; genus Cricetomys; species Cricetomys ansorgei. The sequence continues at coordinate 20,434,642 of JAMJFZ010001100.1, forward strand.
TTAAGAGAGAATGTGAACCAGATAGCCTTTCCTCTGCTTGTCTCCATCCTTGTGCAAGGCTGGGGAAGTTGCGGGGCAAGGCATGGGGGTGGCTAGCTCCCAACGGAAGGCCAACTCTCAGAGCAGACACTGTCTGGGGATCCAGAGAAGCCCAGATAGAAAAAGCCCCCGTGAGCTGCAAAAACCAGGGGGGAAACAATGACCAAGATCAAGGAATACAGAAGCGCAGGTCAAGGAGGTGTGAGGGAGTGAGCTAACCTTCCAAGGCCCCTTCCAGAAACACAGCTATGGCACTCCCATGTGAAAAGAAAGTATGGGGAGGGAAGAACAGGAAAATGCCTATTAACACTCCCAGGCACAGATTCCTGGAGTGAAGCCCTTCCAGCTGTTTAAGGTAATGTGAACACATATGGCAGCTGTTGACATATAAGGAATCACTATGGGGGAGTCATGTAAAAAGTAATACTTCAGAGTTGCAGAGGCTGAGAGATAACTCAGTGTTTGAGAGCTTGCTGCTCTTCCAGAGGACCTGAGTTCTGTTTCCAGCACCCACACCCTTTAGTCAGTCCACAATCGCCTGTAACTCCAGCACCAGGGGATCCAGCACCCTCTTCTGGCCTCCACAGGCACCCATACATATGTGGCATTCACACAAATACATGCAAACACACACACATAAAAATAATTTCTAAAAAGAAACAAAAGACTTGAGAGTTGAAGGAGATGGTACTCTTCCTACCTTTGACCCTCTTTGCTGCTCTGGAATCAGGTACGATAAACAGGCTTCATCGGATGTAAACCAAATGGAACATTAAAGGGAAAGAACAGATATGACTGGGGACAGGGTTTTCTTGGGTCCTTTCCCCAAGTTATCAGCTCTTTCAAAGATATTCCCCTTAAAGGAAGCAGAATACCATGTTCAGTGACATCACATTGGTAAAACTCAAGCTTGGTAGAAATACTTACATCACAGACATAGACGCACACTGTTAGTCACATGTTCCCACTGAGATCAGTTGTTAAGCTTCCACCGGCACACACCGGACCCATCTCACCTGACCTTGACTTTCTCTCCACAGTGAATGGGAAAGCCACGGTCACCATTGAGAGCTGTGCCCCAACACTGTTCATGTTCATGCTCAATGGCAAACAGGAGCATGGGCTACTGAGCCTCCGGAAAAATGGGATGAAGTTGGAGGTGTACCCTCCAACCATGGGCACCCACAAGCTGCAGATCTTCGCCAAAGGCAACTCTGATATCTACAGCTCGGTGCTAGAGTACACACTTAAGTGCAACTACGTAGACCTCTCTGTCCGGCTGCCAGCAGCGCTTCACCAGCCCGTGGGCCCCAGCTGGTTCTCAGAGCAGATGGGCATCAGGAAGCCCTCACACCCTGACCCCATCATCCACACCAGTGACGGTCGCTGCTCCATCAGCTTTGGCGTGAAGGAGGGAATCAGTGTCCTGGCATCTCTCCATGGAGATGAGGGCTCCATCACCGAGGAGATGCAGCGGCGATACATCTTCCAGGTGAACCGAGAGAAGAGGACAGAGCTGAAAGTCCAGCTGCCCCATGCTGGCACGTTTGCCCTTAAGATCTTTGCAAAGAAGAGGCAAGAACAAGGCAACTACGCCTTTGTCTTCAACTACCTCCTGTGCTGTGCCAACACCAAGGTGAACTGGCCTATGTTCCCCGAGATCTTCGGCAGCTGGGCACAGGACAATGAACTGCTGGAGCCCCTCTCGGGCGTGCTTCCCGCCAACCGCAACATACCCTTCAAATTGAAGCTGCATGGTATCGCCAAAGCCCTGGTGAAAGGGCGGGACACGTGGTCCCTGACCCTTAACCCTGAGGGCTACTGGGAGGGCATCTGCAACACAGCTGGCTGCCAAGAAGTCTATGTCATGGTGCTAGAGAACGCTAACCACAATTTCTACTCCTACATCCTGAAATACAAAGTGAATGACCAGTGAGGGGCTGCAGACCCACAGCCTCCCTGGGCTAAGGCCAGCCCCGCCCCGGACCCAAGCGAAGTGCAGAGACCCTGGGACACCACTAATCTGCATGAAATCACTTCTAGGCCTCTGCCTCAGTCTCCCTGCTCTGTCATGGGCATTGAGGAGTTTGTGCTGCCGAAGGCTTCCCTTGGTGTGGTTGTGGATGAAGGGACAGAGGCAAAGGCCCTTTAGAAGAAAAAGGTGCTATGTAAATCCAAGGTATTGTGAAGTGTACCCCCACGCTGTGCCTGCTCTTGTGTCAGCACTTTGTCATAGAGTTAGGAGAGAGAGCAGGGATGCTGCCCATGCTGAAACCTATCCGCACAATGCCTAGATTCTCCCTGCCCCCTTCCTGCCCAGAGGCAATATGATGTCTGAGTCTGAGTCTTTCAGAAAGGTCCCCTCTCACCCCCCACCCCCAAGTAACACAGTGTTTCTCCACCACTCCTGGACCCCAGGGAATGTTGTTGAGACCGCCCATCTTCCACATTCCCAGAGCCTCTTCATTAGCCGCTTCATGCTCTTCAAGGGCTTGCAGAAAGGGAGATGTGGAAAAGAAGCTAGCTCTGCCAGCTGGAGGCTGTTGACTCCCAATCCCTGTGAGTCTCTGGGATGTGACAAGGGCAGAAAACAGCCATGGCACACATGGATGCCCTGGGTGGGGACCAGGGATGGAGTAGTGTCTTTGGAAGTCCAGCAACCCACACCGAAGGGTGAACACCTGATTCTGTGTGCCTACCAGACTTCAGCCCAGGACCTCAAGATGTTCTCCCAACCTGAGCCCTAGTCCTTCATCAGTTTTTCACGGAGCCTCAAATGCCTACATGGCCTGTTGAGAGCCTGGCTAGTGACCATGACAGAGACCCGGGCCCTGGACAAGCAGATGAGTCCCAGAGAAACTGCGGCGGTACTAGGGACAGTATATGATAAAAGGAGTCTGCTGCTTCCAGGGTCCCTACAAGCAAAACCAGGCTGAGGGGGGAGAGTGTTTGTGCCTGTGTCTGAGAAAAGCCCCATTTCCCCTCCTGTCTTTCTCTGAGATGACAACTCCTGCCCTAAGTTCAACCTCTGTTGGGAACAGCTGAGGGCCTCTTACTGGCTCAGGCCTGTCCTAAAAAGCCTCAGCTGCCTAGTTGGCCCTCAGCAGCACCTGAGGCTGGCGTTTCCATGGCAACCGCTGAGTGAAAGGCAGCCTGCAGCAGGCAGCGGGCTGGGAAGGCCTGAGAAAGGCCCCAAAGGGGCCATTTGCAATACCATCCCAGTGCACACATGCAACTCCAGGACGGTCCCCACCAAACTTCCTGGTTCTAGGACTCCACTCACTCTGCCCATCTCAGGACCCCCATCCCTCACTTCTCTCTGAGCCTGGGATACTCCTCTCCATTCAACTCTTTCCTCAGGAAGTGCTCATCCGACAGTCACTGAGTGCCTGACCCTGTGCTGGATGCTAGGGTTGCAGAGTGAGTGCAAAGGGTTCAGCCGCAGCCACCCAGACCTCTAGATGGGTGGTCTGCCGGGTGGGACCTATCTGAAGATCCAGGATCTCAGGACTTCAGCCCCTCCCCAACCAGTCCCCATTGCCACCCACCTGGTACCAGGTACCCACCCTTCACCAGGCTGGGTAGACTCACTTGTGATTGGCATGGCCGCTGGGGGCTGAGCTGCCTTAGCTCGTGTCCACAACGCACCACGACAAGGAAACGGTGGAGTCTGCACAGCCTGGAAGCAGCCTTTCCTGGCTCCTTTTATGAGCAGAAAGAAGTGTGCAATGTTTAAACAAAATAAGTGCTTCTGCGATTCCTGTCACTCACTAGGCACAGCCCTGACTGCCACTGATAGCCCTGTTGAAGACAATGCCCATGTTTTTCAAAACAGTATAATTAATCTATTCTGGAGCTTGTAGACTAGGACGTCACCCCACAAAACAGGAGCTGTCCTCAGCACCGCAGAACCAAGCCCGGCCTCTCCCGGTGCCCGCGGATCATCCGCACGCCCCGCCCTCCTCATTTAACCAGGACGCCCCTTTGTCAAGGCAGTTGTAGGAGCGCTCGGGAAAACGCCTGCATTTCTTTCCACTGAAGTAAAGATACATGAAACTAAATCCAGTCTTCATGAATTTTTACACGCATGCTGCTCAGGCTGGAAATTTGGAGGTTGCGGTTTTTGAAAGCTTTTTATTCAAATCCCCCTCTTTGTCTCCCGGTCCACGAGTCCCAGTGGCCGATCGAATGACACCAGCGCCCCCTGGTGGTCCACGTGCGAAGTTGCCACCGCTGCAATCCCCCAAGCTGGATCTCTCTATGATGTTAAAAACATCACTTAGGTGCTTTCTGGTTCCTCGAGGATATGCCGAGGTCAGCGTTGCCATGCAGACTGTGAGAAGAACCTGGCGTGTCGAGAAGACACAGAATGTGATAAGAATTAAGAATGTGTTGCTCAGAAATCCTTTTTTAAAACAGAAACCCTGGACACAGGCCTCCTGCCTGGCCGAGATTGCTTTGATCACACTCATTGCTAGGCCAATGACGGGCTGAAACTGATCAAACTCAGCATTTTGGCAAGCAAGCCCCCGGATGGGTGCCAGGGTGTAGAAGGATGGGGCATGGTAGGGCAAAAGGGTGCAATTAACCTCTTTTCAGTTTGCTTCAAATGTGCCATCAACACAGCTGGGCTGTTCTCTGTCTGATTGTGAATATTTTGAGTTCTCCATATGTTACACTGTCCCACCAGGAAGGACTCCTCACGGCCCGTTGAGATTAAAGAGACATAAATAGATTAACTGAAGCATGAAGGATTTGAGCTAGATAGAACCATTTCCTGTTGTGAAACAGGAGGGACAACGTCCAATAAAGTCTGCAAAATTCTCAAAGGAATTGAAAAGGAGAGAAGGTCCCCCAGTGGTCTGGAGTTTTGTTTGACATGCTTACTGAAGTAGTGGGGTTCTCTCTCAGCTAATTCTTGAACTACACTGGTTGGCACGCAGTAAACACGGGGTTAATGGTATGACCACATGGCTCACTCTTGTCAGAGATTTCAAAGGTGATCACATCTGTGGCCAGCACCAGTTTAGCTGAGGTCTGTTTCTTTTCATTTGGAGTGAGTATCTAAAGATGGTGACTACTTCTAACTTGTGCGCTGTGTGGGCCGCTGGCTGTTGAAGGCGCTCTCTTCTCATTGTTGCTGGGGTTGTTTTCCAATAAAATTTATATTCATTTTTATCCAACAATGTAATTATCGATCCATCCTTATCGCTGTTATCACAAGAAGGAAAGAAAGAGAAAAACACTTTCATGTTCAAAGGATGCTTTTTTAAAAAGAAATCAATGTCCCCGCCATTTGAATGTGATGTGGGGATGCAAATGGGAGGTTGGGCAAATAGCTATTCCACATTAAAGAAAACGTAATTAGGTCAGCCCCAGCCCTCTGCGGCTCATGTGCCTTTGAAGAATCCGAAGGCTGTGTTTCTTTCGTTGAATCTTGTTTAACTTGAACATTCTAAAGTCAATCCAAATTTCTTTTTATAGTGGGAGAAGAAAAATGTGCCAAAAATTTGCCTGTCAACCTACTTTTGAGGTTTTGAATATATAAGATACATTTTTTGATATTCATACACACACAAGAAACTTTTCAGGTTACCCAAACTGATTACTCATAAATTAGACATTTAGGGGACTGGAGGGAAAAAAAAGAAAATCCAGACACCTCTGAGAAGCTGCTGTAACCATGGAGACCATGGTTCTCATAGCTGTACTGTGAAGGGCAAAAAGATTTGTATTCCCAAATCTGGGCTTATCACATTTCTCATTGCTAGACACAAAAACAAGACGCGTTGTGCTTCACCCTTTGGGTGAGGGTTCATGGTGGACTGTGGTCTTTGGGTGAACAAAGTCTTTAATATCATGCTAAGGAAAAGTCAGAACAAATGGTCTTCCAGTCTTCCACACAGTGGAAGGATGAACTCTTGAATTAGTGGAAGTTCCCACTCACGGGCTGGAAGAGACTGACCTCCAGTGTTCCTTCTAGCCCAGAGACTTTGTCCAGCTGTGTCTCTGTGAACAGATGATGGCAGGCACCCGCCTGGGGTTATCAGTTAGGCAACATCTGCAGGGGGCCTTGCTGTGTTAAAAGCCTCTCCCCGAGCCCCTGGCATGCTGCACTGCAGGTCTCTCCACTTTCTGAGGGCAAGGGGATGCACAGAGCCCAGGAGATGGACCAAAGGGAAACAATAGCCCCTGCCAGATGTTGACTCTCTATGATTTGCAGACAACACTAAAGAAGACTAAGAGGCCCCTGGACAGTCCTCCTTTGGACGTGTCCCTGAGTGTCTCCATGGAGTCTCTTTTCTTCCATCTCTTCCTCAGACCTCAATTCAGAAAAAGTATTCCTAAACCACCCAAGTCCCCAAGGAAGATACATAGGGGTATCCTGTGACCCTTTAATCCTCCATGAGGAGATCTGGTCCATCTCCTCCATCTGAAGGCTTTTCGGGTTTTATCTCACCTGCCTCTCCATCCACAGTGAGTGTTCAGACCCCTGCACTCACTTGGCACTTGGCACCACTGTTTGGTCCTCTGTGTGTGCCAAGATGACCCCTGCCTGTGCCACTACTACCCACACTGACCTCAAATCTGAATGCCAACTCCACTGAGTTGTGTGAAGACGAAATGGTTTTCATGAGATCCTTCCCAAAGAAGTTCATGGTTTCTGGAGAAGGCACAGGTGGGCAAGGTAAGTTTTCAAACAAAAATTGATTTTAACTCTACACTCTTACCACCTTGAACACACCTAGTCCTGCTTGATCTCAGAAGCTAAGCAGGGCAAGTCCTGGCTAATACGTAGATGGGAAACAAAGGTTTGTTTTAATAGAGAATCAAGAAAGCACAGAGTCACCCCTTCTCTAGAGGCAGTGTGCCAAGCACTTCGCTCCTGGGACAGTGTAGCCGGTCAGAGAGGGAGGTTGATGGGGCCCATGGAGGAGTCTCCCCTGACAGGCTGCCTCCCTGGGGTCCTCCTGGACCAGCAATAGTATTGATCACATTGTCACCAGTGCCAATCAGAGCCAGCACTGAGCAATAGGAATGCAGTGTCATGGGGATGATGCTCATGTGATGTAAAGGGCCAGCAATCAGGACCAGGTAGACAGAACCTCAGGCTGAGACGATACACCAGCAGGAAGCTCAAAGCAAAGGTCTCCTAAAGAGTCCCCAGGCGGCAGGGGCTGTGGCATCAGACTTTAGAATGATCAAGAGGAGACGTCACAACCCACAGACCCTCATGCCACCCTGCTTTTGCACACATGTTGTTCCCTGTTGTGCTAACACTCTTCCCTCTCTCTCCTGGCCTTGCCTGGTCCTCAGCCATCCTCCCTGTTCACACTACATCTGTGGCTCAGAACTCTTGCATGATTCAGAGATGGAAGGGTAGCAGAGGTTCCAGCAATGGGATCCGAATTTTTCTTTCCATACATTTTTATTGAAAAAATATTTTTCATACAACATATTCCGATTAACATTTCCATTCCTCCCGGATACTACAACCTCCCAATTCACCCACCTGCGTGCCTGCATGCCCTTTCTTTCTCTAGTTTTAGAAAGCAAACAATATGGGGAGGGGCCTGAGAATTAAAAAGGAAAGAAACATAAGAAACACATACACACAGAGAAAAAAACAATAAAAACACAAAATTGGAAACTATGACATAGGAGCACACCAGTAAGATAAAAAAAAAAAAAAAATACCCAAAGCAAGATCAAAAAGCCTACAAAAAGCCCATTGAGTTTGCTCTGTGTTGGCCATCTACTACTGGACATGGGGCCCACCACTAAGTGTGGTTGACACACCCAGTGACAGGACACTGGGGAAAACCAACGTTTCTTTTGTAAGTGAATGTCCATTGCAAATAGCTCCTTGGTTAGGTGTGGGAGCCCCTGGCCACTTCTCCTTCTCAGTACTGTTTTCTTTCTCTTGGAGCAAACACTGGTTCTGCTTCTTGGCACAGATTAGGTGTTTGTTCAGTGTCTCCTTGGGGAAACTGAGAGGGGGTGTGAATGAAGCTGGGTCTCCACCAAGCGATCGGCAGCCATTCCCAGAGCATCTGTAGAAGAGTGTTTTCATTGTCCTAGGACTGGCAACTCTGCCCGCCACAGCCTGGATGGTGAGAAAGAGATCTGAAGACTCCCAGGGAAGGGCGAACAGCAGTCCTGAGAGAGACTGAGGGCTGGCCCGGAGTGACCTTCACAGACATGAGGGACTCCTTTACCAAAACCAACTACCTTAATTTATTCTTGAGGCTCTATAAGAGGGGCGTATGCTTATCTGTGGGATGTGACTTAGATGCAAGATTTCTATGCAGAGAAGGGAGACCACAGATGGTCCATGCGAAGGTAGGCTCAGAACTCCCCTGCTGTAAATAATTGGTGGAGTTGTTCCCATATATAACTGTGGCTTGGGTCTGTTTAAAGGTCTGTCACATGAGCTTGATGCTGGTAACACCAGCACACTAAGGCTCCCGCTATTGCACCCTCACCTATCCAAACAGAGCTCAACCAATGAACCTAGCTGCGGGAGAATCTCCGAGGCCCCAGGAGAACCTATTACTTACGGGAAAGCTGCAAAATGGTAAGTTTTGCTAATTGGGACTAAAACGCACAATATTTTCCACTGGCGAAGCAGGAATGGGTGTGCGGGGCCGTCACAGAGGAGCTCATTATCCCTCCCTACCCCCAGCTCTGTCTCTCTGCATATGTATGTGCTATACATTTCTGTATGTATGTTCGCATGTGTGGAGATTCATACATGTGGGGGAATATGTACACGTGTGTGTGCATGCATGTGGAGGCCCTAAGTGGGCACCAAATGCCTTCCTCAGTCACTCTCCACTTTATTGAGGTGAGGTTTCTCAATTGAACCCAGAGCTCACCGATCAGCTATTACAGATAGCCCTCTTGCCCTGGGGATCCCCCAGCCCTGTCTCACCACTGATGGGATTACAGGTAACTGTTCAGCTTTTACAAGGGCTCTGGGTAGTTGAACTCTGATCTTCAAGCTTGCACTTTATCCACTAGGCTATCTTCCCCAGCCCTGCTCGTGGATTTTTTTTTAATCAGGGTTGCTCTTCAGGTGGAGTGGAAAATAAACAGAAAGCTTGGTTGATTTGGTGACCAAGGGCAGCAGTGAATATCTGGGTGTGGAAAGGATACCTGGACAGGTAGATCCACAAAGATATTCCATTTCTCTGGGGCTGGAGAGATGACTCAGTAAAGTGCTTGCTATGCTCTGAAGGGCTCTTCATGCCCCCGAGCTCTGGGCAGAATCATGTGAAATCCCCACTTAGGATACATTGCTCCAGAGAGAAACTGGAGAGCTTGCACCAAACTCACTGGCTACTGCCTCTCTGATTAAGCACTGCCCTACATTCAGAGTGAGCAGTGATTTGAAGTGAGTATTGATTGGTCATTTCAAAATGAAATAACTGATTACTGTGTTATTTACATGGCTGTTGACCAAAGAAGGTTGTTGAGTTAGAATATCCTAAACAATCATTTCCGTCTTGCTCCCAAGTAAGTCACAGAGCAGACGCACAGCCTGGACTTCTGCTGATCCCGTGGGAATATATCTTTACAGGAAAAGAGCGCTTGCCACCTGCCTCACCGTGCTTAAGTACAAGAAACAAATTGGGGTTTGGGCAACCAATCGATGGATCCCATGGAGCCCTTATTCTTGGGGAATTCACCCTGCCTTGAGCTTTTGCTGACATTGCCAGATGACTGCCTCCACGACACAAGGAATCAGCCATCACGTTACCCTGGCTGTGCAGGGAACCTGGCAGCGACACTCCCCGCAGGGTAGCAGGAGGCTTGGGGTACAATGACAGAAAGGCAGCCATAGCCGTAAGTGGCCAAGAACTGTGCCGTGTAATGAATAACAGAAGACACCGTGAGAGAGGAGGCGCCACAGCCTTGCTATGGCTGAGGATGGAGATCAAAGTGGGGTTAGGGTTTGTGTAGAATAGGAACAGAGTGTGTCAGCAAGTGCTGTAATCCAGCACTTCAGAGGAAGAGGCAGGAGGAGTTGGGGGCCAACCTGGACTACATGGACAGGTAGCTAGATCCTGTCTCTTAAGAAAAGAGGAGGAGAAAGAAAAAGTGGCCGCAGGATAGCAAGTCACCTAGAGAACACTTTGCTGATATATTTTTATGTATGTGAACACCAAAGAAACCCAAAAACTAATGTTGACCATTTTGTTATGTTATAAAAAATGAAACTGAAGGGCCAGTGAGGTGGTTCATTGGGCAAAGGTGCTTGCTGTACAAGCCTGAGTCCAATTCCTAGAACCCACACGGTGGAAGGAGAGAACCAACTCCTGAAGGTTGTCTTCTGACCGCCACATACATGCTGTGGCGTGCATGCCTAACTCACACACATCGGACACACACAATATGAACAGTAGTCAATAAATTAAAATTTTAATGGAATGAAGCCATTCCCTTGGAGGCACCTTGAGGCCACTCATGCTCCTCCATGGCCTTAGCAGCCCCATCCTAGACGGTTCCTTGCCTGAGTCCCACAAGCCCTTTGTACACAATGTCATGAGAATCAGATCGCATCCTGCACCTGCCAGGAGGAATACCAGGAGCAAAGTGGTGTTAAACTGCTGTGGGAGGGAATCCCCTCGGTCAGTAAAAGCTATGCTTGACATTTTTAAAGCTCAGCAAGAATGTAAAAGTCCACTTTGAAAAGAAGCCAATGGGCATCTTCGCAGGAAGACAGCCTCTTAGCTACCAGTCTCCCCTGCCTGAAAGCCTCCTTATGCCATCAGGAGCCATTAACAGATGATTGAAGCCTCAGGTTTCCCTCTATAAACATCGATTTCACTCTTGGTGAAGAGTTTTCAGTTTCTCCTTAGGCAGCACTGGCTGGCCTGGACTGTGGCTCGGATTCTGTTTGCCAACAGGCAGGAATGCATGAAAGGGAAGGATGTATACCCCGAAGTGGGTGATTCTGCCCCTGACATCAGCTCTACCAACTCCCACCTGCCTTGGCAAGATGCAGACCCTCCCTGGCTGTTTGCTCATCGCTGAAGGGAGGAAATTCATTGTACCCCCTGTGTGAGTTCTCAGGGGACTGAATGAATCAGCAACTCGATGACCAGCAAACCCCCCACATAGTGAGTATACAGGTCCCTAGCATAGCGTTTTAGTTAGGGATTCTATTGCTGTGATGAAACACCATGACCAAAAGTAAGTTGGGGAGGAAAGGGTTCATTTGGCTTACACTTGCACATCACAGTTCCATCACCAAAGAAAGTCAGAACAGGAGCTCAAGCAGGTCAGGAACTGGAGGCAGAAACTGATGCAGTGGCCATAAAGGAGTGCTGTTTACTGGCTTGCTCCCTAGGACTTGCTCAGCCTGCTTTCTTAGAGAACCCAGGACCACCAGCCCAGGGGTGGCACACAGCAGTAGAACATTTGCCTCACATGCATGATACCCCAAGTTCAACCCCAAACTGACGAAAGAAAAGAAAGGGACACCATGTAAATCTGATCTGATGCTAGACCACTTCCTCAGAATCCACTACTCTGGTGGCTTCTCAATGGAACTTCATGAAGGACCCTGAGCCAGAGTCATTGACTTCATCCATTGTTCAATTCCTGGCCCACAAACATCACGAAGTACGGGCTGGAGAAATGGGTTAGTGGTTAAAAGCACTGGCTGAGCTGGGCAGTGCTGGTGCACACCTTTAATCCCAGAGCTCAGGAGGCAGAGGCAGGTGGATATCTGAGTTCAAGACCAGCCTGGTCTAAAGAGTGAGTTCCAGGACAGCCAGGGCTACACAGAGAAACCCTGTCCCAAATAACAAACCAAAGCATGGCTGCTCTTCCATAGGATTTGAGTTCAGCACCTACATGGCAGCTCACAGCCATCTGTAAACTTGCAGTTCCAGGGGATCTAATACCCTCTTCTGGCCACCATGGGCAATGAACATACAAGGTGCCTACATACATACACGTTGGCAAAACACTCATGCACATAAAATAAAAATAAAAGTCTCCTAAAATTCATATGGTGACAAAGGTTTATTGTTTAGACACTGTTAAGTTTAGGGAAGACACATATTTGCATACACAAGCCCTCACACACACACATATAGTAGAGGCCAATTCCCATGCTCTTTGTTTGCTTGCTTGCTTGCTTGCTTGCTTGCTTGCTTGCTTGCTTGCTTTTTCGAGACAGGGTTTCTCTGTTGTTAACTCTGGCTGTCCTGTAACTCTGTAGACCAGGCTGGCCTTGAACTCACAGAGAGCTGCCTGCCTCTGTCTCCCGAGTGCTGGGATCAAAGGCGTGCACCACCACTGCACAGCAATTCCCATGCTCTTAAGTGGGCATTATATACATAAGGATTCTCTTGAGACACAGCCATAGATAACTAATACTTTCACAAATGAAAGCCCTCCCAGAATTCTCAGACCTGAGAAAAATGTCTGACTTACAGGAGTTCCAACAGGGAAAGGAGTCCTACCAATTCTATCAATGGTAGTTTGTGCCCGGCACAGCTGAGGAGTGAGTGATGAATGACATCATTCAATTAAACTCCATATGGTTGCCAGACATGGTGGTAATACCTGTAATCCCAGCACTGGGAGGCAGAGGCAGGAAGATAAAAGTAGCCTGGGCCACATAGTGAGACAGTGTCCCAGAAGAATAGTGACAAATGTCCCTGAGATGACCTGGCACACAGACAGCAATATTGAACACAGACTCATTCAAATCCGTAAGGATGAGCGCCAGAACAACGAAGGCAAACCAGGCCTCAGGAGAAGCAATGGGACCAGCCGTCTGGGAAAGATCACCGTAAGAGAACAGTGGGTCCCTGCCTTCAACGCTACCAGAAAATGATGTTCAACCTGGAGGTCCCACTATGATCTAATCAAAGATGAGAGTAGAATAAAAACATTTTAAAATATTCAAAGTCACAGGATGGTGGTGATGCACGCCTTTAATCCCAGCACTTGGGAGGCAGAGGCAGGTGGATCTCTGTGAGTTTGAGGCCAACCTGGTCTACAGAGTGAGTTCCGAGACAGCCAGAGTTATAACAGAGAAACGCTGTCTCAAAAAACCAAAACAAACAAACAAAAATTCAAAGTCTTTAAGAAAATTGACCTCAGTTAAGCCATTGTAATATCCAGGGAGGGACATGGACCAAAAAAGAGATAACTGCTCCTGAAAGGAGGGATGCCAGGAATTCCTGGGACACTGGCAGTGAGGAATCTGAAAGAACAGAACCGGAGTAGGTGCTTACAGGCCAGAGACAGGAAGATAGTTGGAGAGGTGAATCACAAGTCTGAAAGGGGTCTTTAAAGAGGCTTCTGATACAGTAGAAGCACTGAGAGGCTGTGGAGGGCTGTTGAGGAGTTCAGAGGGCTGCTTTGTGAAAGGTTTACAGAAAACTAAGCTAATGCTAACTCACCAAGGAAAATATGTACCAGAAACTGATGTCATCATACTACACAATATGTCGATATTTACTTGTAGTGATGACGATGCTGCATGCTGATGTGTTAGTGTCTGGCCATCTGGTAGTCCTCCCAGCCTCCTTCTCCCTTCCCTCATCTCATCTCTAGAGGACACAAATCTCTACTTCCCTTGGGAACACTTAGTAGGTCATGGTAGAGTCTGGTGTATGGTTTATTAGCTATTTCTGGCTGTGTACTGCTATAGTTTAGATGCTCTGCTAAATGATTTCAAATCTTTTCCATTGTTTCTTGTCTGTAAAATGCATTTATCATTATGCATTAATTTTATACCCAGTGAGCTTCCTAAATTGCCTTGTCAACTGTTCACAGTTAGATAAGGAAGTTCTGTTGGGCTTTCTGCACACAGCATCACACTGCCTGGGAACAACTTTTTTCCCCTCCTCTCTCTCCTTCTACCTTTTGTTTCTTCCCCTCCTCTGATTGTTCTGGGTAGACGTGATGTCTATTCCAGGCTTCTCATCTCCACGTGTGTTTGATACTTCTGCTGGTTAGGGTGCGGCAATGCAAACCTTGCATGTCTAGGATAAGCTCAGCCTGATCACAATCTATTACCCTTCTTATATATCACAAGCTTTGGATGGGTTTTGAGACAGTCTCACTCTGAAGCTTTGGCTGGCCTGGAAATCACTATGTAGACCAAGCTGGCCTTGAGCTAGCAGCAATCTTCCTGCCTCTGTCTCTCCGTGGGCCACGCCTGTCTTACATCATGGGATCTAATGTAGTGGTTAAGCACTTAGAATTTTTCATCTACACTCACAAGAAGGATTGGCTTGCTGTCTTCCACTTGCAACACCCTTGTTAGACTCTGTGAAGGTTATAATAACCTTGAAAGCGACTAGAGAACTGCTGGAGAGCTGGTGCTCACTTTTTTCCCACTTAAATGTTTGGAAGCATTTGCAGGTGAAGCCACTGGAACCTGTGGTTTTCTTTGTGGGAAGATTTTCAATTAAAAATCAATGTACTTTAAATTACAGAAGACCTTTCACATCGTGTTTCTCTATGTGTCTGTTTCGATACACTGTGCTTTTAAAGGGTCGTCCATTGGACTTACATTGATCTATTAATTGACAGTGAGTTCTTTATACGTTTTTGTTAGTTCCCATAGGATCAGTTCTAATCTGTTTTTTGTTTTGTTTTAGTTGGTGTTGCTTGTTTAGTTTAGTTGCTTGTTTTCTTTTATTTCAGGTATTGCTGATGTGTGCTCCTCCCATTTGCTCATCATTGGTCTGGCCAAACTTTAATCAATAGCTCCACAACTAAACATGGGGTGCAGATATTGCTAATGAAAGCCGGCTTTCATTCCTTCTGGGGTACACCCAAGAGAGCTCTGGCTGGATCTTATGGTAGTTTCATTTTAGTGTGTTATGTTTTGTTTGCTTTTATTTCAATTTTTGGTTGAGGTTGTTCTTTTGTTTTTGTAGTGTGTGTGTGTGTGTATGTGTGTGTATGCGCGCGCATATGCGCCACAGCACATGTGTTAAGATCAGAGGACTACCTCAGATGTCAGTCCAACTTCTACTTTGTTTGAGACAGGGTCTCTTTAATATTCTTTGCTCCATGCTCCTTGGCAGGTCTGTGAGTTTCTGAGGCTTCTGTCTCTGCTCCATTCTCCCCTGTAGGAATGCTGGGATTACAGGCACACCCTATTCTCCTGGCTTTACCTGGATTCTAGGGATCCGAGCTTAGGTCTTCATGCTATCGTGTCAAGCGCTTTGCCCACCGAGCCATTTCCTCGGCCTCCTCATGTGGTTTCTGTCTTGTTTTTGATACAGGGTCTGGCTAATTATCTAGGTTAGTTTCAAACTCACAGTCCTCCTGCCTCAGCCTCCTAAGTGGTGGGATTTTTACCACTGATCTGTGGTGTGCTATACACCAGCTATAATTCAGCTTTCTGAGGAAATGCCATGCTATTTCTACAGTGGCTAAGCTCCTTCATTTTCCCACCAGCAGTGTCTTAGGGTCATTTTGAATCCTCTCTGGAATTTATTGTCGTGCTCTTGATAACAGCCTCTGACTGGGGTCGGTTCGAATACCAGTGTGCTTCGGTACTTCCCTCATGGCTGACGATGTTAAACACTTGTCCATAATTGTAAGTAGTCTTACTTGCATAAATAATAAATACATATACATACTTTATATACTGGGCTTTTGTGCATCTCTTAGGAAGTTCTTGTGCATGACTGGAGAGTCCTTTTCTTGTCACGATTATGGAATTTTGTAGATTCTGGATGCTAATCTTCTGCCAGAACACTCAACAGAGATTTTGTTCCATCCTCCAAGTTCTTTCCACTCTGTTGTTCCCTTTGCTGAGCTGAGACTTTACTCTGATGAGATCTCAGATCTTATCAGTCCTTTTTGTTACTTCCAAAGCCCTTGGGCTCCTAATCAGTTAAGTTGGTCCTGTCATTATACCTGTAAGAGCTTGCTCTTAGTTTTCTTCTAGTAGTTCCAATGTTTTCCATCTTACATTAAGGTCTTGGGTCTGTTTTTAGTTGGTTTTGGGGGGTAGGGTGAAAGATAGGGGTCTAATTTCAATCACTCAAATGTGAGTATCCAGTTTTCACAGCACTCTTTGCTGAACAGGCCATCTCCCCCGGCATGGGTTTTTAGTACCTTTGTCACAGATCTGATGGTTGTAGGTATGCGGGCTTATTTCTGGATCCTCTGTTCTATTCTCAGCAGTCTGTGTGCTGTGTTTTGTGCTGGTACCATGCTGGTTTTGTTGCCATTGCTCTGCAGTATTGCAATACCCCAGCCTTGTTCTTTATGCTCCTAACTGCCTTAGCTGTTTGTGGCCTTTTGGCTTCCTTAAGACTCTAAGGAAAACTTTCTGTTTGTGAAGAATGGCATTGGTACTTTGAGTAGGGATTAAATTGAGTCTGGAGACTGCTTTTAGGAATATAACCATCTTAACACTATTAATCCTGCCGGGCCCGTTTGCATGAGAGATCACTCCATCTCCTGGTGTCCTCTTCAGTTCCTCTCTCAGAATTTTTTAAAGTTTCATCTCAGAAGTTATTCACTGCCATTTGCTTAAGCGTATTCCAGGCTCTTTTCTTGTTTGTTTGTTTTAGGCCTAATGTTTATCCCTAATGGGATTGTCTTCATGATTTATTTCTCCAACTGTTCATTATTGATGTCTGGAAAAACTACTGATGGACTTATTGACTGATTGATTGATTGATTTGATTGATTCTTTGTTTTCACATACATAAAGGCTGTATGTGTGTGGGTATACATGTGGAAGCCAGAGGTCAACCTCATCTCTCTCTTCCTCTTTCTTCCTCTCTCTTCCTCTGTCTCTCTCTCTCTCTCTCTCTCTCTCTCTCTCTCTCTCTCTCTCTCTCTCTCTCTCTCTCTCTCTTTCTCTCTCTCTGACAGTGTCTTTCTATGTAGTCCTGGCTGTCTTGAAACTTGCTGTGTGGATCAGGCTGGCCTTGCACTAACAGAGATCCTCCTGCCACTGTCTCTGGAGTGCAGGAGTTAGAGGCATGTATCACCATGTCCAGCCTATCAACTATCTTTTCTCAGGAGCCTTCAACTTTGTTTTTTGAGGTTCGGTCTCTCATTGGAACCTGGGGCTTACAGATTAGACTAGACTGGCTGGTCAGCTCTCCATAGTCATCCTGACTCCATTTCCCCAGTGCCAGGATTACAGACAGGTGCCCACCACACCTGATTTTTATGTGTGGCGAGGAGAGCATTCAAAGCACTTTACTGTCTAAGCCATGTTCCAAGCTGTTGATTTTGTGTGTTGGTCATGTATTCTAATGCTTTCTGACTTTGACAGATCTAAAGAGATCTCTAGTGGAGACTTTAGGGTCTTTTATGCAGATGATTATATCATCTCAGACTGATATTTTCTTTTTTATTTGTATCTCTTTTGATGTCTTTTCCTTGTTCGATTGCTCTAGCTAAAATTTCAAGTGCTGCACTACCCTGCAAGTGTTACAAGTGTGAGAGTAGGCTTCCTTATCCTCTTCCAAATTCAAGAAGAAACTGCTTTGGATTCTCCCTGTTCAGTCAGTCAGATGTTGGCTGTGTTCGTAGGATACAGACTCTAGTCTGTTGAGCCATGATCTATCTATTTCTGTAGGACTTTTACCATGATAATACATTAAATTTTGTCAAAGACTTTTCTGCATCCTTTGGGATGAACACACGAGTTTGTCCTTAATCTCCCTCAAAGAACTCCCATCGGTGTATCTTACATATTCTGCTGTGCCGTATCTCGTGTTCATTGATTTTATGACTTTTTTAAATCCCTTCCCTGATTTCCTGTCGCTGCTTGCTCACGACTGCATTGTTCAGTATCCATGTGTTCTACAGACCCTGTCCTCTCTCTCTCGAGGATGATTTCCAGGCTCACTCCATCGTGATCTAAGATGATATGATGATATAAGATATAATATATCATCATGATATAAGAAATGATTTCAGGCAGAGGACCCTTCCCCCCTGCCACCCCTCAGTGGAAGGGAAGGACTACAAGAGAGTCCGGAGAAGGGCCAGCATTCAGATTAGCGCTGTTCTCAGCCATGGTCGGAGAAGCTTCCTTCTGCAGTGGGCAGGAGTTAATGCATGGCTGACCCCTCCAAAGCCCAGGGGACATGGCAGAAGAGGACTCAGGAAGATTGTAAGGACCACAGGGCGAGAAGGAACAGGAGGAAAGGCTGTCTTCTGGACACACCATGGCTATTTCACTCTGAGCTCACAACAGCAATGCTTATCAACATGAGACCTGCATGACACTGGGCCAAGCAGCATTGCGTCATACATGGGGGAGGGACTCATAAGGCCCTCCCCACCTCTGAGTTGCTATAGGTAACTAGTGGTTACTGGAGGAGGAGACATAGTCTTCACTGGTGCATCCACCAGTAAGTTGCTCAGGTAAATAACTCCCACCACGCATGTGTGTGTAGGCAACCCTAATTAGACACATGAAAAGAAATGACAAACGTGCTAAGAAGATGGGCTTCCGTGAGGAGGAGGAGATAAAAGAAGATTATATGAGGATTTTAATCAAAGTACAAAATATATGTATGAAATTGTGAAGTTTTAAAAAAAATTATTTCAAGTGTTTAGCATTGTTCTTATATTTGCTAAATTTTGCTTTCTAACATAGAATATCTGTTTGGGAGTTTCTGTGAGCAGCTGGGAAGAGTGGTCTCTGTCAGCTGTTGTAGGCAGTTCATAGCTGTCTATCCACTTGGCCTACAGTGTACTTTAACCCTGCCATTTCCTTGGTGATCTGTGGGGTGTTGGAGTTAATATTATCATTGTCATTATTATTATACATCATGCCCAATAGTGTTGTGAAATTGAGGGCATTAACATTTTATATATATATAAAATGTTAATGTATATATATATATATATATACACATTTTTTTAATTATAGTGTCCTGGTGAATTCTTCACTTTATCACCAAAGAGTGACTTCCTTTGTTCTTCTCATTAATCCTGGTTTGAATTATACTTTGTCAGATGTGACTATAGCCACTCCTCCGTGCTTTCAGTTTCCCCTTGCTTCGAATGCCTGTATTTTCAGGTTGTGTCCATAAGTTTCTTGCAGGCAGCAACTACTTGGATTTTTATTTTAATTCAGTCAACTAGTCTGTGTCTTTCAATTGGAGAACTGAGATCATTTACATTCATTATTGAAAGGTATACACTGATTCATGAGGTTTTGTTGCTCTTCTTCTAGCTGTTTACAATATCCTAATGCTCTTTTCTTTCCCTCTATTCACCTTAGACTCTCAATGCTTTGCCATATCAGTAATGTTTGAATCCTCCCTGATTCTTCCTTTTTATCTGCTCTTCTAGTGAGATTTCTCCTTCACTGAGATATTCTAAGTCTTACTTCTTCTTCTTATTTGTGTGTGGGATCAAATACCATATTAACTAATTTAAGTATCCTATATTTAAATCATATGCTGGCCAAGTGGTCATGAATTCTTTTAGTGTATGCTCATCTTTGACAGTCTTCATTTCTCAGTCGATCCTGAAGGATAACTTTTCTGGACACAGTGGTCTAAGATAACAGTTGTTCTTTCCTAAGGCCTGCGAGACATTATTCCATGCATTCCCACTAGGCCTTTAGACTGTGTGCTGAGGAGCCTGAAGTTATCAATGATCGAAGTTATCAATCAACCTTTATAAAACTAAAAGATGCAAAAAAAAAAAAAGAGGGGGCTATTAAATCAATACTAACAACTTCTTAGCTACATATAAAGGGCTGAAAATAAGACATCTGACAAAGATACCTAGTCATGAAGCTGGAAATCCCCATTCTCAGGCAGAATCACAGAGTTTGTCCCCAGTGGTCAGCCAGAGGGGCCAGAACTCCCCAAGTTGTATCCAGAGTGGCTGGGAAGAGGATGCAAACTCAAGCTTGCCTCACCTCCCACATGTGAAAAACCTAAAAGGAATGAGTGACTACTGTCGGTGTTTGCCTCTCCCAGGTAGAGGCTGAGATCGCAGGTCTTGGCTGAGGAGCGTGGTAGGCTGCTTCTTCTCATGTCCTCTGTTAGGAGCTGGATCGAGCCCTTCAGTTCGGTTCTGTCATGAGCCTTGGCAAGGCCCTCACTATTGTGGTCCACTTCTTCTTCAAGGGAAGGTGCCGGTGGCTCTTCTGAGACCTTCAGGCTGTGCTGATCAGCTGTGTTGGCTCTCCTGTCATTTTTATCAAAATGGCAGGAGGGTGTGAGCTCCAAGGAACAGAAAAGGAGCCAGGACCAGTCAACCCATATACTAATGAGTTAGACACTGTGGAGGTCATTATGATGGTCACATCCTGCTTCTCCCCAGTGGCCTTCTGGCAGTTAAGGGTCTCAAGCCATGTGCACACATGTGCACACATCACACCAGGTGATGGGTACCGCTTGAGCCTCTCCACACATCTCCCTTATACTGGCGCATCTGCCAGCAGCTGCTTCATGTTTTATACATCCCCCAGCGGCACGCGCTCATCATAGCTCCAGCAGCCAGAACGTGCTCCTTGTAGAGCTGCTCCGGATGCTGCACACACCCAGGGAGTGTCTGTAGGCAAAGGGAAGTCCTCAGGCAGAACCATGGAGGGGATGTACCCAAGCTCTGAACCTGGGGCCAACCTTTCACTAGTGGGAACAGACACACCAAGCATCCCGGTGCCCAGCCTCCCAGAAGGCTGTCCTTTCCCATGTACTCTGCCCACCTGAGCAGCCTTTTTGGACCCACTAGCATTTGCCAAGCCTGTAAAGTCATGGCCAGCAACTGGGATATGACATTTCAAGTCCAGGATGGCAAAAGTATCCTTTTTTAGACCCCAGTCAAAGGTTGGGAGCATCGTCATCACTGAAACTGTACAGGTAGACAAATTCATTGATAGACTGAAATTGCTACTATTTCATTAATGATTTTTTTCATTACATTCATGAAGGACACTTGTCTGTAAATTTCTTATAATATCTCTATCAGCCTAGACTACTTTTTTAAAAAAATCAAAAAAAAAAAGAATTCTTTCTCGTTTTCTGAAAGTACTTCATTATGGTTGGTATTTTTGTGTGTCTGTTAAAGAGGTTTAAATTATAGAGTATAACATTTACTTTATATATGCATATCCTTTGCCATTTTCATAAGCTCTTGGGGTTATACAGCCATTCCACAATCCACTTTTAGAACATGCCGCTTACCCTGTAAAACTTCCCCAGGCCCATCTCTTATCCAGGCAACTCCTAATTTATTCTCTAGATATTTTATACATAGACTTGTTATGTATGACTTTCACCTTCTGTTGCTCAGTATGGATTTTTTAAGTTTATCCATGCTGTAAAACGAATGAATCGTTTGCTACTCTGCATTTCCATGTAGTATTGTCCTGGTTGAATATAATATTCATTTAATTCACTAGTTGATGAGTGCTTAGATTGTCTCTGGGTGTGGGCTATTATGAATGCAGTTATAGACATTCAAAGTCTTTACACCAATATACATATAGAGATACATGTTTCCATTTTAAATTTCAGGCTCCTAGAAGCGGAATTGCTGTGTTGAATACATAAAGAGCCTTTACACCTTCTTAATAAGAAAACAAGCAAACCAATTAAAAACTGCACAGAAGTTTTAAATATACATTGCATCAGAGAAAACAGAGCATGAAAATCGCTAATAATCCTGTAAAAGTGTGCTCAACGTCTTTGGTCATTAGCAAAATGCAAATCAATGCCATAATGTGTGTTAGCTTTCTGCTACTGTAACAAAATTCTAAAATGAACACCTCTAAGGAGGAAGAGTTCGCTTTGTTCATGGTGTCCGAAGTTTTGACATGTGGTAGGTCGACTCTGTCGCTGTGAGGCGATGGTGAGGCAGATCTGGTGGGAGCATGTGGTAGATTGAAGCTTCTTCTCACTTTGACAATTGAGATGCAAAGAAAGAAGGGGTTAGGGTCTCAATACACCCTTCAAGGGCTCCTTGCCATGACCCAACTCCCTGCAACTTGTCCACACCTCATGAAAGTCCCACCATGCCCTAGCAGCACCACAGGCTGGGAACCAACCTCCTGGGCCCTCGTAAACATTTCTGATCCAAACAATGGCAATGACTTACCATGCTACAACCATTACGATGGCTGTGATCCGAAAGACTGACGACTGTCAAAGTTTGTTGAGGGCGGGGCTAAACTGGAACCCTCAAATGTTAGTGGTGAGCAAGTAAAATGGCTTAGCCATTTTTTAAAACAGCTTGGTATTTGAAAAAGCTAAACATAAACCTGGCAAATTCAACCTGTCATTCTAGGGAAAGTACAGCAATGAAATCCATTTGAACCAAACCCAGGCGGGGGACCTAGGAGTGACCTTGGCAGGTGCTCATTGGCTGGCTGCAGGTCTCACGGGTTGTGTAGCTGTTGCTACCTCTGATGACACGCAGCGTTGCACAGCCTGTGGCTGTGAAGTGTGAGCATCTTCGTCACGGTAGCAGGTGCTTCTGAAGACAGAAGAGATCTTAGATAGGCCACAAACGAAGTTTGTGTTAATCTTTTATTCTGTGTGTGTTTGAGCACATGTGATGAAATGGTGACATTTCTACTGTGCCTCCATATTAAAGAAAGAATTTTTGCCTAACTTAAATGAACAAAGTTTCTCACTCTTTTTTTTCTAGGTTTATAGCTGAGTTCGTGGTGATGGGGTTGCACGAGTAAGGGTTTGTGTCTGTGTGCGCATGCATGTGGAGGCCAGAAGTGTTGAGCATCTCCCTCAATGCTTCTGAGTCTTATTTTTGAGACAGTCTCACTGTACCTGGAGCCAACTGATCTGGCTAAATTAGCTCCAGGAATCCTCCTGCATCCACCTCACCAGTGCTAGAATTACAGGCATGCACTGTAACACCTGGCTTTTAATGTGAGCGCTGGGGACCCGAACTCAGGTCCTCATGCTAGCTCAGCAAGCGCTACACCCACTGAGCCATCTCCTCTACCCCTCGCTTTTTGGGTTTGTTTTGTTTTTGATTGAAGCCCTTACTATGTAGTTCAGGATGGCCTTCAACTCCTGACTCTGTCTCCCAAGTAGTGGGATTTCAAGCATGTGCCACCATAGCTGGTTACCTTAGCTCTTAAAGGAGGTCGCTGTATTGTGAAAAGAGCCCCATTCTCCCTGGAGGATTGAGTGAGCATGTGGCAAATGGCTATATCCTGCGGCTTCAGTGTCCCTCAAAGCTTGGGAGCAAAATTAATTACCTCCCCTGCTGTCTCGAGTTCTCCCTTTCCTGTGGCGCAGCTTAGGGTCCCAAACCATCCTTACTGCTGTATTCAGACTAGATAAGCAGAGTACAGACTTACTGTTCTGTCTGCTTAGTGCTAAAGGTAACTGGTACCAACATTTGAAAATAAGGAAATTTGGCTTAAAATCTCTTCCTAAGAAACTTGTGAACATCTCTGTGGGGAACCCAACTGTGCTGTCACCATTTGGCTCATCTGGCTCTGCAGTGTACTCCATACCTGTCCCTCTGAAGGTCTCTCAAACTATGCAGCTGGTTAGCTGCTGTCTCTTCTATTGATGTAACCTGCAGGGTCTCAGCCTCAGCTCTCCAGTTCCTGTCCCTCTTCATCATCTCACATGACCTGTGACAGGCTTGATGAGTTAGGATCCCAGTATGCATCCTGATTATGACGGTTCTGCCCAAGGGCATATAGCTGCTAAATGGTGAACTGGCTTTGTCTGTCTGTCTCTCTCTCCCTCGCCCTCTCCCCCTCCCCCATCTCTCTTTCTCTCTCTCTCTCCTCTCAAATTTCCCTGGGCCAGAGCCCTGAATCGGAGGGCTATCCTCAAGTATGGGTGATGTAAACCACTAAGGTCTCAGGTACATCAGTAGTCCTGCCATGCACACTTGTCAGAAGGTCTGGGAGCAGGAGAGGAGCTGGCATCCGTATCACCTGTGTTGGCATCTTCAGAAGCACTCATCTTCCCAGATGAGGGCTCCGATTCATTAATGCATGGAGGAACAATTAATAAATGGATGGACTGTCATCTGGGCAGCTCTCGTATGGATAGTCATTAATCAAAATAGATTCAACCACAGAGATGTTTCAGCTGAGGCATAAGGGAAGAGGAGGGCTGGCCAACCACACCAGAACCCAGACCAGGGTCTCACCATCACGGTCCTGTCTTCTAAGCGCTGCACACTGAGAGTTTTCTGTAAAAAGCCTAAATAATAATACTCTAATAGTAGTCAGAGGTGAATCTTCTGGAGAGAAGGGTACCTGTGGTGCTTTGGATGAGAAATGTCCCTATAGGCTTGAGTGTTTGAATCCATGGTCCCCAGCTGGTTGCTATGTGGGTTAGTTTTAATCAACTTGACACAAACTTGAATCAACTGAGAAGAGAGAACCTCCACTAAGGAATCACCTCCATCATACTGGCCCGTGGGTGTTTCTGCTGGGCATTTTCTTGATTAATGATTGATGGGTGAGAGCCCAGCCCACCGTGGGCAGTGCCCTCGGGCAGGTGGTCCTGGGTTGTATAACAAAGGCAGATGAACAAGGCATGAAAAGTGGGCCAGTAAATCAGCATTTCTCCATGGCCTCTGCTCTGGTTCCTTCTTCCAGGTTCCTGCCTTGAGCTCCTGCCTTGGTTTGCCTCGATGACAGACTGTAACCTGTAGGCTGAAATATAAACCCTCTTCTCCGCCAAGTTGTTTTTGGTTAGTGTTTCATTACAGTAACAGAGAATCAAACTAGCATGGTTTGGGGAGGTTATGGAACCTTTAGGACAGGAGATTTGCTGGAGGGAGTATGTCCCTAGGGCTCTCCTTCTGAAACCATAAGCCCAACTAAAGTAATTCATGTGTCAGTTCTGATCATGGCATTTTATCATGGCAATTTGAAGTACAAAAAAAAAAAAACACAAAAAAAAAACCATAGTGCTACAATGTAAATGTGTTTTGTCCCCTTGAAACTCAACCCAGGGCCATAGGGATAGATAGCTCAATGCACAAAGTGCTTCCCACTCAAGCATTAGGACCCGAGTTCAGATCTTCAGCTTCCCTGTAAAAAGGTGGGTGCTGCAATGCATAT
Source organism: Cricetomys ansorgei (assembly GCA_026225945.1). NCBI lineage: Eukaryota > Metazoa > Chordata > Mammalia > Rodentia > Nesomyidae > Cricetomys > Cricetomys ansorgei. The sequence continues at coordinate 20,459,723 of JAMJFZ010001100.1, forward strand.
CTGTAACCTCAACACTGGGGAGGCTGGGGCAAGAGGATCCTTAGTGCTCACTGGCCAGCCAGTCTGGCCATAATGGCAGGCTGTTGGTTCAGTGAGAGACCCTGTCTCAAAACAAACAAACAAAAAAAAAGGTGGAAAATAATAAAGGCCTCTTTAGCCTCCACATACATACCCACCATGTACACACATGCCAACGTACACATGTACACATGCACACACACAAACACATGTCATGCAAACAGCATACACACAAAAAGAAGAAAAACCAAGTCATGTTGAATTTTGCCATTGGTGGTGTTGGGAAGCAGACCTTGATCAGGCAATCAGGTCACCGAGAGATTAATGCTGCTCTCGGATTGGATTGATTCTACGTTCTGGAGAGACGGGGCAAACGCTAAGATCGGGTGGGACTGCATTAGTTGAGTGCAGTGACTCTGAAGCAAGGGTCCTTGTGTTTGTCTCCTCCACACACACTCACTTCTTCCATTTCTCTGCTCTGCTCTGACGGTAACAGGAAGTCCTTGTGGGATGTGGTTTAACTTGCCTTGGAGGTTCAGCACCCAGAAACATGAGCTAAATGAAACGTGTTCCTTTATAAATTACCTTGGTAGTTTGAGTGAGAGACATCCCTCATTGTATTCGAACACTTAGTCCTCAGTGGGTGGTGCTGTTTATGGAGATTATAGGACCTTTGGGAGGTGTGCCGGTGAGTTGGGTTTTTGTTTGTTTTTTGCCAACTTGACTCAAGCTAGAGTTATTTGGGAAGAGGGACCTCAATTGAGAAAATGTCTTCATCAGATTGTCTGTAGATAAGTCTGTAGGGCATTGTCTTGATTAATGATTGGTGTGAGCAGTCCCAACCCACACTGGCGCAGTGCTACCTCTGGGAAAATGGTCCTGAGCTCTGTAAGAAAGCAAACTGAGCAAGTCATGAGGAGCAAGTCAGTAAGCAGTGTTTCTCTATGGCTTCTGCTTCAGTGCCTGCCACCAGAATCCTATCTTGAGTTGCTACCCTGACTTCCTGACTTCTCTTGGTGACAGGAGTGTAAGATGAAATAAACCCTGTGGTGGTTTGAATGAGAATGGTCCCCATAGGCTTGTGTATTTCAGTACTTGGTCCCTAGTTGGCAGAAGTGTTTGTAAAGGATGAGGAGGTGTGGCCTTGTTGGAATAGGTATGTCACTGAGGGTGGGTTTTGAAGTTTCCAAAGGCCACACCATTCTGTCTGTCTGCCTCTCTGTCTTTCTGTCTCTCTGCTTTGTGCTTGTGGATTGAAATATGAGAACTCTCAGCTACTGCTCTGGCACTATGTCTGCCTGCCTGCTGCCATGCTTCCCACCCTGATGGACTTTAACCCTCTTAAATCATGAGTCCCAAACTAAACCTTGCTTTTGGTTGTGGAGTTTTATCACAGCAAGAAACCCTAAGACACGCGGTGAAGACTTGGGGAGGAAGTATGTCACTGGGGGAGGACTTTGAGACTTTGAGATATTTTCTGTTGTCTCTGTGCTTCCTGGATAAAGATAAAAACACAGCCATCCAGCTTCCTGCTCCTGCCTGCAGCAATGCCATGCCTTCCCTGCTGCTAGGGACTTTAGCCCTCTGGAACCATAAGCCAAAATAAACTTTTATGTTGCTTTTGGGCATGGTATTTTATCACAGCAACAAAACAAAGTAACTAATGCATCTTGCTCCAGGAATTCTGATGCATTGTAGGAACATGGACTAAGGCAATAGAAGACAAATCTCATTACATTTTCTCTGAAATATGTAATTACAACGAAAATATAAAATCCACACATTAGGAAAGACAGGTGGTTTGGGAGCTTATATGAAATTTGCAGTAGAATCTCCGGAAGTTTTTTTTAATAAAAATCCTAAGTTTTCTTGAATGACCTTAACTTTTTATATACAATCCCTGTCAAGATATGTTTAGTAACCATGTCTTTAAATTCTTCATCGCCCACATTGATGAGACACAAAATAATGTTAATTTTCTTTGCAATAATCATTCAGAAATCTTAATAGTATAGACTGTACACAAAAAATGCAGTAATTGAGGTTCCTCTTCTTTTCTTTACCAAGTTTATTTCTGAAATTTTTAATAATATTATGCATAGATTTTTTTTTTTAAATCCAATCAAATATTTTTTAGACCTGTTGTTAAAATGAGACGCCCTGATGAAATCCATTACCTTGTATGCTAGCCTTAACTATTAGTGACAAATACTAATTTGAAGAACTTGTTTCTTGCAAGGGAGCAGGCACTCTGGCTTGGGGCAGCTGAGGATACCAACACAGACAGTAAGAATCATCCGATGCATTGTTAAATAATCCTCTTAGCTTTTTGCATAAAGATTCAGAAACTTGTTTGTAAAGGTAGATTTGGGACCCACCCAAGCTTCATTCTCCACGCCATCCATTCTCTTGCTTCCTCTGCCTCAGAGCCCAGAGGAATGCACTTGGGCATTACACAGTTCTCTTGGGCCCCACAGCAAGCAGCAGCCTCTCCGATCATGCTCTGTGTGCCTTGTCTATAGTAGGCAGTAGGACTCTGCTACTCTGCCAAAAGAGATGTCCAACGGGTCCAGATTCTCTCTGATTACCTGCAGCCTGCACAAGATATCACTTGCTGGCTGTTGGCCCACAGGGACTTGAACTGTTTGACCACATCTAACTTTCTTCCAAAAAGACCCTGGGGAGGAGTTTCAGCTCCCTGGGGTTTGACCTGGCTGCCCCAGCCCTGTGTGGCCTTGGAGCTTAGTTGCAAGTCAGGCAGGATGCTCAGACCCATTAGACACAGTAGTGTTGCTTTGGTGAGTTGCTTTCTTATCTCAGCCCATTTAAAAATCTGTTCTTAAGGGTTGACATTAAGGGTCTGGAAAGATGGTTCAGAGGTTAAGAGCACTGCCTGCTCTTCCAGAGGACCCAGGTTCAATTCCTAGCACCCACAAGGTGGCTCACAACCATCTGTACCTACAGTTCTAGGATCTGACACCTGATTTTCAAGGGCACCAGGCACACACATGAGACACACATATACATTCAGGCAAAACGCTCATACACATAAAATGCATTTTTTTAAAAAAAAAAAAAACATTAAGTACAAATACTGTCCCTCTTTAAACAAGTGAAATGTCTCCAGGGAACTAGGGTGAAATGAGAAATGGCTAAGTCTCTGAAATCTCGTAAGCCAGAGGCCACAGACTGTTCCCTCAGAAGCCTAGAACCAGACAGTCTAGAGCCCCCTGAACTTGGGCCCTCTAACTGATATGTCGCCTTTCTTGCATTGTGACTAGAGGCCATAACCCACAGTGGTGCCACAGTACCTGTGGCTTTAATTCCGACATAAATCACAGGTGTTCCCACAGCCCATTAGAATTGCTGCAAACTTCCCAGAACATCCTCTGCACACATGACTGCTTCAAGGTATGGTGGATGATAGACCTACCACTAGGCCTTGTTATTTAACGAGTTAATAGAGAAGCACACATAAAACTGTATCACAAATTTGCTTTTCCTACATTTTGAGCTCACTGTCAACATAATTGCTGTTCTCTTTAGTGCCATGCATCTTATTCCAGGCACTTAGTCATTATTCAGCTAAGTCCCAAGGCTCCACCACAATGCAGGAGGAATCTTCGACACCAAAGCCTTTAGTCCATTTGGAAATTAATGAGAAAGGCAGGGGAAGGAGACCGGAGTCAGTGGGAGGGGCTGGCCTGGACCTTGGCTGTCTTGTAATGTTTCCAGTCCTGCTTTGGCACATCCTTTGTGTGTACACATGTGTGTTCATGTGTGTAGGTGTATGCACAGATGTGTAGATGCTAGAGACCAATTCAGGGTCTCAAGTGTGCTAGGCAAGCACTTTGCCACTGCATTGTCTTTCTCTCCCTACCCAATGCAGCTTAAAGAAATATTGGGGAAGGGGGGAGCTGCCAAGCAGCCTAAGGGCACTAGCCTCCATTTTCAGAAATGGTTCATAACCCTCTGACTAGGAAAGCAGTCATCTAGCCATGAAGCTAAACCCAAGCACTTTGTAGCCAAGAAACCACCTGGCTGATCCTTCTGTAACCCTTGGAAACTGCTCCATCAGGGGAAGGTAGAAGCCAAACAAGACCACACCTCTGGCAGCTGGAGCAGCCCAGTGCATAGGTGCTTGGCAAATCTGAGACATGTCATCTCTCCACTGAACCTTTCCACACAAGCGTCCACTCCTGAAGTTCTACCATCCACACTTGTTAAATTATGTTCAATGTTTTATTATGAGTCAATCGTTGAATTTTCTCAATGCTCTTTATTAATTACAAGCCATGTCAGTTCTCAGGGATTCAATACCGGGGCAGCTAGGCAGAGACTTCATTCCATGTTTTTCCCTCCTGCTTCTCCTCCTGCTTCTCCTCCCTGCCCCAGCCCTAGGTGCTTTTTCATTCCAAATCCTGTCTCCACCCAGCCCTCCAATATACAGATGAATGGAGCCTAACCTTCATCTGCCTTAATGTTAAGGAATGTCCTATTCATATGGAGAACTGGTTGGCCACTCCATTGTTTACTGGTAGGAAGCGAATCCTTTACGTGCTACAAAGACAGCTTACAGGAATATTATCCATAACTATAAAATATCCCACAACTCACAGTTGGACAAGGGGATAACTGCTCCAGAATACAAGCCAGAGTAGGCAATGTCAAATCTCACCATTGCATGTTCCACAATGTTTCCAGAATACAAACTTTATTTTATCTCTTTCAGTGTTGCCTTCAATCAGGAGGTTTCTGGGGGGAGGAAATTACAGGTTAAGAGAAAATTCAGAATCTTAGTGGCCCATGCCTATTATTCCAGTAGTTAAGAGGCCGAAGCAGGATTGATCACCATGATTTCAAGGCCAGCCTACACTATATAATGAGTTCCAGATATATGTGGGAGGGGCCACATATATCTACCTCTCTGTGAAGACCTGTGGGCAGTTAATGGTTGCTGCAGGAGGGGAAGAGTCATATTCCTCAGTGATGAAGCCAAAGGTAAGTTGCCTTTGCTCAAGTAAATAGCTCTCATGTTTATTCAGGTGTTGTGCCCAGTTTTTTTGAAATCCCCCTCCTCCCTAAATACCACCAGGAGATCACCAGTTCTTGTGCAAAAGCAAGGAGCCTTTATTCTGCAGAGCAAACCAGTGCACTGGAGTCTGGCACCACCACAAAGATGGCCGACTGAGCAGCTTCCTATAAGGAATTTTAAAGGGAGCAGGGGATCTCTCTGATTGGTCAGAACTCAGGCACTGGATTAGCTCATTAAATGTTACATGGCAACAAGGATTTCTGGGAAAGTGAGTACTCACCATTAAACAGAGAGGTTTATGGGAAAGTGAGTACTTGACATTAAACCGAAGTTAGTGCCTTTACCACTAGGGGCGTTGGGCTTTTCATTCCCTCTCTAGTTGTATCCTGAGTCAAATCTTTGACTCTATAGATATGGTTAATTGGGATCTAATAACCATCAGGTTCATGTATCTAATTTAAGACATTAATGATGCAAAGGCCCACAGTAATTAGTGGAAACAGAAAGTTCAAAGGCCCTGCACTGGCTGACCGTTAAAGTTATTATCTAAGGGGAGCCTAAAAATGACAAAGGGGACCAGTCATTAATTTTATTTTAGGCTCCTCTCTTTGTTTTAAAGCAAGTGTTTTTATCATATTGTTTAATGAATCTGAGTCTATCTGGCCTCAACAGGTAACTTTTTGGTGTGTCAATAGGCACTATGCACGCCATGTCCCCAGTCCTAGGGAATTTTCTTTTGACTAAAAGTTCCAGCCTGAGGAAATGGGATATTGTAATCTCTTAGACTGCTTCCTGCTGAAACTGGACTTCATAGTCAGGGGCCCCAAAAAAACTGGTATTAGTCAAAAGCTGAGGGGTTTAGGCAGTGGAGTACATCTGTCACTGATCCAGTGGAGTGGACAGGGGTGGTCACATCAGCTAGACTGGCCATCAGCTCTCAGCAAGTCCATGACTCACAGCAGTTGAAGCAGTTTGATTCCTGGATAGTGTCTGTTAGTCAAATGGTAATCTGTTGAGACAGATAAAAACTAGAGACAGAAGTTAAAGTTCACGGAAGCTTGCCTTTGGAACTTTCAGCATTGAAATTCACATTGTAGAAAGAACAGCTAACAGGTGTTTGTTAAACAGCCAATGAGAAGTGCCTCAGACTTGTGCCTGTTAAGGTACTTAAAAACATATGTTTTTAGGAACTTTAAAGTGGTCTATAATTTACACAATACAGAATCTATATTTTAGTCAGTTAATATTTGTTTACAGAGTACAGTATCATAAAAAAAACCCTCAAGTAACCAAAATCAGGTTAATAAAAATAAGATATAAAAACATGTTGTACACCACTAAGACAAAATCTGTTATTTTTAAATGTAGAGAATGATTCTTGGCTCCCTTTAGCAATGAAGTATGATTTTATATATCCAGAAGAGAAAGGAGAAGCCAAGCAAGCCTCTAGACCTGGAACAATCCGGATAAAAACAAAATATACCAGCTTATCAGAACATGTATCCAGGATTTTAATGTTATAATTCTGAACCTTTAAAGTTTAAATTGCTCTCTTATACCTTTTAACTTTTACTTATACATCTTAAACTATCTTTTCAGGCCTTTACAACTTATTTAGGCTTTTACATCTCAGACCTTCAAACCTTTTTTAATCTGACCATTTATAATTTGTTATTAATTACTGAGAGCAGTCACTTTAAGGCAAGTTTTTTCTCAAATGAAGGGACAGTAAAAGTTGCATCTAAAACCTGTTCATCCTTTAACAGGGAGCCTATTAGCAAGATAATCTTGTTTGTCTTATTCAGAAAGGGACTCTAGTAGCCTCAGAGGGAAGAACTGGTTGTCTGCTGCTGTTAAACTAACAGAATTACAGTTAGCCATCAAAGCCACCAGAGATCTGGGAATACTAAATTATAGCAAAAAGTATAACTCAATTAAAATGACAGACACTTACTCATACTTAGACAGATGACTCTGGACTTTCCGTGTTCTCTGTAACCTTATGGGGAACAGAGGCCTCAAGGCAATGACAGTCTTCAGTTACCAGGCCAGTTCTTCAGTTGCCAGGCCAGAAGGTACTTTTTTGTGGAAAAGACTCAGAGGTATCAGCCTCTACTCTGTCCAGCCAAAGCAGGGTGATCTACTCTCTAGTGTCCTGTTTTGTCCATGGTTAGGCAGGTCCATGGCTGGTGATGCATTAGGCAGTTTTGCCCAGTGGTGCATTACCACAATCCAGGTGAGGTTGCTCTGTCCCCCCCCCCCCCCGCATCTGTCTTCTCCGGAGGTGTTGGGGTCACTGTTAGGATCTGGGGTCTCTACTTGTTATAACTCCAATTAAAAGCCATATTCAGCAGATCTCTGAGGGATGAGGGCCATGCATGTTAAGTATCTCTTATGTTGTCTCCGAGTATCTCTCTGTTAACAAAACTTTGCCTATCTTTTTTTTACATGTCAGTCTCAGGTCCAACATAAAAAACATATATAGTTCTCCATACCCAATATATTTACTGTATGAAGATACAGTCAGATAAGCAACAGGTATGAAGAGCTATTAGATCTATGGCCAAGAGTAATAATCAACCTCAATCTTTTATCTCCTCCGTCCCTTCTGTGTGAATTTGAGATAGCATTTTACTATGTATTCTAGGCAGTCCTTGGACTTAAAACAATCCTCCTGCCCCAGCCTTCTGTGCAGGAATACGGGCCTATACCACCATGCTGGGCTCAGAAATAAACTTTTTAGTGAAAAATTACTTCATTTAACCCAGGCAACCTAGACTGCTGGTGTCAGACTCAGTATGAGATCACAAGCACTAGGAAGGACCTCTTAAGAGAGCAGTGAAGCCCCTCCCTGGCTAGAGAGTGACACCCAGGCAGTCTACACAGAGAATATAGAACCAGAAATGGAAATTACCTCAATGCTATCAGTGATCACACAGGGACTCACTCTCAACTCCAGGCCATCAAAGGAAACTGGTGCTGCTTAACGTAGAATTTTTTGGGAGAAACACAGGAATCAAAACAGGCTTTCAACCTATTTTTACTGAAGGCTAATCACAATTAACAACCATATTATTTTTAACAAAAAATCACAATTTTAGGGCATGTATATAAAAGGAACTTTCTAATAAGGGTGTTTATGAAAATTAAATTTATTTCCATAAGGAACTAGAGGTCCTGACCATTAACTTGTAAAAAAGTAATTTCTGAATTGAAGCTCCTGTTAAAAACAAAACTTTTAACTCATATAATTTAGAGAGACTGGGAACTTTTCTTTCCTGGCCCTTTTATAGTATACCATTACAGATTATAATTTTTTTATACCATTACAGAATACTATAGTTCTTTTTATCCTATTTTAATTATTAAAATAGCTAAGGCTTAACAAAGTTAGATGAGCAGATATACACACATCTTTATACCTGAATAGACCTTACATAAGCAGAGACATATTTTAGGCCAGTACTTCTTACTCTTTCTAATGCTGTGACCCTTTTAACACAGCTCTCATGTTGCAGCAATCTCCAGTAATAAAATTACAACTCTAATATGATCTGAAATGTTAACATCTTATATTTAGATGGGCCCAGACCACCCCCATCAAAACGGGTGGAGAACAGTTGTTTCAAGTTTTTTGTTTGTTTGTTTCTGTTTTGCCATACTGCTTAGGTCATTGTAAACATTTTTTAAATTTAAAATGTCCCATAGCCTTGTTAATTTAAATATCTTAAAAGCTGTTCCTAAAAACATCCAGCTTTAAATTTTAGCTTCTTGTAAAAGTCAAAAATTTTCTTAAAGTAGTTTAAAACTTTTCAACTTTGTGCTTGTAATATCCCATAGTGTAGTGCACTTTTTTTTTTCCTCTCTCAGCAGCATTCTGTCTTCTAGGCCTAAGCCAGCTTAACACTAGAGCTCAGATATCACAAGGCTCCTCAATTTTTAAAACTGTAGGTTCTTTTACAAACAAACTTCAGTTGTTTCTATTTGTTTTGTTTTAAACCCTTTACTCTTAAACTGAAAAATTTGGCTGCCAGCACAAGATGCATTCCTATATAAGAATACACAAAGATATAACTTAAATATCTTATTGTTAAACACTCTTCTTTAAAATCCTACCTTTATAAACCATATTTTAGCATACAAAAACACCATACAAAATCTATTTTAATCAAAAATATTTTAGATCTGTTGCCTGTTTGATTGGAAACACGTGGCTACCTCCATTAAGATGGTAGTGGAGTCACATGGCATTCGTCCTCTTTGACCCTAGTAAAAACGGCAGCACCCACATGGCTATTCTGCCAGCCACATGGCCGCCTCCTTCCTCAAGTAGGAAGGAAGCCAAGATGGTAGCAAACCATATGTCAGCAAGTCACATGTAGTCCACATCCAAAATGGAGTCACATCCAAAATGGAGTCATGCCATGAGGTACTCAAGATTATTATCAACCACATGCTACAAATTTTAACTTAATGTTCTCCTTTTAGATTTTACAGATTTTTAGATTTGATAGCTACCCATATATCCACACATTTTTCCAGAAAACACACTGTCATACACACACAGACAAACCTACAGGTACACATAAAATAAAACACGAAACATAAAACCACATCAACACCTAGACAAGAACTAGACCTGACTAAATAATTAGAACAGAGAAGCACAGGGAGTTTCGACATGCTTCATTTCCGACCTGGGCTGGTTCATCCCTCTTTAGGCAACCTGGTGGTCCCCCGCTCCCAGGAGGTCACCATATTGATGCCAAACTTAGTGCGGATACCCAATCGGTACCTGGGCACTACAGCCCAGAACTCCTGGACTCTAGCGATCCTCCTGCCTTGGTTTCCCCGGTAGCTGGGACTACAGGCATGTGCCACAGTGCCTGGCTTCTCCAGGCCTACCTGGTGACTGCTAGCCCTTTCTGACCCAGGCATGGTCCTGCCATGTCACTCCTCTCTCAGTCAACTTCACATCGCCACCGGGGCCAGCAGGTCACACCGCAGCTGTGGCCCGCCCCATGTTCTCCGGAACCAGGTCCATCGCTCTTCTGCTCATCACCCACCTGTGGCTAGTCCTCCATCCCATGCATACAGCGTGACTTGGGTTCCCAGCAGCAGTCTGCATAGGTGCCCAGCAGGGGAACAGCACTGTCGCTTACAACAGCATGTGAGAGGAGCTGGCTTGGCCATGTTGGATCTTGCATGCCACACAGAGAAACAGACAAACATGAAACAATCAAACGTGAAACAGACAAGACAGTGGAGTCACACAGTTTCTCAGAAGTGAGACTCGGCTACACGCTGTTCTCAGTGGGGTCCAATCTCTGGAACCCCTTTAGATGGGTCTAAAGTGTCCTCCAGAACCCATGGTTCGTGGTCTGTTTTGGGGGCACCCCCCCACGGACTGACCAAACATTCAGAAGCGGCCCACACACAGAAACAGGAAGAGCTCAAATACTTACCAGCTGTTATCCGACTCCACAGATTGGGGTTCCAGGTGGACTTGGGGGTACGAAGAATCCCAGACGAGCCCCCAAATGTTGTGCCCAGTTTTTGAAATCCTCCTCCTCCCCAAGTACCACCAGGGAGACCTCCAGTTCTGATGCAAAAGCAAGAAGCCTTTATTTTGCAGAGCAAACCAGTACACCGAGGTCTGACACCACCACAAAGATAGTCAGCCGAAGCTGGTCAACCTAGCAGCTTCCTGCAAGAGTTTTTAAAGGGAGCAGAGGATCTCTCTCTGATTGGTCAGAACCCAGGCACTGGATTGGCTTGTTAAATGTTACATGGCAACAAGGATTTCTGGGAAAGTGAGTACTCGCCATTAAACAGAGAGGTTTATGGGAAAATGAGTACTTGACATTAAATTGAGAAGAGGTTTGTGCCTTTACCACTAGGGGTGCTGAGCTTTTCACAGGCAACTGTAAATGCAGTGAGATTATGCACACACGCACGCGCGCGCGCAAACACACACACACACACACACACACACACACACACACACACACACACGATGTGAACCTAGGAAGAGGACTTGGGAAAGGGGTTCTGTAGTTGTACGTTGCTGTGGCTCACCATGGATGACACTGAGGTGTTTTCATATGTGGAAGCCCTGCCAGAAGTCCCAGCTTTCTGACCTCAGCAGAGGGAACCACAGCCATGGCCAGCGCCATACTCATCAATGGACAGTGGAACGTCGACCTCTGAGCTCAGGTGTTTTATTGAGTCAGCACTCCCCAGGTTCAGATGATAAGCAATCAAACATCCCCCAGATAAATCCAACACCTGAAGATAATACAAAATGCCAAGAACCTAGGCAGGCCCTCACTCAACAGTGCATAAAACAATTTCAAACATAACTAAGAATAAGCTTCTCCAACAGGGTTCAGTGGTAGGGGAAGCGGATAAGATAGTGAGGGGGCAGATATGATCAAGTGCATCATATATATGCATGAAACTGTGAAAGAAAGAAAAATAAATAAAATAAAAACCTCACCCATTTGAAGCATCCAAATCCAATGCTAGTTTTGTTGTGCTAGGGGTAGGGTCAGTATCATGAGTTTTAGAATATTTATAATTCCCAAGATAAATTCCATACTCTTTAGTCCTCCTTTCCCCAACCTCCACCAAGCCCTCAGCAACTTCTGGTCTACTTCCTGCCAGTATGCATTTGTCTGATCTGCACACTTCATATAAAAGAATCATGCTTTCTGAGGTATTGTGAGGCTGGCTCCCTTCACTCAGCACAGTGTTTTACAGGTTCACCCATGTCATGACGCCAGTGCTTCCTTTCTTTGCATCCCCAAGTAAGACTCTGTCACATGTCTAGACACGTGCTGCTCACCCATCTTCAGCTACTTCCACTGGCACTGCCGTGCACATACCTAGCACTGTCGCTGTGTGAGAGGCAGCTCAGTGCTGATTTCCTAAAGCACCATCTTCAGGTTTCCCAGTGTCTGCGCCATTCTTTATTCCTTCCCGTAGGTGTCCCATTTCCTCACAACATCCTCAGGACTAACCAGCAACCGTCTTTTTACAGAGGCTGAGCAGTGGTGTCTCACTGCGGGTTTTAATCTCATTCCCTGGAAATCAGTGATGTGCAGTGTCTTTTCATGTGTTTTATTACACATCTGTAGATCTTTAGAAAACGATCTTTTGCTGACTTAATTCTTTGTATACGTGTGGTTTTCTGAACTTCCAAGTCATGATCTTCGCCTAGCTTCCCGAGTACTGAGATTATGGGCATGCACCACTATGCCTGATTCCTTTGCCCAGTTTTTAAAATTTGGGTGTCTTTTTATTGTTGAGGAGTCTCATTCTTTACTATACTTTAAAATTTAACCCCAGTAATGAGGATTTAACTTCAATTTTGTCTCTCTGAAGGAAACAAGATACTATCCCAGGGGCACTTAGGAGCTGTGGCTCCTAAATCTCTTTTTAGTTCACAGATATGTTCAAGAATCTTAACAAAAACCACATTTACTGCCAGAAAAACACATGTACACGTCTCTTTTTCCATCTGATCCCAGGAGGTTTCTGAGCCTTCTATTGTTCACCTTGACTAAGCAGGAGTGTAAATGCAAACCTGTCTTTGATTGTCAAAGGGGGCAGGATAGTATGTCCAGATTCTAGATTCCCACAGAGAAAATGTGTTTTGGAACTATCAACATTTCTCTTAGAACAGCATTTACAGTGGACTGCTCTAAAGCCTGCAGGTCATTACTCCCACCCCCACCCCACCCAGATCTTCCCTTTCATCTACCCTTGTGTCCAGGACCCTCTCAGAACCAGTTCCTCTAATCACACTTCTGTCCTATGGCTTCAACCTGCAATGTAAGGAAGCAGAGCAGACTCTTTATCACTTAAGAGAATATTGCAATCTCCCCCAACACCAGTCACCTAAACAAATGGTTACTGGCCCTGGACAAGCTGAGCTTAAGCCTGGGGTCTGCTTCAACCTTGGAGGCATCAGAAACCTTTAAAGTCTTTCCTCTCTGCCTTTGCCCCTAAGGACCTGGGCTGCATGCCTCAACTGACTACACTGGTGTATTGCTCTCTGCAGCCCCACTTTCCCTTTGACCCAGTTTTCTGTGTGGTTCTACAGGTGGCACTATTTTGCTGTTAGTGACGGTGATATTTTGAAAACCAGGTCTTGTGTACTTCAGGCTAGCCTGGACCATCTTATCCTCCTGCCTCGGCCTCCTGAGCGCTGGGACTCCAGGCATGTGCCACCACGCTTGGCTACGACACATTGTTTGGTATGTTAGTTCTACCTTTCAGGTACAAGCTGACTACTCCTCTCATCTCTTGGCCTGTGCTTCAGTGCTCTTCATGACAACTGTTTGTGCCACCAGTCTGTCCTCAGCTTATTTTTCTCACTTGTAAATTTTAGGTTCTGTACTCAGATATGCTGCAAACAAACAAACAAGCAAAAACAAAACAAAACAAAACAAAAAAACCACCACGCATTTCCCCAGGTCTTGCTTATCACTGGGGGAGAGGGGAGGCAGGACTGAAGACTCAGGGAGACATCACAGAACAGGCTAGGGTTCTTTCCCACTCAAGATACTCCATAGTCTGCTGTGTTAAGCATGATTCTGCGTATTTCACAAATATTAACTAAGTTCATTTTCACAAAAACTCTGAGGTAGGCACTGTTTTTACTGCTCTATTTTGCAGATAACATTGAAGTGTGAGAGGATAACAGTGGTTCAGGTTCACCCAGATAAAAGGGGCTGCACTTGGGCTAAGAAAGGGAGTCATTCATTGCCCAGAGACCATGCTACCCCTTGGTTCTGCTAGACGAAGGTCTCTAGGACCCTCCACGGACTAACTTCCTTATAAAGTGGGGAAAAATCAGCCACTGCCTCCTAGAATCTAGACACAAATTTGTCAGGAATCCAGGGCAAGAGGGATGAAATAACTTATCTGACAAAGCAGTATCTGCAAACACCAAAGGAAGACTTCACCCCCCAGACATGGTGGTGCTGTGATCTCAGCACCTGACAGGTAAAGGCAGAAGGCCACGCTTGGCTACAGAGGATGTCCCAGGATAGGCTGGGCAATATGAGACCCTGTCTCAAATATCAACAGCAGCAACAAAGAAGTAAACTTCCAATCCCTCACCATCTCATTCAGGAACCTTGCTCATTGACAGTTTACAAAACCTGCTAAGAAACAAATTCACTTAATTGGATAAATTTGGGTAGTAGGAAATCTTTTGTAATGCCAAAGTTGAGAGGTTAAATTACAATAAAATATTCTGACAAATTTAAACAACAGACTATGCCAGCTTTTTTAAGAACACAGAATAATTCTAAAGATGTTCATAGCACCTCATGGTTCCTTGAGTGCTCCCAAGAACTAGTCTACCCTTGCTCCTCCGAGTTAAGACATGACATGGAAATCTTTAATCTGAAGCTTGGAAGACTAAAATCAGAAACTCTTCAGACTAACCTACACAAGTGCAGTGTCTTCAAAGCCCGAACAGCCCTTTAGAAATACATCTTCAGTAAATCCTCTTAGCTCCAGTAACATTAATCTCACTCTACAGGTAAGTACAAATGAAGGCCAATGGTTATGATTTTAAGGTGCCCACAATTACTGCATAGTGCCTGTACAGCAGGATACTGTTCAGCCTTCAGGAACAGAGATCACGGACGGTAGCAGAGTGGGAACTGGAGGGATATGCTCAGGATGCCACAATGAGAGTTGTGCTCAGGACGCCGTGAGAGGAAGAGCAGCTCACTGACCCTGGCCAGTGCGTGCCACATAGGATAAGGCAGCCACACAACTGGGTGCAGTGGGACAAAGCAGCATTGAAAGACCTTGGGAAGGGACCAGGGGCAAAGCATGCACAGCAGCAGGAGGGCAGTATGCGGGCATCTGAAGGATGATGTTTATCACTGGCTCAATACCTCATAGAACATGGGCTAGTGCAGGGCATGAGGGCCCCACCAGGAACCAGGTGAGCAAAGTCCCTGTCCCCAAGAGGCATAATCCAAGTAATAAAATCTTCTCAGAGGGTGAAGAGCCCACAGAGAAAGTCCTTCAGGAAACCCAGTATGAGCTGCTCACTGAGGGTGGCACACTGAGTGCTGTGTGCAGGTCCAGACCATGGAGACCCCAGGGACATGACTCGCCATTTGGATTTTATTCTGAGTGCAGTAAGAAGCCTCTTTATGTTGTAAAGCAAGAAGCAGTGACATTTCATTCATGTTCTGAAAGCCCAGCCCTGGCCTCTCTGTGAAGATTAATTATTAGTGTCAAGTGTTGGAATGGCACCAGGTGGGATGCCACACCCAGATTCTAGGTGAGAGTCTGGAGTAGTTTGGAACAGGCTTGCAGCAGTGGAAGAGAGCAGTGGGTAGGTCTGAGAGGAGCAGAAGCAGCGAAGCAGCGGGACCTCCAGATGAATTGGAGGATGTGGTAAGGAGTCAAGAGTAACATGGAGGAATTAGCAAACGTAAGCTCCATCCTGAGGTGGAATCTCAGCCAGAAGGAAAGTCAAGAGTTCTAGGCTAAAAATGTAAAGATCAGACCCTCTCCGACTACCAAGTAAAGACATCTCACAAAAAGGAAGGCAGCTCTGATTCCTTGATGTAGAGTACTCTGACCTGCACATGGTAATAAGAGCTTGGGAACAGAATGAAAAGTTCTAGAGAAGAGTACACTAAGCAAGGAAAGTCATCTAGTCTTCTGACACACAAGTTAGAAAAGGAGGAGCCAGGGATTTTGAATGAGGCAAAGAGGCCAGGCAGACAAGGAAGCCAGCAGTACCAGGTCACAGGAACCAAGGAAGGACAAGAAGAGGCCACTGAGGGGAATGATGCTCAGAGATTAGGTTGTTAATGACCTCCAAGGCAGGACAGCAGCTTCTGTGGGGTGAAGAGGGCTCAGAAGAGAAGAGACAAACCGGAAACCATCACTGCAAACAGCTATTTATAGAAATGTTTGCTGAAGAGGAGCAAATATATGGAGTAGACGGGCAGTTTCTCTGCTTCTTTTTAAAAGAAGAAATACAAGGATAATGTGTGCTGTTGGGACTCACTAGCAGGGGGATGGAAGGAGCAAGTAGAGCCCGTGCCTTCTCCTTGCCCTGACTGCATGTTCTACTTTCTGTATCGCTCTAGCTCCTGTGATCCTCAGCTGCACAGAACCCTGCTCTCCTCTCCCCATGCCCACCTTGGTTGTTAACAATGTGGCTTCAAATACTGTCTCCTATGCTAAGCATTCACACTGGATGTCCCATTAGCTCCACACACTAAATTCATCTCCAACTCTATCGACACCATCCTCCCTTCTTCACACACTGCCAGCCAGACCCTGCACTTAACATGCTGAAAAAGTGTTAGGCAGCTGAGCAGCTTTAAAGCTTACGCTTCCACTGCACACTTCCTTTAAGGGAAGTCTGTAGTTACTTTATTTTCAAACTGTATTGTAAAATCTTTATTTTAATTAGTACAGCTATTCACATTTAAGCCAGAAAGAAAAAGTACTGCTTTGTGGTAATAAATACTCATGTGAGAAAAGTCTGCAAAGTGGTTTATTCTCATAAGTTACTGCTGGAAGAAGTCCTTCAAACAAACCAGAGAAAACATCTCCGTGCCCGCTCTGCAGATTCTTGGCTGCTGCTCTCACAGCCATCATCTTTATTATAGCTTTATAATCAAGTCTTCCGTTTGCTGTACAGGGCTACACGAGGGCCGTGAACTGCCTCACTGTCTTCTCACTCTCTCTTTTCAGTTCTTCAATGTGGGCATCCAGGCGCTCTAGAATATGGTGAGACCTCAGCTCCTCCTCTTGCAGGAACTTGGTAGCTATGGATCCCAGAGGAGAGACGGGCAGCGAGCACTGGGAGAAGGACAAATCATGACATGTGTTAGGAAGCAAGGATGAATGCTCTGACACTATTTGTGATACTTTCTGCCTAGCAATGTTAAAGGGGGAATTTTTCCTCTGAAGAGATATTTCCATCTTAACTCCAAGAAAGAAAAAAAGGTAAGTTCTAAAAGCACCATACCACAGATCTCTTTCTTTCTGACCCAAGCCGTGTCTGTTAAAGTGTGAAGCAAGTATAGAAAACACTGTTACTGGTCTGAGAGCACTTCAGCTCAGACTCAACACGCGCCTGTCACTCAGAAGACAATACAGCCAATGCCTGCGATATCAAAACTCACAATGGCACTTTCTCTTTAAATCACTGAAAATCTACAGAAAACAAATTAGATGCCAGTTAAAAATCAATAGTTCTCTCTTCCTTAAAAATTCCGCTCCATGGTCTTTGATTTACAACTCTTAGTTCTTAGTTGTAACTCTTAGTTACAACGTTTCAGATCTCGGATTTTTGAAGGTAATACAGGAAATCTAGTACATGCAGTTCACCCTCATTTACAGTTATGTTTTGGGAAGTCACCCTGAATGCTGAGTTAGCACAAATCACTGCCTCCAGGAGAGATAAACACACATGGTACACACATACATACAGCCTGGGAGATTCTCTTGTCTCAATCTGACAAAACAGAAATGAGTTTCTGAAGTGAGAAATGACTTTCTCAAAGCTACCACACTAACTAGTGCTGGAATTGAGGTTCTTACATTGTAGGGTGCTCTCTGCCATCATCACAATAACACTGAGACCAGAATGCAGAACGAGGCCACCTTGTGCAACATTAGAAACATGCGAATCGGCTCTCCTGCTCTGTGTGTGTCCACACATGGGCACAACAGGGCCTAGTAAAGTCTAGTGAGGAGGCAAACAGGCAATTGCTGAATAATCAGGATCAACTGTGCTGGCCCCATACAGTGCTACCACCAAATACCCGAGTACTTCCAAAGAAAAGCTCACTAATACTCACACTAATCAAAAAAAGTGACATCTGTATAAACCACATCAACACAGGTCAGGAAAGGTTTGTAAGTTACTTTTCAGGGCATTTTTTTTTTTAACTACATGTAAGTAAAATGAACGCTATTTTGAAAACTAAAGGAAAACCTTTCCATGGAATAACTGACACATTAAAAATAAAAATCAAGGTTACTGAACTTTCACAAGGATGAGACCACAGCTGACAACGGGCAATGAAAGGCCCAATGGCCCCAAGTGCTTCCATACAGAAAGCAAAGAACAAAGGAGCCTAGTGATAGGGATTGGGAGGCAGCACAGGGTCACAGATTAGCCTCTCCACCACCAAGGCTATCACAGGAACCCAAACCATACTCTGCACACTTCAGATGCACTGCCCTCTGCCACCTGCCACCAGCTCCTTCCCAACAGTCCCCTTTTTCTCCCTCACTCTCCATGCTTTGGGACTCTCCCAGTGAGAGTCCTTGATACAATCACTGCAGCACAGAGTCAGCTCTCCTTGAAAAAAGACAGGCAGGAAGGTGCAGACTAAAGTCAACAAATACCTACACTCAAATTTCAGAACTGAGTATGAAGTCATCTTGACTGAATGTGCCTTCACAAGCAAAACTGTATGGCAGAAATGTGTGGAAACAATAAAGGGTATTGATTGGGACTCAGTAAGAAAATAAACTAAAATCACCCTCTTCACCTTAAAACTAAAAATAAATAGTAAGATCAGAAAGTTTTCATACCGAGGATACAAACTCTTCTTGGTCATTCATACAGTCAGACAGGCTGTCAGAAAAGTTGGCATCCTTTATATCTAGCATTGAAGGCAAAGAGTGAGTGTGACATAGAAAGTTGGAAGGCAGAGAGGTGGTGGAGCTCTCAGAGCTGGTGTGAGAACTTGGGGGGCTGGGGCCCCTGTCCAAGGAGCCTATGCTATCCAACCTTTGTCCTCGAGGCGAGTGGTGACCTGTTTTGTGCTGTTCAGTCTTTAGTCCATCATGTCTGTGCTGGCCATGGGTTGGCCTGGATAGCAGATTAGAAAACAAAATAAATGAAAAACTGTAGCAACTTTTCTTTCCAATAAAGGCTGAAAGAAGCATGTTCATTTGAATGTTATAGGCTAAGTAGCAAGGCTCTTTCACTTAGACATGAGCAGCTCACTTGGAGACAAGTGTTCCTCACTCACTCAGGCTCTGCTCTCTCTTGCTTCCACCACAGCAGAGGCCAAACAAGCTGCCGCTGTGACTCAGGGTGATCAGAGCCAGAGCAGCGCTGTGCCCAGAGAAGCACTGTGGGTGAGAGTAGGGGTGGAGCTGCCAGCAAAGGCTTCCATAGGGAAACACACAAGCTACATAGAATGAACTGAAGCCACTCGGCTTTTTGTTGGATGAATCTTATGGTAACAACCTAAAATTAATTGACCAAAAATGCAATAGATGCTTTTTATAACGAGCCAAGTTTCCCTTCTTATGGAACAGGTGGGACAGAGGTGATGGGAGGCAGCATGAAAAGGTTCTGGGGAACAAGATGGTATTTACACCTACATCCAGGGTGCACGGAACAAAAGCTTTAATGAAACAAGGGCTGAACCACCCGAGCCGCTTGTGCACACTGCAGTCAGAATTAAACCAAGAGCCTGTGATGACTACACTTCTCTAAGCCAAAAAGTCTTCTCAAAGCAGAGGAAATCATACTGCAGAACACACATTGCAAAGAGACTTTTAAGTAACTTTACTTAAACTCTGTGTTCTTGAACTCGGCTGGTCTGCTGTGTGCTGGTTTAAAGATCCTGCCTTCTTTTTTGTTGCACACGTTACGAGTAACATGCTCCAGCTGAGATTTGGTGTTCATCAAATCTTTTTGCAGTTGTTGATTTTCAGACACTAATTTATTTAATGCCTCAATATAATTCTCCTGAAGGTCTGATAGTGAAATCTCTTTTGCCTAACAAAAAAAAAAAGAATACTAGAATCACTCGTGTGTTTAGGGATAATTAGGATCAATCTACAACAGTGCTGGCTAAAGTATTTTCTTTTTCAGTTTTAACTACTCGATGGCTTTATTTAGAAAAAGTGAAGATTTGTCTTTAGCTCTACTAAGATGAACACAGAAAAAGCAACAGTCTGCCTAGAGCGAAGAGGACAAAGTTAGAGGCAGGACGGCTTTCTCTTGTACATGGACATCCAAGCGCCGGAGGCAGGACAGAGGAAGGCTCAAGAACCGGAGACAGGGAAATCAAGACTGTAACAGCCATGGCTCTTCTTAAAGAGTGAGGGACCCCTTCCCACCCGACTCCTACCTAACAAAGAGTATCTGTGGAAGGAAATCAAGAGAACTAATTCAATGAAAGTAATTTAAACGAAGGGTCCTAAAAAAAATTCTGGCCCAAAGGGACAGCTTTTAAATAAATGTCCTCTCACCATAAGCACTTTTTGGCCCCAGGTCTATATAAAGTTAGGAACAGAAAAGCAGGTCGCGAGTATACGGCAAGGACTGCTACTGTGATCTGGTCTTGGTTCTATGATCATATCTTATTCACGATAATACAGCTTTACTTTTATCCCTAATGGTATATTTTAATTAGCATTCTGCAAAATATGGTGATCTTTATAGTTTACCATATTTAATTTTCTGTAAAAAAAATCATAAAAGTGAGCTGGTTAATAGGATTCTGATAAATATAATTTATCTATCAAATCACCATCATGGAAATATACCTATAAACTAAGAATTACAAGATCTTTCAGTAGCCGCCTATGTCTGACAACATCTCAGAGAAGACTATTTGCAGGACATGGGGCTGCACTGTGAACTACTTACTACATCTTAGCATTTGCAGGACATGGGGCTTTAAAGTGGCTCATTAAGATAATTAGATTAATTTGGAAAAGGTAATTTCATCTTCCTACGTGGCAATATGCAAATGGCACTTCCTAATAATTATGTCTTGAAAATTTGTATAAGATATTCACACTTTATATATAACTCTGAAACCAGAGAAAGCTTAAACTGACAGGATTTTTACCATTTTGATGTCTGAAATAATTAAACATACTTTAAAAAAAAAAGATATTTGTCTTTTCCACCGACCTTTCTGAAATCTCCAAGAGTTATTACTTTATTAACAACTATTCCAGGTACATGAGTGGGAAAGGTAGTATGACAACTGGGTAGCAGGCAGGTCATTGCTCCCATTAGGATTCAGGAGAAGTTCAGCTCCACAGAACTCAGGTGACAATTCTTGAAAGCTCTCAGTTCTTAAATGTGAATAGGAAATCACCACATCACATAAGGGTCTCAAAATCTAACACTGCCAAATCATGTTTTTAAAGGATTCTGTAGTGTGAATCATATCAGTTAATGGATTACTACTCATTCAGTGTTGACTTTACCAGGGCATACAAAGTCATGTCTATACTGTCACTCACTCACCTACCCACTCATCCGTTTACCCACTCATCCACTAATCTACCCATTTACCATCCATCCATCCAGTCATTAAGCCAGTCAGCTGGTTAGACAACGGGGCCCTCAACCCCTGCCTCCATCCATTTTCCTACCTCCATTATCAAATGCTTAGTTTTGGGATTGAGAGAGATGGCTCAGTTGGTAAAGTACTTGCCATGCAAGAGGACCAGACCTCAGTCCTATATCACTCATATAAATGCTGGCCACGTGGACATGGTGGACTGCCTGTAATCCTAGTATCTGGGAGGAGAGGACAGGATCTCTGAGGCAAGCTGGCTAGCGAGGCCAGCCAAATTGGCAAGCTCACGGTCAAGTGAGAGACCCTGCCTCAGTGCACAAGGTGGAGAATGATAGAGGAAGACACCCATCATCAACCTCTAGCTTCCATGCATACACACACATACATGCATGTGCTCACATGCATGCAGAAAAGCATCACAAGCATCCACCATGCACACAAAAATACAAATAAATTTAAAATTTTTTTAATGCTTGGCTATTGCATCCTCTCCTATTTTTTCCTATCCATATGAGTTTGTGCATTAAAAAAAAAAAAATCTTTCATTATAGTATCAAAGGGATGTGGAGTGGGAGCAAAACTCAATGAGTATTTCCACCTGCTGTCTTAAGTGACAGTGTATTTCATAGTACAATCACAAACCAACCGTTTAACCAGTTTATTTCACAATACCTGCAGTGCCCATTTCTGAACATTCACTCCTACAAGATGGGTTCTGTGGGGATGCCAACTGCTGAGGACCCTGAAGAACATGACTGCTAACACCACAGATGTAAATGCCCAGGTGTGCTTGGGGCTATATGTATTTGTAAGCTTGATGTCCACAGCTCAACTGTCCTGGAGGCCATATCAATGTGCATGGGAGAGTCTGTTCTTTAAATACTTGCCAACAGCGGCAAGTTAACAGTGGTCCGTTAACAAGAGAAATTTTACATTTAAAATTTTTGGTTATTAGGGGAGTTGAACAGCTTCCCTCACTCACTTGAATTTAAATTTCTATGAAATACCTACTTAGATTTTTGCCCTTTTCCTACCAGATCTCCTTCCTATTACCTTTGTAGGACATTCTTATTTGTTGATACTTTACGTTAGCCTGTGTCTGCTTACAGATTGCTTTACTTTTCTGTTTGTTCTTGACTTTTGCAGTGCCACAGATATCAAATCCAGGGCCTTGTGCTAGGCAAGCATTCTAAGCTACCCTCTCAGCCCTTTTGTTGTTATTTTTCTTCTGAGACAGAGTCTTGCCCAGTTTGGCCTTGAACTCTCGGTCCTCTTGCCTCAGCCTCCCAAGCAGCTGGGAGTATAAGCATGAGCCGCCATGGCTGGCTTCTATTATTAGTCTTTTTAATGGAGTCTTTTGCCATTCAGAAATTTTACATTTTTATGGTGTAAAATCCTTTATGGCATCATGATGCTTAGAGAATCTTACCCATCTGAAAGATTTTAAAAATAGTCCCCCATTTTTCTAGTTGAAATAAAGTGTTCTTCTAGCCTTTTGCATTTTCTTCGATCTCAGCCTCCATGACTGTGAAATTGGAACTACGTGGGAGGAAATAAGGGAGCCTTGTGTGACTCTGCATCTTTTTGGAGGCAGAATACTCCCTGGAAGTTCAGAAGAAAATAATGGAATCTTCCGACTTTTGACCTACACCAAAAGAAATAGGTCAGAATAGATGTACCATTTTATAAATTATAAGAATTTTATAATAAAATGTTAAAAGAACATCATACTATCTGTAAACCAATCCTGTTCTCTCTGATTTCACAGTAGCTTACATGTATTTCTTATGTTCCTTGCTAAATTACTGTAATATCTTTAGAGTCAAGAATTAGATTATTCATCCTGTGTTCAATCTAGCACTTACTAAATATTCTGAAATATTTGAGTAAATGAATTACGCCTCACAGATATATAGTAAGAAGTAAATTATTTCAAAGATGATAAACTCTATAATAAAATGACACTGTGAGCACAGTAACACAGTACTAAAACCAGCACCCAGCACCCATGTCAGCTCTATGCTGAAGCCTTCGCAGATACTCTACTGAAAACACAGATTATGGATACATCTTATCACACACATAAGGGGAAAAATAGCCTACTGCCGCATCAAAAACATCCTCTGGCAGTAGGATACCTGGATTTCATTTGACACTGTTTCTACCAAAAGATCGACCCACTAGCTTAATTCTGACTTATCTAACATCGATATTTACAAAGCGGCTTTCAAAGCCTTCACAAGTACAAAGCTTATGCTTCTGTGTATGTACCTCATGAAAGCCCAGCTCCAGCTTCACCACTGTCTCAGCAAGACGACGATTTTCCAACTTGAGTGATTCTAGCTGACCCACAATTTCCTGAAAAAGGAAAATCAGGGGAGAAAACCCACATAAATCAAGTATCTCTTACAAAGTTTTTCCACAGATAATTTTTATTAATCTAGTTATTCTAGTCTACATTCTCCATTCATATAGATATATTTTTTAAAAATGCGTGTACATAGATATATTTTTAAAAAATACATGTACATATGGTATGTGTATTGCATGTACATGAAGGCAGAGGTGTGCCTGCCATGCATGCATGCAGAGACCAGAGCCAGCAACCTCTCAGAATCTGCTGTCTCTGTATTGCTCTCCTCCCCCACAATGCTAGGGTAACAGAACAGAACATGCAGCTATGCCGGGCTTTTTACGTAGGTTCTGGGGATCTGAACTCAGGTCCTCATGTCTACAGAGCACCCACTGAGCCATCTCCGAGGTCCCACACATACTTTTTAAAAGAATGTATCAAAGGTACCAGCAGGTAAATCAATGTGCATGTGATTAAATGTTACTCTCAATGAATGGGAGCAGGAGCAGCAAAGGTTCGGATCACAGGCAGACCCTTCGCCACACCCTGCTTCTGCCTCTGAACTACCTTCCACTTCCAACACCACATGGAACTGCACTTTCATAAAATGTTAACTCATTTTCAGTCCTTACCCTGCTGAGCTTTCTGCTTGACTATTTGTGTGAAAAGATCTCTGCCTTCTTCTGTTGCCTTTTCCTCGTCAGAAACTACCTTTTTAAAAGTTCTACCCCACTCTATTTTTTACCCAAAGTGAGAAATATCCTAAGTTTGATTCGAGTCACCCTTGTGCATACTCTACTGCTTAATCATTACAACCTCTAGTATCTGGGAAGGGGGGACTTCAAGTGCCAATTTCATGCAAAGATTTCCACAGCTAAATGGCTAACCCTTGAACTCCAGGCTTTCTGTGGTACCAACTAACCAATTCTTTTCCATATAAAAGTCCAGGCTTTATCTGAAATCAGATGTGCCACACTAATGTCCCCTCCTCTAGCTGCGTGTGCACTAGGATCATGTGCATTTTTCACAGAAATGTATCATCCTCCCAATACTGCAACTATTTTTGTCTTGTTACAGAGCATTACTCGGCCGCCCAAGCTTAATTCCTCAGTAACAACTCCTGCCTTCTGTCTACCCTGTCATCCAAGTCCAGTCAAACACAAAGCCTAGCCAACTGGCCAGCCAAGTATCTCTGGAACTCATTTGTTTCCCTCTACGGAAATCATCCACTGCTCAGGCCACATCCTGTAGTCATACCAGCTCCACCTCTTCCATCCTTACTCATTCTCCACTTGCAACAGTAGCGATCGTTACTCTAGATCTGGAACTCCTCGGTTGTACTCCCAGCACCCTGCCCACACACCACTGGGGCAGTTCCTTTCCTTGTCTGTATACATCTGACTTCCCCATCTACCCTCACTACACTGCTTGCTAGCCAGCCCAACGCAGGCGCCTTCTAAAAGTTCACTGAAGTAAATATGGAAGCTATACCTCGAATAAATTCATTCTTTGAAAACAAACAGGCAAATATCAAGTAGAGTGCTCCGGATGGACTTTACCTTATGTTCTACTTCCTTTTCTTCTGCCTTTTGCATCTCTGCCTTCAGCTGCTTTTCCATGTCTGAGGAAGAACACTTGGCAGAAGCAATAGTGATATCCCGCTGGTGTAGCTCCCGAGTTAGCTGGGAGATTTCCATCTTCATTCCTTCCAGTGCAGAGCTATAGGTCTGATCAGCCTGCAGAATCTGTTCCTTCAACTACAGAGAGGCACAAAAGAAAACACCAAAAGTCAAGAAAAAGTATTTAGAACTTAGGCATGTGATCATACACAGCAGTAATTCTTGCCTCTAAATAAGCAATAAATGCCAATAAAGAGGACAGCCTTTATTAATTTATTTTTGGTATTTTAAACAGCATGAACAGCCCATGCTGACGTTGATTTCCTGAGTCTTTACCTCCCAAGTGTGAGGATTACAGTGCACCAGCACACCCAGGGACAGGACCCTTGAATAAAAAGGCTCTGAATAACTCAACAGCCAATGAGGACACTAACTACATCATAGCACAATAGATAGAAAGATGATAGATAGATATGGAGATAGATAGATAGACAGACAGACAGGGATATATATATCTTTAGCCAATGAGAAAATATTAAATCACAGGTCACATACATCTTTTTATAAGAAAGAATATTTTTTTTGAAATCATGTTATGTTTAAAATAAAGTTTTAGAGTTCAAAGTGAACAGATTTCAATTACATTTTTTCATGTATTGATTCTTTCACAATTGCATACATACACACAATATACTTGGCTCATTTTCTCCATCAATCTCTCTTGTCCCCTTTCTTCTCCCAGCAAGGCTTCTATCATCTTGAAAATAATGAGATGGCAACCCAAAGGATGGGGCAGATTCCACCAAGCGCACTCCGGGTGTTCGTCCACACCTGAACATCCAACTGCCTTCCTGATAGACTTCTCTCACTAATCATCTCCTGACCCACCCTCTCAGTCTATAAATACACCCAACTTTGTGGCCCCAAGAACATAGAGTTTCACCTTTTTGATCTCTGTCCTGTACTCATTGTTATGCCCTTCCATCCTCTTCAGCTCTTCATATTTGTCCATTAGCTCTTGGCTCAGCTGTTTACAAGTTGCACTAACAGATTCCAAACTGTATGGTGGAAATACAACCACATACAAATAAATAAAATTCCTGGAATCCTTAAGATGGGTTATCTAAATGTACCTTCTGGATGCCCAAGGTATATCCTACTAAAACCTTAAGTTTTGTATCCCACATTAAAAGTCACTTCCAATTCCCCTACCACCAGATGCAGCAAATCCATCTCAAACATTTCTACTCCTTCCCCCTGGCTTAAACTTACTAGTTTTAGAGTTATAGACATGCCAGAAACTTTACTAAGTTTGATTTTTCTCCAGCTGTATGAGAGAGGGAAAGCCACCAAGAACTGTCACCACAGGCTCAAACATCATCACCCTTAGTGACACATACTCCCTATTATGCAAAGCCACAGAACAAGCTTTAAAGAGTCCCCAACTCATGACTCTTACTCAAGAGCCAATCCCTTCTGACGCAGGAGCCTCTCTGCTCTCCCACTGCTGTTTCCTGACATGATTTTTTTGCTCCTAACATGATAAGCTTCGCTGTCTGCCATGGCCATTTGCTCCCTACCTGCCTGCTTGTGTCCTCACACAGCATCCCTTCACCACAAAGCACCTCCTTCCCCTATCATTGGTGGCCAACACCTTCTTATGAACTAGATCAGTGTTTACCTGATTACAGTCACCCCATCTTCACTCCCCAATCATGTTATATAATTCATTTTCAACTTTTTAACTTGAAGGTAAATTTTTCTAGAATGTTCTACTTTAAATTTGCTAGTTTAAATTAAGTCCTTTATCATGAATACTTTTCTCTGAAATTAAAATTCTATGATTAATTTTTTTTTGTTACTTTTTACCTCCTGCCAAACTAAGCCAGCGGCCCTTAGCCCCTCCAGCACATGTTTCTAGACTGTTCTACAAATGCTAAGTACTATATTGTTTCACAAACATAGCCAACCTGCCACATAAGGTCTCATTCAAAAATATCATCTTTGTAGTACAACAGCACACAAAAAAAATCTATTAAACTCTTCCTTTCCTGTTTTAGGCGCTATTTTGTACAAACTAAATACCACAAACTATTTAAAACAGTTCTTTTGTCCACTTCATTTTGCAAAGAAAAGAATTTAAGTCATTATTCTGAACACTGTTATTCTTTCTCATTTAGAGGAGAAAAATAAGAGATCACATTGTCCTATCCACCAACGGAAAAGCAGGACCTGGAGGGGCTAAGGTGTTCAGTGTAGCACTAGAGTTCAAAAACCAGAGGAATGGCTTCTGAACCTGACATGAGAGTAGGGAAGATTATCAGAAAGCCAATCAGGAAGAAAAAAAAAATACGATAAAAACATAAATTTTTGTTCATTATCGAAAGACTAATAATAAGCTTTATTTAGCGGAAAGTGGTGGATGGTGAATGTTTTTAATCCCAGCGCTCGGGAGGCAGAGGCAGCTGGATCTCTGAGTTCAGGGCCAGTCCAGTCTACAGAGAGAGTTTCAGGACAGCCAGGGCTACACAAAGAAACTTTGTTTCTAACAACAATAACAATAACAACAACAATAATAATAATAAACAACTTGACTCAGTCTACAGCATACACATACAGCTCAATACTGATCACAAGTGTGTCATGTACTCCAAAAAGTAAAGCAGAGGGGGTGTGTGAAGAAAGCACACGAGTACTAGTGCTTTCCAGAAACAGCAAAGGGAAAACAAAACCATATGATGTATAAAGTTAGCCTAGAAGTGTAAAGTGGCACCTCACCTTGTTCTCCATTTGTCTAAAGGCTAACAGTTTATGTAAATATTTGATCTTTTGCACACACACAAAAATTAGTATACAAGCAATTACGATAAATGAGTTTAAAACAAAGTATCAAACTCTTCCCAGTCAAAAGTTTACAAATATGACAAAAAAAAAATAGTTTGTAACTATGGCAAAAATAAGCATTCCCCATCACACTACGCCATGCTATGCTACACTGTGCTGTGTGATATACTACACAACATATACTATAGTATACTACATCATTAGTCAGCATTCAGTTCACAGCCAAGAAAATCTAAACCGTACCACAGAAGAGAAAGAAGGAACAACAGGTGGCTACTGTGTCCCCTCCAAGAACAGTTTCAGTGAGGTAGTAGAGAGGAAAGCCGAACTGAAGGGGGCCTAAAAAAGGCAAAGGGTGAAGTGGGGACAGTCAGAATATATAAATCTTGAAGAATTTGATTTTGAAGAACAGAGAAAGGGGAGATATTTTGATGGAGATAAAAGGTTTAAAGGGGGGTTAATTTGTTTTCCAAATGGAAGGGATCACAAATCATTTTCTGTCCACAGAAAAGATTCTGAAGAAAGAGCCCTAGTGAGGAAATAATGGCAGGAGCACATCAGTCTCAGACATCACAGCAGACCACAGGCCCAGATGCAGGCAGGCTGGCAGAGAGCTCCACATTCTCTTCTGTTTTTTATCAATGAACTAGGAAGTAAGGCCATTAGTGAATGCTAGAACGAAAAAAACAAAACAAAACATTTTTTTTCCACAACTGTATTATTTTACTGACTCGACATGAAGATCAAAGTTCATCCTAACAACTGAAGTCTTAAATACGTAGATAATTATCTACCTGCCTTCAAGACGAGTCACCTCTGCTTGCAGGAGTTCTTCACTGCTGTGGCTTAAATCCAACTGGGAGAGCACATTATCTAAGACTCCTTGCCCTTGAGAGGTGTACTTTATTTCCACCTGACTGTCCTCCAGTGGCCTAAGGAAGACAGGAGAAGAAGGGAACAGGTCTCTTATCCTGGCAAACAAAAACAATGCAAAGCTAGCCTCTTGTCCCAACTGTTCTTGTAATTAAGCTCCTTAGAACTCTTCAATTTGTCTTCTGCTTTGTGAGAAAAAAGAATTACTAGTGGAAAAATCCAGGGTCAGCAGCAATTTAATATTTACTAGGACTTGGCATTTTTTTCAAGGGAAAAAGCCACATAAAATAGCAAAACCACTTTGTTGACATTGAGTCAACACTTGCATCAAAGAGACTAAAAAGTTACAAAACAGTCTGGCAAGGACAGAAGTATGTCTGACTTAAACAAGAGGGAGCTCATTCACTCTATTATTTTTCATTACAACCCTGCCCTAGCAATAACAGATACATAAAAATAAACCCATCTATAGCTTCACTTGTAGAGTACTAGCATGCATGCACGAAGCCCTGAGTTTGACACTCAGAACTGCATAAACTGGCTGTGGTAATTACACTAGTAATCAAAGCACTGGAAGGTAAATTCAGGAGGATCAAGGTCATCCTCAACTATGTAGTAAGTTTGAAGGTAGCCTGGGATATATGAGATCCTGTCTCAAAACACAACAACAACAACAATAATAATAATAATAATAATATAATAAACTCAGTTCTCAAAAGGGCTAGGTCACTGACAAGCTATTACAGACACAAGCAGCTACTCCTCCTCATGCCCTGGTCTCTTAGGGCAGGGAACCCCTCCTGGACTCAACGAGGCGAGAGTAAGGAGCTTCCAACTTTATGATCCTCAGAATCTTAGATACTCAAATGAAAAGAACAAAACCATCCATGCAAAATTTTATGACAATAAAAATCTAACTCATAAGTTAAAACCAAATAAGACAAGATGATCAAACACAAAAATGTAAATAGTCAATATTAAAATCACCATTTAATGCCAAACCTTCATTGGATCAGCAGAATAGTATTTCAGATTCAACAGACCTTATGCTTTCTATCAAGTGCTGAGTGTTAACTGCCTTTAATTTTGTTTGCAGTTTCTCCTTCTGCATTTTTGCCTCAAGGATGAAGTTTTCTTGAGATTGAAGACTTGCCTTCAGCTCTTTCTGTTCTTCCTGCAGAGCCTGCAAAACACTCAAGAAAAAAGTCAGATATTATTACAACTTTCCTTCAGCTTTCCCTTTTTCCTGCAGAGCCTGCAAAATACTCCAGAAAAAAAGTCAGATAACATAACCTTTCTATTTCATGAGAAAAGCAACCAGGGAAGCTGGCTGCAAGTTTTATGACAAGCACAGAATTAATACAGCTACCAACAGCAGAGCTATCAGCCCCAGCACATGCATTCTGGGACCTACTTCCAGGTCAATCAGGCTCTCTTAAAACACTCATGCACACATTTCCCCAACCTAGTAATTCTAACTCACACCTCTAACAACTCTTCAGATTCCCTCAGTTTCTCCTCTTTATGCCGCTGCTCCTTCAGGATAGTCATGTTGGTTCCCATCAGGTCGTTGACCCTCATATTAAGGCGCTCTATTTCCAGCTCATTGGCACAGATGGTGTCCTTCGCCCGCTCCAGCTTACTGCTCAAGTGCTGAATTTCTGACTGGCTGGACAGTTCCACAGATTCTAATTTCTGTTTCCGGTTGGCAAGCTGAGCCTAGAAACACAGATGATTATTATTAGGTAAAAAAGAGAAATGATAAAAGAACAGTCAATAATTGTATTCACTGAGGAAAAGGCACTCGTAGGAAGGAGTGGTTCTATCAGCAGTTTTGGGAGATTCCTAGCTAACAGTTAACCCAACACAGCACATCTGAAACTAGTTCCTCTCAGTGGCATTACCTACTAAAGTCTACTCAAATGAACTAGCTCAGCAACTGCCTCACCAGTGTGTGGTGTACAGCCCCAACCTTACAACTCTGTACATCAGCTAAAGTGTTTTGGCTTCCCACATTCTGGTATTCTCAAGTTTTAATTTCGTATCCAGACTGGTTTTTCATCTATACATTCAAGATGCTCATAAATCATTTGTAAAGATAAACTTCACTCATTTTAAACATCTTAAAAGAAAAGACACACAATTTTATTTTAAAAATTCAAACAGAAATATCTCTGTGGAATCCATCCCCTACAGATTTAAAGATTCTATTGTATATAGTACAAGACCAAACTCTCGTACTTTGTTATGGTGTCACAAAGTAGCTACCAAAAAAAGGGAGTGGCAAAGACACAGACAAATCATGTTTGTGTATATTAGAGCTCAAGGACTTAATGTAGAGGCAAATACTTCATTTTTTGACCAGATCCCTAGAATAGTGTGTGTGAGAAAAGACTCAACACAGGTTTAATGCTAACTGCTTTGCATGCAATTGTCTCCAGACTTTCAAAAACACTCTAACCCTCTTTTTCCCAGAGGAAATCTTACAAAGAACTCCCTGCAGAACAGTAAATGCAGAGACTAGTTGAGGGTAGGAGGGAGAAAAGGGCTGTGGGCCTTTGCTGAGCCTCAGCTCACCCTATCCCTAACCTGTCCAGCCCTCTGAAGCTCACAAAACACAGCTGGAAACCTCTGCCCAAATGGCACTCAGGAAGACAGGCAACACATAATGGAAAAACACAACACTGTGATGACTATTTAACACTGTGTTCTGAAAGCAAATTCAGTCCTGCAGCTTTTGTTATGTTAAGCAACAGTGTAACCAGTCAGTCTATCTAAATTTGTTACTTTAAAATTAGCTTCTCTGTTTTGAAAATCTACAATCCTCTTTTATTGATTTCTTATTTCACTCATGCAAAAAGACAAGTGTTTTCATGAACTAGAAATGATACCCCAGGCTATACTGTCTAATATGGCAGTAACAGTCACACGTGGACAGAGCATTGAACTGTGGTTAGTCTGATTTGAGAAATGCTCTAACTGTAAAATACACACTGAGGTGCCAATGACTCAGTTTTTAAAAAAATTTAAATTTGAACTGATAATATTTTAACATACTGGATTAAATAAAATATATTATTAAAGTAAATGTTACATTTCTTTTTAATTTAACTACAAAAAAAAAAAAGGTAAATTGTGACTCACATTATATTCTTACAGTGGCACTAATCTTAAAAATACCCCTTCCAATCCTAAGGAAGTCAGAAAAATCACAGGAAAAAAACTCCTAAAATTTATCATTACTTCTCCTAAACAGCTGGTTTTAGAAGCATTTAAAGGTAAATATATTTGAAATCTTTTCTTTTAATGCTCAAACTACTTCAAGAAACCAGAAATTCCCCTTATTTGTTAAGTATTTGGCATTTTTTTACTGAATGAAGGGTAGAATTATCTCAACTACACAATGACAGTAAATGTAACCAAACCATTAAGAAGGCAATTTACATTAGGGAGACAGATAGCACTTCAAGTCTAAGTGCCCTGGGCAGGCAAGCACAGCAGGGTCAGAGGTGCACAGTGAGCTCAGAGCTGTGTTGGCTCTTCAGGGTGCTGCCTACAGGGATGCTATGGCCTGCATGGACACACCTGGAGGTAACCCTGATAGGGAGACAACTATTAATGCTAGGTAATGGCACAAAGGTTTAATGAAATGTTTAGTGAAGATAATCATTCAACATGATTGACACAAACTGAGTCACAGAAAGCTTTAATTCTTGTTTAGTTTACTAAAAGAGAAAGAGAAATGTATTTATAAACAATACTTATAACTAATCACATAACTATTTTAAACACAACTATGAGAAGAATCATTCAAATATCCTCAGTGGGCACAACAGGTATCAGTTCTTTAAAGGTTTCTTATTCTAGCTCTAGTTGAGCAAACGGTAAACAAAAACTCCATTTACTAACAGTGAAGTTTGGTTATATGGAACTGATGATGACAATAGTAATTTGATAGCAGCGACTTAGACGATGTAATCAATAAACATGAATAAATGAGGACTGAAGAAACAAAAACTCCATTTATTCTTTCCCAGTCTAAAGGTTGTAAATGCAATACAGCAGTGTGTTGTAGACTTTAAGAACACGGGGCTTTCTCAATCAGGCCAACCCCCTCCCTCCCAATGAGGGCTCCATTGTCCCATTTTGGCTAGTAGCTTATTGCAGATGACAAAACAGTCTTTTTTGGTGGTGGGAGGGTGGGCTCCTCCAAGTCTCAGTGGAGTTACTCATAGCAAAACCATTCACAATAGTGCACCAGAGAGCTAGTATTTCAGGGGACAAAGAAGATGCCAATGTTTAAAACAGCAAGTAAAATGAAGGCTTAAAAAAAACAAACAGCAAACATCTCCCTCTAGTCCTTTGTTTATCTAAAAACAGATAATTACCAGTATGGATGGATTATCATAATACAAATAACACAAAATTGGTGAGCACCTGGCAGATAACAGAGGATGGCTATACATAGTCATCACACTCTCTTGTTCATTCTTTGTTGTGTTCTTGATTTTAAAGGAAAAAAGGTGAAGGAGCTGGCTATGTCCCAAGAAGGCTTATCCTAAATTCACTGTCTGTTTAGTTTTTGCTGAGGTCATTAGTTTTTATAAGTTCCTATCACTATACTAAAAAAAAAAAAAAAATTTCTGTAGCCACAAAGATGCTACTTTCATTAGGGTGCAGACCAGTGTAGTGAGATTCTTTCCAACAGTCGGACTAACTGAGCTCCCTGACTGAGGCACCTCAGCCAAAGTACTCAGGCTGTCATGGAGACAAACAGAACAGACAGAAGTAAACCAGAAGAACCAACAACAGAAGCAGGAAGAAATGGAAAAGGAGACAGAGAGAGGGCACAGAGGGGTTGAAAAACTGGGACCAAGATCAGGAGAGTAAAGGAGTGTAGAAGAAGGGTGGCAGGGGAGAGGAGGAATCTGAGTGCTCCAGATGCTAAGAGGCTAACAAGGAGAGGAAGACAGGCTTACCATGCAAAGGTCAGAAGAGAGAATCCAACAAAGACAATGGTGTCATCAGAAGGCACATGGCAGTAGGTCAAAAACCCATCTGTTAGCTGGCTTAAGCCTACCTGGATTATCTCTGATTGTTCAGCCAGAGCCTTCCTCTGCGCTTCCAGAGAAGATACCTGTTGCTGGTAAATCATCCGCTGCTTCTCCCAGTCCAGAGACTTCTGTCGGAATTCCTGAGGACACAGTTAAGGTACTTAACATCTAAGTGCTTCCTTGGCTGTGACACTTCTCACTTTGCTTTCATGGCCTCCCATTCCCTGTGTACAGGTGCACCCTTCTCCTCAGCAGGAGCCCCATTATTCACTTAGCTGACTAAGCTGCAAAGGAATACTGAATTCTGTTCACACTGGATGCCTGTTTTTCTAAATTTAATACCCTAATGGTGAGGAGGAAGAAACTCATGAGCATCTTCACAGATCTGCTGCCACCTAAGGGCTGTTACCATTTTGTATGATTGCATGATTCTATGTTACCATTTGTATGATCAGAAAAGTGATGCTAAGATAATAATATATCCCTTGCCATCCAAATTCCTGACATCTAGACTCAGGAAATGAACAGGTTCAAACAGATTTCCAAATCAGTAACTCAGTAGCCCAATTCTCATTTCATATTCTGCTAAAACAGTCTTCTTGGTAGTCAATTTTTTATTATCTCACAGAAGAATTACAAAAGCTTGAATAACATGGAAAATATGTACCATATTTTAACCGATATTTATAACCCAAAGACAAATAGCTCAAAAGTAATGGTTGATCAACAGCTATTTCAAATTGTGTATCATGAAAATGAGCCCAACACTTATGAAAATAAGGCAAATCAAAGGGAAGAGACCCTCCATCTTCCCACCTTTGTCCTCTAGGAACCTTTAGATTTAGATTGCTCCTTAGGTTAACTGCTGTAAGACAGTTGCCTGATAGTCCATTCATTCACAGTCAGTCTGTCTGCCTATCATATGTGCCAGCACTGATTAAGGAATAGTATTTAAAGAAAAAAACAACAACCAAAACACGGCCCCACTCAACTGGAGGATGACAGGCATGGCATGCACACTAAAAGAAAGAATGAATGAATGAATAAGAATGTTCAATGAAATCAAACAGGACAGGACATAAACTTTTGAAGGAATTAAAAAAGGATGCAAACAACCAGCTGAATGAAATAAGAAACTCAACACAAGATAGGAAAGAAGAATTCAATAGAGACAGAAATACTGAAAAAAGATCAAATTTTGGAAATAAAAATCTCATTGGGTCAAAAACTTAATGGAAAGCCTCTCCAATAGATCAAATCAAAGACAGAGTTTCAAGGCCTGAAGACAATGGAGATGAATTAGAATATCCAGACAATGACCAAGATAATAAGAAAGTACAAAGGGAATGTACAAGATCACAGGACACCATTGAAAGACCAAATCTAGGGGCTGGTAAGATGCTTGCTGGTAAGAAGCAGGTAAACAATGCTTGCAATGCACTAGAAATCACTAGAAAATGCTAGGCATGGCAGCACATGTTTGAAATTCCAGTGCTAAGAAGGTATTAACAGAAGGATTCCTAGGCTTATAGGCCAGACAGTCTAGTTGAATCTGTGGGTACCAGGTTCAGGAAGAGATTCTGACTCAACCAGGTTGTGGTGGCACATGCCTTTAATCCCAATACTCAGGAGGCAAAGACAGGTGGATCTCTGTGAGTTCAAGGCCAGCCTGGTCTACAGAGTGAGTTCCAGGACAGCCAGAGTTATAACAGTGAAATCATGTCTCAAAAAAAATGAGAGAGAGAGAGAGAGACTCTGCCTCAAAAAAAGGTAGCGAGTAACTGACACTGACCTCTAGCCTCCACACACACATGCACAGGCATGCATGCATGCTCACAGACACATGTACACACACATATATAAAGATCAAATCGATGATTCATTAGCATAGAAGAGAGAGAAGTTCAAGATAAAGAAGCAGAAAATACACTCAACACAGCCACAGCTAAAAATTCCCCAAATATGGGAAAGACAGAACCATCATAACACAAAAAACATTTACAACATCAAGACCAGAAAAGAACCTTTCCACATATTACAGTTAAAACACTAAACATACAAAACAAAGAATACCAAAGTTGTAAGAAAGAAGCATCAACACATATGTAAAGGTAAACCAATCAGAATAAAAAATTTTTCAACACTCTTAAAAGCCAAGACAGAGAACAATGTAATTCAAGCTCTAAAAGACAATACTGCTAGCCCAGATTATTATAACCACCAGAACTATCTATGCCAGTTACTTTTTATTAATTTGACAAAAATTAGACATATGTGAGAAGAGGGAATCTCAATTGAGGACTTGCCACCATCGGTTTGAACTGCGGGCATGTCTGTGGGGCACTGCCTTGATTAATAATTGTGGGAGCTGCCATCCTTGGACAAACCAGGGAGCAGCATTCCTCCGCCGTGTCTGTTTCAGTTCCTGCCTGCAGATTCTGCATTAAGATCCTGCCCTGGCTTCCCTTGTTGACAGGCTATAAGCTGTAAGATAAAATAAACCCCTTTCTCCCCACATTGGTTTTGGTCATAGTGTTTTACCAGAGCAACAGAATGTTATTAATACACTGTTCTTCAGAAATGAAGGAGAAACTTTTTCTTTGATAAACACAAACTAAAGGAATTCTTGACCTCACAGATGTAATAATACTGAAGTAATCCATATACTTAAGAGAAAAATAAACATCCATGATGCAACAGAAAAGAATAAACTTCACTACAATAGTAAATAAACAAATGAGGACTGGGAAGATACCAGACACTTCAAAAACAACAAAAACTTCAAAACAAGAAATTAATGTCTACCTTTCACTAGTATCTCTGAATAGTAATGATTTCAATTCTCCAATCAAAGACAGAGACTAGAGCTAGGGAGGTGGCTCAGTGGTTAAGAGTGCTGCATGTAGTTACAGAGCAAAAACAAAATTAGCAGAGGTAGGAAAATCCTTTGTAACTTACGCTCTGTCTAAATGGAAACTGAACGAAATCATATGATATGCAGGGTACTCTCAGCAAGAAAAAGCCAAGCACTCCCCACATTTACTAAGCCACGTTCTCAGTGAGGTGCTGGACACACAGTGGTAAGAAAGGACGCTGCTACTAACTGATGGTCACTTTTTCTCAAAATGGGACGTACTAAGCACTCGGATCTTCTCCAGGATGCAGTCCCAGGCATGTTGATTACTGCTCCATGGACCCTAAATGCAAATTTTGTGCTCCATCATTTTAACACAATAACCATAACGAAATGCAAACAAAACAAAACCTCCTCACATTTCTGAGTGCCCTGTAAGGTAGACCTACCCTCTTGAGAATTATTGATAACTCAGAACCCCATCAGCCACAAGGAACAGGTAGGCTTTCCAGTGGACCATCCACCCACCACTGAATAGCTCAACAGTAGCCCCCAAGATGGCAGGACCTGGCTTCAGGAAACAGCTCCATTAGAAAGAGCATTTCCTTATACAACAACTGACACTTGCAATTGGGACTATTGTTAACATACCTCTATTTTTCCAGTTAGCCTCTCAATCTCACACTGGTCCTCCCGTAGACTTTTAGAATTTCCTCTAAATTCTCTCATTTGCTTTTTCTGCAGCTTTTCATAGCTTCTCTTCAATCTGCCTAACTGTAAAAGCAGTTATTTATTTACTTAAAATTTAAGAGTTAGTAAATTGTGGTGGTCAGACAAATTGGTATTACAAAGCAAAAGCAGTGCTAAATTATACTATTGAAAATAGATTGGCAGCATGTTAGAGTTGCAAAGCAAAATTTAAAAAAAAGAAAGAAAATCTGACAATTACAGGGCTGGGATATAGCTCGGTTAGTAGAGAGCTGACCTGGTAAGCACCGAGCCCTGGGCTGGACTTAGTACCACATAAAACTGAGTATGGTAGCAAATGCAGCAATCACACAATTAAGTGGAGGCAGGAGAATCAGAAGGTCAAGGTCATGTGTATGTATGAGAGAGAGAGAGAGAGAGAATTGCAATGAAATTTCCAGTCCAAAAAAAAAAAAAAGTTTAGTTTTATTACAATTGCCATGCATTCAGAGACACACAACCCACTCCACTAAGAAAAGAAGCATTAAGTGTTCCCTCTAGGCCAGTGGTTCTCCAGATAACCTCCTAAGGGGAATGATGTACAGTAAACAGGAGAGTTTGACTTAAACCAAACAAAAGTAATGTTTTCCAAAGTTAAGAAATAAAATTATAGACTAAAATGGAATTTTCCTCCTTTTAAATATTTTATTTTTAATTTCTAATTATGTGTGTTTGCCTCTATGTGGGTGTGTGTGTGCAAATGCAGATAATGTGGGGATCAACAGAGGGTGTCAGATCCCTGGAGCTGGAGTTATAAGGGGTTGTGAGCTTCCTAATATAGGTGCTAATATGGGAATTGAGCTGGAGCCCTAAGGGGGAAAAAAAGTACACAGTCAATTGCTGAGCTGTCTCTCTTGGTTCAAAAAAAGGTTTCTCCTTCCAGTGCTTAGCCAGTTGCTGGTTTAGGTAATATCAAATATATTAGGCAAGACTCTTTGTCTAGACTCAAGATCAGAAAAATATATTTCTACCACATACTTCCCATAGGAAATCATACAAGACATGCATTTCCCATCATATGAAGTAGAAACCAGTTCTCAACTGGTGGTCAAGGGTTCCAGAGAAAGACGACTGCACATCATATCACAGAACTAAGTCTCACTTCTTCCTGCAGTTTCTTCAACTCCTGCTTATACTGCATGGCCATCTCTTGCTTGGTTTTTTCATGTTCTTCTATCTGCTGATGCAACATGCCAACCTAAAAGCAGAAAGGCAGTGCTATTCAGTATTAGCACCAGAATGACATCCCTGCGACAGAAAAAGAGAAAATAACCCTTGTACCTACCTACAAACTAACATTCCCAAGTGTCTACATGGCAAGTAATTTACGTAACAGTCAAAAGCATGAACAACTCTTTAACAAATTTAAAGTTCATTTGAGACTCACACTCCCTGTTTGATTTATTCTCCCCCATCCTCTTTGTTATAATAAATAATAAATCCTCATAAAAATAGCAGGTGTAAAGTTTAAAAATTTTGATAGCCAAAAATTCATTTTTAGAAACCTGTAAGACTTAAGCACAGGTCGGTGACGTCAGAGGCAGACTGGAAGACAATAGGTGGCTCCTACTTACTTTATAACTTATCTGACCACCCAGAGCAAGGAAGTAATCCTAATGATTTGGTCCCAGTGACAGCAATCTCGTACCAACTCCTCAACTCTAAGTTTCCAGCAGTATTCTCCTGACAACCAGTTAGAATTTAAACAGTACATGAGAATAAAGGAAGCACAGGGATCTAGTCACCTAGATGTGTGTACATGTCCATATGTGTATGCAGATATGCATGCATGTGTGTAAACATGTCTGTGGAGACCAGAGGTAGATGCTGGATGTCTTCCTCAATAGTTCTCCACCTTATTTTCGAGGCAAGGTCTCTCATTGAACTTGGAGCTCATCTGTCAGCTAGACTGGCTGGCCAGCAAGCCCAAAGGATCCTCCTATTCTGTGTCCCTCCAGTGCTGACTACAGATATGTGCAGTCATACCTGGTGCTAACACGGTGCTGGGGATTGAAGTCAGGTCCCTATGCGTGTGTGGCAAGCAGTTTATCCACTTACCTAGCCATCTTCCCAGCGTCTTCTAATTTCTTAAAACAGATACTTAAATGACTAATTTTCAGCCTTCCTATTATAACATATCTAGAGATTAAGATAGATAAAACTCTCTTTAGGCACCATCTGAGCTACATCCTGTGTTGCTTTTCTGTTTGCTTTGGTTCTGTGTTGGGGATTAAAACCTGGGCCCTTGCATGTGTAAGCACACATTCTGCCACTGTCATTCATCCAACCCCACAAATGTGTTCCATAGCAAGCTCATTATCACTCAATATCAAAGTATTTTCTAATTTTCACTGTGATTTCTTCATGACTTAAAGGTACTTGCAGGCCTGAACAGTTAACTCAGCAATTCAGAGCAGAGGACCTGGGTTCAATTCCCAGTACCCACATGGTGGCTCATAACCATCAGTAATTCTAAGTCCCGTGGGATCCAATGCCACTTCTGACCTCCATGAGACAGGTACACATGTGTTAAACAAAGATATATGCAGGTCATATTCATAAATAAAATAAATAAATCTAAAAATAAAGGACATTTAGAAATGTGTTGCTTATTTTCCAAGTACTTGAAAAGCTGTCTTTTGTTATGTTGAGTTTAAGATTAAATCTACTCTGTTACAAAGACATTAGTCTACTGATTATGGTGAGAGTTGAGAGTACTAAAAGGTTTCAGTTACTTAAAATGAACATGTTTACGATTAATTAGGTCGAGCTGATTTTAATCAACTCTCCACCTTAACTGACTTTTCCATGTGCTTGTTCTACCATTTTAAGGCTGTTACTAACTACTTACAATGGATTATTAGTGTCCATGAGTTGAAGTCAGAGATCACCTACAGCAGGTGAGACTCTCCCTTCACTATGTGGTCTCAGGGACTGAACTCAGGTCTTCAGGCTCAGCAGCAAGCATCAATGCCTCCTGAGCCATCTCGCTAGCTCAAGTTACATCCAACTTTCTCTTTGAAGTGTCCATCATGCCCGCCTGGGATATATGGGGGTTCAGGGGATCTACACTCTGGTCCGCATGCTTGCACAGAAAGCACTTTATTCACTGAACCACCACCGCAGCCCCTAGAAACAAGTGTGTTAATGCAACAGGAGTTCACAGACTCTATCAGACAGAGATTCACTATTGGTGTTTGATAGTACATAACTTCTAGAAACAATTCCCAGCAATACATCAAGAAAGCAGCAAGTTAACTAGATATCTGATATTCAAAAATTCCTGTACACCCCATGCCAAACTGTGGTCTTAAAATCCTTACCTGAGAACCTTCCATTCAATCCACTTTCTCTTTGAAGCAATTAAGTAATGGTAATAATGTCCTTGGTTTCTAAACTAAGCCAGAGGAATAAGTTCTAATTTAGCTTCAGATT
Organism: Cricetomys ansorgei; assembly: GCA_026225945.1. Lineage (NCBI taxonomy): Eukaryota > Metazoa > Chordata > Mammalia > Rodentia > Nesomyidae > Cricetomys > Cricetomys ansorgei. The sequence continues at coordinate 20,500,901 of JAMJFZ010001100.1, forward strand.
GGGGTAGTAGTCTCACAATCACGAATGTGAGTTTCTTTTGTGAATTTTAACAAGATAAACAGTCTATACATCAATATGTACAGTGGCTTTCTGAACTGGTAAGCCACTGTCATTTCAACTGACTGCTTCTGCCTTGTCCCAGGAAAAGTAAACAAGGAGAAGCCATGGTAGCTGCCAGAAAAGGAGCATGGATCTGTCTACTCAAACTGTTTGAAACTGCTTGTTCTCATATGTATGGTGGGGGTGGGAGGGTTGTCTGCATGTATCTGTGCACCACATGCATGCCTGGTGCTCTTGAGAAGAGAAAGGTGTAAGAGAAAAGCCAGAGAAGGTGTCAGATCTCATAGGACTGGAATCACAGACAGTTGTTAGCCACCATATGGGTGTTAGGAATCAGATGCGCATTCTCTGAAAGAGCAACCAGTGCTCTTAATGTTACACTGACCTATTTCTCCAGCCTCACCGAATTGTTTTTTTAATCCAATGTGACTGTCATTTGATGTATTTTTTTCATCACTTTCCCTACCGTTATGTAAGTTGTATTTTTAAAAGACCTACCTAAACTTTAAAGTAAAATCGTATTAGCAAATACCATTAGCAGATACCTTATTTTGATACAGCCAATACTACTAAAGTACTATTTGACTCTAAGTGCAAATGGCCAACCACTAGGTGATATTTTTTTAATTCTCTAAAATTTAATACATATATATAGTACCAGTGAAACACAATTTCATGGTACCAGTCCCAGCAGTATACCAGGCATAGCAGTCACCTCATATTGGACTTGATGAAGGCAAATCCCATGTAGGCAAGGCTGGCAGAAGGAGAATAACTCCAGAAGGTCTGGAGTTAGCATCTTCCTACAGCTCTTGTTCTCCCCAGACTAATTTACATGGTAACTTAGAGACACTGCTTCTACCTGCAAGCTTCCTGCTTCCCTTCCAGTATTCAGGGTCCTTCTTCCACTATACCAGCTAAATTATGAGAAATAAATCACAAAATATTCTAATCCATCCCCCACCCCCCACCAGCACTGCCAATATTAGTGGATGATGGGACTGCAAATGATTTCATTTTCCTTCTTCTCCCTGGGGCTTAGGTGTGCTCCAAAAACATTACATACATGCATAAACATGGGCATACAGAACCCTGTATAATTTAAAAGTCAGAAGTTCGAATAAGAAGAATAAAGTAGCCACTCTACCTCTTTGTGCTTCACGTCCAGCTGACTCCTCAGAGCCTTCAGCTCCCGATCCCGGATGTCCAAACACGTCTCCAGAGCGTGTGTCTGACCCTCCCACTCAGATTTCTTATGAGCCACCATTATGTCAATCTGTTTCATGAGCTCTTGAAGTTCTGCTTCACAGGATGTCAAAAATCCCCTACAAGCACCGACAGACCAAACGCAATTTATGCCCAAGTGGTTTCTTATCTTTCACAGATAAAAATATCACAGACTAAACTACTGAAGAACTAAAACATTCTTTTAGCAAAGACCAGGATGTCTGGGCCTTTGCCTTTCGTGCTGTCATATACCATGGCTGCTTATGCCACAGGATATTTTGCCTTCCTCTAATGAGTAATGGTGAAACATGGATGGATGGATGCTTTACATCTGGATTGAGAAGTTAGACTTTCTAACCACGTCTTCTGGAATCCTTCAGGGATGCTTTTGGGAGAGGCTAGGCAAGCCTGTCATATTCTCTTTCAGCTAAAATGAACAGCCTTGGCAACAAACAGGCAATTGTGAAAAAAAAAAAAAAGATAATAAAAAAGAGCCGTTTTGAGAAATTCATCCTTGAGCAAGATCTAGTGCAATGATTTCTTCCAATTGTTGTTGGAAACACACTGCAGCCTACCTCACTGTTCTCAACTCCCTTCCTAGCAGTGGGAGAAGAAAACTCAAGCTAGGATCTAAGCAAGAGTCCACCTTCATATCGCTAAGACGATGCTGTAAGGAGGGACGCTGTCCACAAGTGAGCCTGGCTCAGCTCAGTTTCTGCTTAACAGAACCCAGATAAGCTTTCAAAATGCGATGGGAAGCTCCGGCAAAGACAAACTTACCCACTACGCCCCCGGTTTTGTATTCCTTCCAACAAAGCCTCCATTGCCAAATCCCCTCTGCTTTGGCAACTGGGGGAAAAGAGAAGAAAGTGAGAAAAGTCACTACTGTTCTGAATTCCACGTTCTGACTTAATGTGAGTAAAAGCAAAGAGTCACAGTGAGAAAATCCAGAGCAGTCTAAGATGACTGCAGAAGGAATATCATTTAAGAAATGCTAGCACCAAAAACATCCTAAAAAATACAAAATCCTAATTTTGCTGATAATATCCTGCAAAACCAATGAAATGCATCTTTATTCTAGGCCTTTTTTATTGTTTAACTTAATTTTTGAGACAGGGTCTCAATATGTAGCCCTGGCTGACCTAGAACCAGCTATGTTATGTAGACCAGGCTGGCCTTCAATTCAGAGAGGTCCACCTGCCTCTGCCTCCTGAGAGATGGGATTAAAGGCATGCACCACCACATCTGACTTTCTCTTGTTGTTGTTAAGATTTATTTTTTAACTGTGTATGTTTATGCATGGGTATATGTTTATGTGTTCAGGGTGCACATGGAGGCCACAGGCATTGGAGCCACCAGACCTGGGTGCTGGAAACCAAACTCCAGTCCTCTTCAAGGACAGTGCACACTCTTAACCACTGTGCCATCCCTCCAGCCCTCTATGCCCACTTCCTAAAGAACGTAAGAGTGGAAGAAAGTATTTTCTCTCAAGGGACATTTACACAAACCCTTTCGCTAAGCAAGAGGAGTAAACCAGGGCTACTGATTAGAGCTAAACATGGTTTTTCACTCACATAGCATAGGGTTTGGTTTTGTTTAAGCATAGGTTTCTTGTTTTAAAACAAGAGCCATTATAAAGAGGTTAAACATCCTTGTCAGGGGTTGGAGACATGGCTCAGTCTACTTGCTGCTCTTGCAGAAAACCTGTGTTTGGTTCTAAGTACCCACAGGGCAGCTCACAATTGTAGCTCCAGTTCCAGGGGCTCCAACACCCTCTTCCGGCCTCTGCAGGCACTAGGCATGCATATGGTGAACATACATACATACATACATTCATACATGCAGGCAAAACAAATGTCTTTAAAAAAATTAAGCTCACTGAGTGATGGTGGTGCACACCTTTAATCCCAGCACTTGGGAGACAGAGGTAGGCGGATCTCTGTGAGTTTGAGGCCAGCCTGGTCTACAGAGTGAGTTCCAGGACAGCCAGAGTTACGACAGAGAAATCCTGTCTCGGATAAAAACAAAATTAAGTTCCCAGGTCAGTCATAGATCCCATTCACTCTAGGACAGAGAAGGCTTTCTGAATCATACTCTGGATCCTTGAAAGGTAAATACAGGGTCAACAGCACTTCAGAATTTCTTGTCTTTGACACATTTCCCCAGTTCTTCATTCCACATTACATAGAATTTAAAAATTAAGGTTCTGCACAATCCTCTTCTTTCTAGACCACTCGTCTCTCAGGGACAGAGAGCCAAATCATTCATCTCTGCAGTCCAGATCTGAGACCAGTATTTCAACCTGGCACTGTTGCTTGCCTTGGGCTGGCCTCATCTCCTCTTATGCTCTTATGCAAACTAGTCACAGCTGCAGGACTGCCAGAAAGGACCTAGCAGAAAGGAGACAGAAAGACTGCCTGAAAAGGGAAAGTCACACCATGAAGAAAGCTCCTTAAACTCAGAATTTCGTGAGTTATGTGGTATGCTTCTCTTCTTCATAAATCCTCAAATGTTCCCTGGAAGGCCATCTTTCATTCTGAAGAAACTGCCCTCCTGAGCAGGAGACCACTCTTTCTTGCAGAAGACCCAGGTTTGATTCCCAGCACCCACATGGTGGCTCAAACTATTCATAACTTCAGTTCCAGAGGATCATCAGGCATGTGCATGGTGCACAGATAAACATGCAAGCAAAACACTCAAACACATAAAATATTAAAAAAAAAAAAGAAAGAAAGAAAGAAAGAAAGAAAGAAAGAAAGAAAGAAAGAAAGAAGAAGCTGTCCTCTTTCCTTAAGCCTTCAAAGTTTCAGCCCTCAAGTAACAGACAAGGACAAAGGTTATGGTGTAGAGATTCAACCCCTCTGTCCCAATGCTTTTCCAAAAATTATATTTCTCTGGGATGTAGATTACTTTATTAACTAATAATTCAATGTTGTACGAACCACTTCCTAGTAATAAAAAACATGCCTTCCAAGGAATACACCAGTGTGGGACTACCAAAGAAACAAAAGTATTCACCACTCCCTAGCAATGAATGTAGGACAGAAGACACATAGAAGATTCCAGAGACACTGATGAGGATAATAAAAAGCACACCCAGTGTGTTGGATTTGCATCTGCTTCTAGATGTTCTGACAAGGCCTGTGGCCTGTTCACGCAATGTGGCAAAGGATCTTTCCTCTGGCCAGTGTTCCTGATATATTTCACTGCGACCCAAAGTAAAACCCTAAAGGAAAGGACCTCATATTGTGTTCCACTTTCTTCCAGACCATAGTAAGAGTTAAGTTACAGTTAGGAGGTGGTGGTGTACACCTTTAATCCCAGCACTTGGGAGGCAGAGGCATGTGGATCTCTGTGAGTTTGAGGTCAGCCTGTTCTACAGAGTGAGTTCCAGAACAGCTAGAGTTACAACAGAGAATCCTGTATTGAAAAAAAAAAAAAAAAAAAAAAAAAAGTATAGTTAAGTTACAATGCCACCCAGGCCCTGCCTTAGCTCTGCTCCAGAACAGGGAGGCAGGAGAGTCCACATAACACTAGACAGAGGCTCATGGACTTCAGTTTTTCCATGAAGTATGGAATTGTATGAACTGTAACTGCCAAGGTCTTTATTTCATGTTTCTCTATAATTATTTCTCAATATTCACAGTAAAATTATACCTCTTTAGGTCATGTTATTCTCTAACAGTGATCTACCTAACATATATGTTGGCATTTCTATATGATACTATTTAATAACTGACAATGTGTATAAGAGATGCGAAACTTTAGTGAATGTTCACCTATCTACCTGCTCTTACACTTTCTATCTTCTGTACCCTTGTAAAAGACAGGTGCTATCACTTTGAGAAAACAGGCTTATAGGGCAGAATGACTGGAATATGAAAAGTTATAGGTTTTATTCCTGAAGTTCAAATCCAGGAAGTAAGACCCTACAGTTCCAAGCAAAAGGCCTTTTCTATCTCTCCGCCTTCCCACAGTTACTAGGATCTCTGTGGGAAACAAAATTAAAGCACATAGCCTTTATGCCACTAGATGGCAGCAGTACTGAGATAAAACTGTTCAGGTGTAAGGAATGCCACCAGCTTAAATTGAAATTCTAGAACTGAGACAGGAATTCTAGTTTAGAACAGGCACAGAAGACGAGCAACATGCCCTGACCAAAACAAAAAACAAAAACAAACAAGAAAAACCTTCTAATGTGCGGTGTGTTTCCTTAACTACACCCTCTGCTAGAGTCCCCACCAAATGGCACCTCCTAATGAAGAAAATGTAATTTTCTACATCACTGATTCTGTCCCTAACCAATATGGCCTTCATTCACTCCAGACAAGTCACTTGTTTCCTCTTTGATGTTGCCATGTGACACAAACTGTGTAGCTGAGTATTCTGCATTTCTAATATTCAATACAGATTTAAATATTTGATGTTCTCTCATTCCTTACCACTAACATCTAGTGCTAGCATGGGAATCTGCAGCTGGCCAACAGGCAGAACTCAGTAACCACAGCAGCCTTTGGGCTGAAGTCTGCTTTTAATCACTCAGATCTGGACCTGAATGATTAGGATGCAGGTTTTTATCATTAAGTCCAGGGAGCAGGAAACACACACTTTTATAAGTGTTAGGCATGAAAGAACAGAAATAGATCTGATCATGGCAAATCTTTGAAATTCATTAGCATATTGGGACAGAAGTTACCTTAGCCCTCTACTTTAACCTCTTCACTTTATAACTTATGGGGAAAAGCCGGGCAGTGATGGCGTACACCTTTAATCCCAGCTCTTGGGAGGCAGAGTCAGGTGGATCTCTGTGAGTACGAGGCCAGCTGGTCTACAGAGTGAGTTCCAGGGCCAAATTACAACAGAGAAACCCTGTCTCACAAAAACAAAAAACAAAACAAAAAAAGCTACTGGTAAGCTTCACTGTATGCTGTTGTGATGTTTTAGCACTCACACATAAAAGGGAAAAGAAGCGGTACTGAGTGGACATGGTGGTGCATACCTGTAACCCTAGCACTTGGGAGGTGGAAGAAAAGATCCTAAGTTCAGGATCATCCTTGGCCAAGTTCAAGGCCACCTGAACTATATAAAACCCAGCTAAAGCAAAACCAGAAGGAGAAAATTATCAAAACTAAGGGTCTTAAAGGGTTACCACTGACTAAAAAAAACAATTTGAGGTATCAAAAAAAAAAAAAAAGAAAACTGTAATATGTTCAAGCAATTTAAACATTAAAGTCTGTTGGTTTGCTTTCAGGTTAATAGGCCACAGATTTAAACACATTAGAGTCTGTTTGTTCTAAGGTTAAAGCCCTCAGGTTACCTTTGGAGGTTCCTAGGCCACCAATTCATTGCTGTAGTCTGAAAAGAAAGGAACAGAGTTAAGCATCTTTCTTGCCAGTCCTGTATGAACTGTATTTCAGGAATAGTCAGATAGCCGAGGAAGGCAAGAATGCCAGCTAAGCAGCATTGAGTGCATGACACAGTAGAGACTACCATTCTCTGGCGGCCACGCAGTAACAGACCCAGGCACTATTAGCCCAGAAAGATCTCCCTATTAACCGAAAGGCTCTTGGGCAATTTCATGGTGAGCCAACTGAGCATGACAGCTCAGTTATAACATCCCACATGGGATGACTGAGACATTACATGTCTCCCTGATATTGAATGCAACAGGTAATTTTCCTAATTAAAAAAAACCTATGACATTTTTCTCACTCCTCCCATCAAAGTCAAGGCTGAATCTAATACTTCTGGTCACCATATTTCAACAGAACTTTCTGTAAGTATGGGAACATTTTCTCCTCGTTACACAAACAGTAGCCCCTAGGCAACCTGTGACTGTTGCATTTCAAATATAGTTAATGCAACTAGGGAACCAAACTTGTATTTCACTTAAAATAGCGCGCTGGCTGATGACTACCACATTGGACAGCTTGAGATTTAGCCAGTGGAGGAGAGGCCATAGAGAAGTAGAGACACATATTAAAAGATACACACAACCAGCTAAATTTAAAATGATAAAGAGAAAAAGAGATTAAGCAATTGCTGTCAGTAAAATGAAGTATTGCAAGCACCCTGGATGAGGTAGCTGAAGAAACCTGATCCCAGCGGATACTGACACTGTGTATTTTCTTATAAATTTGTACTGATGTAGAAACAGTACTGTGGTTTTATTCAACTGAAAAAAGCCAATCTAGCCCTTGGCATGGGGAGCACCTTAGCTATGACAGTGTGGGGGTGGGGAGCATCTTACCTATGACATGGTGGACAAATGCTCTCACAACCAGCCACTACACAGTATTTGAGGGCAGGAAGGCCTAAGAAGGGTCCCCTGCCTCTCCATAGGAGGAAGCAGCATCAGCATAATTAACAATATCTACATCGTTTTGGTGCTTTGTTGTTGTGGTGGTGGTGGTGGTGGTGGTGGTTTGGTTTGGTTTTTTGAGACAAGGTTTCTCTGTATTTGCCCTATCTGTCCAGGAACTGGATCTGCAGACCAAGCTGGTGTCTGATTCAGAGACCACACCTGGCTCTGCCTCCTGAGGGCTGAGATAAAAGGTATGCACTACCACCGCCCGTACATAGTTTTTTTTTAAACTTCAGCGTACACACACTTTAAAGGGCCATGTATCTGAGTTTTAAATCTCTAATCCATTTCAGTTTCACAGTCTCCTTTACTATACTGATCGCTGAGGACTACACAGTGTAAAAAGCCAAGGAGTATGGGACAAAATAACCTAAGGATGGCGCGGCATCCCAAATAAGTTTTATGGTATCAATAAACTACGGCCTTTAAGAGTGTGGTTGTGGCACCCGTCTTTAATCGCAGCACTTGGGAGGAAGAGACAGGCGTATCTCTGAGTTCGGAGCCAGCTTGATCTACAGTGCGAGTTCCAGGACAGCTAGAGTAACCATAGAGAAACCCTGTCTCGAAAAAAATAAAAAATAGAAAAAAAGAAGTGTAACTATCTAAAGATAACTTAAAAAGTCTAAATTGGCTTCAAGAAAGAGTTCAGAAAGCCATGAGCGGTGGTGTAGGTCCTTAACCCAGGAGGCAGAGGCAGAGGCAGGCCTATCTCTGTGAGTTTGAGGCCAGCCTGGTCTACATCGAGAGTTCCTGGCTCAGAGGGAGCCCGGGTGCTAACCGGAGTGGGGTGAGGGTCGGGGGTGCTACTTTGGGCAAGTAAGTGCACAATGTATAAGTGAAAACCCGTCTCTGGCATCAGACTGCGCTAACTCCACGATGGTAAAGAACCAAAGCCCTGTTTGCAATCCAGATCTAGTGTCAAGTGTCTCCGTGACTTAAGAGTCACGGAACTGCCCTTTCAAAATTCTCACTCCACCAATCTTGTTTCCTACGCTCGACACGCAGGCATGAAGCCATCCGCGATTCTCCTGCATCAGGATTCCCGCTACGTTTCCGCACCTCTCGCATTAACACTACCGGGGAGACCCGCGGCTTTCACGCGGAGCTACTAACGCTACAGCCTGGTCCTAGGCCGGCAGCAGCAGTTCGGTCCCTCCCCGGGAGCCGCAGCAGCCCGCAGCCCGCCCTCTCGCACGCCTCCGCCGCAGCACCTGGCCGGCCCTCAAGGAGTCGTGCAGGAAGGAGGCGAGACTCGGGGGCGCGGCGCCGGGGAAGCCCCGGGCGGAGAGTAGAGGGCCTCGCGGCAGGCGGGCAGCGAAAGGCAGCGGCCGCAGGCCATGCGGCCTGTAGGCCAGCCGCACCACGGTGGCCAGGGCCGCGTCCGCACCACACCGAGTCACGGGTCGCTCGTCTTTGGGGGCGCGCAGGCGGTTACGGAGCGCGCCCCCAGGCCGAGCGCGCCCCCGGGCCTGCCCGCCGTTCCTCGGGGAGGGGACGCGCGCGCACCGCAACAAATTGACGTTCGCTCCGCCCCCACAGAAGCAAATGGACTCACCCACATACGGGGTACCGGGACGCCGTCCGTCACGTGACCCGGGGAAAAGGGCGGGGCCGGGAGGAAGCCGATGCGCGTGCTGTGGGTAAGGGTTTCTCGCGCCGCGGCCCGGGTTTCGGAGGGTGGCCGAGCGTTCGCCCTCAGCTTGGGGCGTCCAGTATTTCCAGAGATGCAGGCCAGTGCTCTCGACCGACCTTCAGAGCCACTTCCTCACTGCACGCCGCGCGGAGTGGAAGGGAGCCCGCATGGCGAAGCTCCACCTCCCCCTTGCACTTCCGCATACGGTATCTCCAGCCCTCGGGCCGGAAGCGGCGGCGGCAGCAGGTGGCTCTGCGGCTAGTGACCCAGGGATGGTGGCCTGTAAGGGCCAGTTTTAGTCTAGGAACCGTGCTTCTAGTTTAGAAATATATTTACAAAGATGTAGATTTCGAAAATGTATTGTCTCTTAAGACGTGTGCGTCTAATATCTGGGAAGAGATGAGATGTCTGCACAATATGCCAAATTCTCCTGTTGTTGCCCAAAGACTGGGGGACTGGTGAAGGAAAACGGGTTCTTGGAACTGCTCTCAGCCTGGACTCTTAAAAGAGACAACCTGAGAGCTGGCAGTTTTGTATTGTCCGGGGATGGGGGTTGCAGAAGAAAAGTACGTGTGTATTTAAAAATTAAAAAAAAAAATTAAGAAACCTGAAGAGGCAATGCTGTGGTAAGGGCTTGGGGCCATGTGAACATTACCTGTGCTTTCTTTTCATGTAAGGGGGAGCACCCGAGCGCCTAACCCGGGGAACGAGATACGGACCCCCGAAGACCTGTCATCCGTTTTGTGTTTGGAAGAACGGCCAAACATTTTTAGTTAGAGAGTCTTTTAAGTTCAGGGAGTGGGGAGTATGCCAGATTGTAGGTGTGTAGAAGAGTTACAAAATATTAAGCCCAACTTGTGGAGAGATCGGGAATCATTGGTAGAGCTTTTGCACTTTACCAACTGGAGACAGTCCTGCTCTGTCACAAAGATGACCTAGCTTGTCTCATAGATCAGTTAGGGTAAGCAGCAAGCATTCAAGGACAGAAAGCTTGCTGAAGCTGGAGGAACTTCAGAATACTTTAGAAATAGGTACAATCTGTATAGGCTTGGGAAAATCAGCACAGGAAAGTGTGATGGGTAGCCCGAGGTAAAGCTACAGGAACAAAGGAGTGACAGGAAAGGAGGAAAACTCTTGTCAGACTCTGGAACTATGGCCAGAACTGACAGGAAGGACTAGTTTATACATTTATACATTTCTGCAGATGGAATCCTTCAGCTGGCTTTCCATTATCCACTGATTAAGGTCCAGTTAAATCTGAGCTAAAAACACTAAGCTGTCACCTGGTTTCCAAGTGCAGAAGGAGCTGGCCACCTTCAAATGTGTTTATGTGCAGACCGGGGTGGTGGTGGAGGTTTGTGCCTAGAGGTGGAGTGGGGGTGAGTGTAGAGGCCAGAGGGTAACATCAGTGTATTCCTCTGTCTCTTCTACTTTGACTCTTTCACTACATCTGGGGCTTTCTGATTCAGCCAGATGGCCTGGCCTTGCAACCTCTAGAGATCTCCCTATCTCTGCTTCCCAGCTCTGGGATAGGAAGTGTGTGCCATTGTGCCAGGCTTTTTATGTGGATGCCAGCAATCTGAATTCAGATCCTCTTGTTTGCACAGCACACACAACACCCACTGAGCCATCTCCTAGGCCCCTTTTCTTTCATTTTTTAAAGTAAAAGTGTTTCCCCACCCCCAAACTAGCTAGATAGTGCTAGTTTGCCTTTGTACTGGTGGAGAACAGCACATACCTGTATGGCAAAGTTAGACTCCACTGCCAAAGGTTGTTTCTTGCATGAGTCTCCCTTCTCTCAGAAATGGAAGACTTCCTGAGAGAGCCAAATGGTTCTTGTAGTTTCAAGGCCTGTCTTTGGATTCTACTTCGTAGCCAGGAACACGATAGGGTGTGTTTGTGGTAAGAAACAAGCTTGGAAGCTGGAAACCTAGAAGCACTCCATGGTGACCAGTCTTTTGAATTAGATTACAACTGTTTCAGGAGGGAAATAAGGAATGATTATTGGTCAGGGAGCTAAGCAAACATCCTGAGCAGTTGGACCAGGCACTGAAGAGAGCCAACAAGATGGCTCAGTGGTGTAAAGGCACTTGCTGCCAAGTCTGGCCACCTGAGTTCAATCTCTGGGACTCACCTGGTGGAAGAAGAGAACCAGTTACCCCAAGTTGTGCATTGACTTCCTCATGTGCTTACATAAATAAATGTAATTGTTTTTTGTTTGTTTTTCGAGACAGGGTTTCTGTGTTGTAACTTGCTGTCCTGGAACTCACTCTATAGACCAAGCTGGCCTTGAACTCACAGAGATCCACCTGCCTCTGCCTCCTGAGTGCTGGGATTAAAGCAGTGCACCACTACTGCCTGGCTTTTGTTTTTTGTTTTGCTTTTATGGAGAAAGAGGGCTGGGTGTTGGGAGCACAGCACAAAGGTCCTTGTACCCACAGATCTCCAGGGAGACCAGGAATGTTAAGCATGCAGGATTGTTTTTTTCATTGAGAGAGATGGAAAACCTGTTCTTCCATCCAGAAAGCTGGGAATTGGAAGTGATTAATAGTCTGGTGATCTGTGTTATCAGTTGGGCCAAGCCATATCAGTCTCCTTCAAGAGGACTGAAGGTGGCTAGTAATCCAAATGACCCTTACAGCCAGAGGCACCCCAAGCTCCCACAACCAGGACCGGAGGTGGCTAATAGCCCAAATGACATCTTCACTATATGATTGAGACAGGGTCATATAACCATCCTTGGGCCCTTAAGCTAGTTCAAGAAGCCTATCTCTAGAACCCATCTTCTTGGGAGAAATGACATGGACCATGTGTTGAATTCCAATGTAATTACACTTCCTTGTGCACTGGAAAATGTTTTTCCAAATTATTTTACTGTGTTTAAATTTGTTGACAATATACTGCCTGGCAGACTCCCCAAATCTGATGCAGTTTGATGAAGTCAATCTGAGTTTTCATTCTCACCTATTCGGTTTGCTTCCCTGCCTGGCCACTTGCAGGGTTCCCCTCAGCTGGGGATGTCGGTCACTTGGTAAAGGTGCTTACCTAGTATAGACAAAGACCTGGGTTCAATTCCCAGTACCTCATAAAGCAGATATAATCCCATTGGAGGAGGCAGGAAGATAGGGAGCTTAAGGCTGCTTTTGGCTACAAAGAGTTTGGGACTCTATCTCAAAACAAAGAGGAAGAAAAAGCCCAGAGGGACACAGAACATGAAGCTGCCATTGTTGCTCTAGGGATACTAGAGCTCAGTCTGGATGCTGTTTAAGAAAGGAAGTTGTTTCCTGTGTAAACCCAACTGCCCACATTGTTCCTGCCCTAAGGATTAGCAGCTGGCCTGTGTTTGGTCACTTTACACATTCCAGCTCAGTGTCACACAGCATTTTCCCTTAGCTCCTGTGCCTTAAGAGTGCCAGGGTTTGAGCTAAGACAGGTAGAGACTTATGCCGAATAATGGAGGGCTTGAGGAGTGGGAGATGAGACTCATCAAGCAGTATCAAATCAGAGACTCATCAAAGACATCCCAAACAGGGAAAGGTGATTGTATAAGATTGTAAAGAAAGCTTCATTTAGATGCAATGCCTCCAGGGCTTTGTTGCTCCCTAGTTACACTAGGAACCTGGTCTGTCAGCTGAGGTGAGGAAAGAACTGTAGGCTTTTATGTTGTCACCTGACCTATATAAAATAGACCTTCTTGAGGTGATGTTAAGAAACAAAACAAACTGGCTGGAGAGATGGCTCAGCAGTTAAGAGCACTGACTGCTCTTCTAATGGGCCTGAGTTCAATTCCCAGCAACTACACGGTGGCTCACGGCCATCTATAAAGGGATCTGATCCTCTTCTGGCATGCAAGTGTACATGCATGTTCAGATAAAGAATAAAACAACAACCATGCCAGTTTAAAGCTAAAAGTATGGGGAATCCTGCTTCTGGATTATACTGTGCCCTCATTATGTTGATGACCTCTTTGGCTTACAGAGCTGACAAGATCAAAGCTGCAGGAAAATGGACAGTGAGGTACAACGAGATGGAAGGATCTTGGATTTGATTGATGATGCTTGGCGGGAAGACAAGCTGCCATATGAGGATGTTGCGATTCCACTGGTAGGTGGTTTAAGCTCAGGATGATGGGTTAGAGAGATAATGTTGTAAAACCTAATAGAGGTAAAATCAAATACTAGGGTCCAAGATCTAAGCTGTGGCATCCTCTAAATCTAGAAACCTCTGGAAAGCAGCTAGTTCATCTTTTCATGGCTCAGAGAACTGACTGATGTAACCAGCTAAGTTAGGGGTCATACCAGGGCTGGAGCCCAGATTTTGAGAGCCATGTTATGGTATCGCCCTAAAGCTGGAGGTAAGTCAAATGAGTTCAGTGCATCAGACACAGAATAACAAGGAGCAAGTGTGCCCTCACTTTCCTGTCCGCTTGTCAGTCTTTGTTTTTTTGGGTTTTTGTTTTGTTTTTTTCCTTTTTTGTTGTTGATTTTTTTTAATGTTTATTTTGTTTTTATTTTTGTGTTTGTATGTGTGTGAGAGAGAGTTTCTGCCAGCCATGTGCAAGTGGGGAGGAGGACAGAGAGGGCATCAGATCCCCTGGAGCTGGAGTTATGATCGTTAGGAGTCACCTGACATAGGCGCTGGGGACCAAACTTGGATCCTCTGGAAGAGCAGTAGGTGAACTTACCACTGAGCCATCTCTCCAGCCCTCAGAGGCCAGAGAGTGTGTTGGATCCCTTGGAGCTGGAGTTAAAGGCAATTATGAGCCACCCAAAGTGAGTGCTGAAAACCAAACTGTGTCCTCTAGGAGAGCCATATGACCTCCTAACCACTGAGCATCTCAGCCCCTCAGGCATCTGGCATTTCTGAAACACCGGAGTGCACACGTAGCTAGCTTCCAGGAAATGATTAGAGGCTACCTAGCTTTTCTTCTTCGACCTTTAGACACACAAGCTCTCAGAATACCCTTTTGCTGATCTCTGGAAAACCCCCTTGAAAGGTGATTGTTGAACCTATGTAATAAATGACCCCCCCCCCACATGCTTGCTTATTTAGATTCAGTAAAGGGTGTGTATGTGTAGCTATTTTCTGCAGTTTGGGTCTGGGCTCTTAAAGGCTGCAGCTATTCATTCCTAAACCCTGTATCTAAGCTTTGAAGCCTTTGTAACTGTTACCTTTTCACTTGTAACTAGACTCCTAATGAAATTCTACCATCCTCAGCTTCAGCGTCTCCTGACAGAGCAGTTACTGAGAAAGATCTAAAATGTAACTTTTAAACCTCCTGTAGTTTCAAAGGGTTAGGAAGAAAAGGAAAGGGAAGGAAAGGAAACAAGAAACCTTTTACAGCCCTTTCTAGGTGTCTTCATCTGTCTCTGAGGCTTCCCAGCAACTGTTTGCCTTTTCTCTTATTCTCTAGAACTCTCTGTCTTTATCTGAGCCTCGATTCTGCCTGATTTCCCTATCATCCACTTTTTGCTCATTCTTTCCCTGTCTCTACCCCAACTGTTGTTCCCAACAGACACACTCTCTCTTATATATCCCCTCCAAGATGTTCCCAGAAGTCTAAGTGGCATGTTAAAGAAGGCTTCACAGCACAAAAAGCCTCCTGGCAAAGCATTCCTTTACAAGATGTCTTTTTAAAAACCCTTATTGATGTCACAGAGGCCTAACAAAGGATGAGAAAAAGAGTCTGGGGACTTTCCCTGTACACATGCTCTGCCACGTGCTCTAGAAGAGCAGCGAACACAGTGACTTCCTGGAGCATTGCCTGCCACCGATGCTTTACAGAGAGAGAAAATACTCAACTCACCTCTGCTCATTCAAGAGTAAGAGGTGGTGATGTGTTCAGTCGATATTCAAGTCACAGTTTAGTTCAAGTTCAGGAAAACAAGAAAAAGGAAGCATAGCTGCCATTTATTATCAGTTTTAAGCCATAGACTGATGTTAAGGTTTGTATTATTTGTAATTCTTAAGGCAACCATGTACAGGGAGGTGGCGGTGTCTCTGTTTGACAGGAAAAGAGTAGGATCAGTGAGGCACACTTGCCCCAAGTCTAGTACCTAGTAAGTTGGACTTCATGCCTCAGTCTGCAAAGCTCAGAATCTGGGAGCTTTCATCCATCCACCCATCCATCCATTCAACAGTCAAGCTCTAAGTCTACACTGTGCCCTAGGATTATATGAGAATAAGATAAAGTTTCTATTTGGGGTCAGGGATCAAGAGAAGCAAGACACTAAGCAACTAATTATAATACCAAGGGGGGGATGAACAGGCAAGTGGAGAGTGGCTGGTGGCCTGACAGAAGTAGGCCTCTCCCATCTAGCAGAGAGGCGGTCTATAGCAGGCCCAGCGTTTTGAATGCTGCTGGAAGATGGTGAAGCAGCGGGCACCAGTTACATTTGTGGTTAGGAGGCAGAAAGCTGGCTCAGGTCTGCGGAGCGAGGCTGCCAAGCTCAGATGTCTTTCAGAAAGTGGGTTTCACAGCATTGGCGGGGACGGCCTGATAGAAGAAAGGGGCAAGGGACCAGTAGGAGGCTACTGCGATGCGGCAATCTGGGCAAGGGAGGAAAGCCGGAACAGCACGGAGTGTAGCAACTTGCTGAATGCTATACAGCAAGATTTAGGGACAATTTATATGGCAGGGAATGAGGGAGAGGGAACTTCCTCTGCTGACCTCCTGGTGGCAGCCTGGTCCTGTTGCCCATCCGTTCAATTCTGTGATTCTAAAGAAGTGTGTATGTAAGTTAGCCTTTGCTGCAAAACAAATTGTCCTGAAACTTAGTGACTTAGAATAACAACTGTTTGGTCACGATTTTATAACTCCACTGGGGTTCTGGTCCACACCAGTTCAGCCAACTACTGCTAGGCTTGATGGTGCTGTGCTGTCATCCAGCAGACTGGCTGGAGCAGAGGAGTGCAGGGGATTCACATGTCTGGTAGTTAATAGGATGTCTCCAGGACTCGGGGTGACTGGGACTTGGCATTCATGATCCAGCAGGCTCTCCTGGAACCTGGGCCTTAAGCTCAACAGCAGTGTCAGAGGGAAGGGTAGAGCATTAAAGCTCAGGCCCAGAACTGCCCCACAGCTGCATTCTGCTAACGAGAGCAAGTCAGTGGCCAATCCAAACTCACAGCCCACCCTTGACAGCAGTGGCTGCAAAGAGCTGCAGCTGTTGGTGGACCATGCCCTGATGGATGTGCTTATAGTATTTTGTATTTTGTGGGCATGTCTTACCTGGTAGTGTTCATTGTAAAAAGTCAAATCACCGAGTGGAGGATACGTCGTTTTAGGAAGCCTAGCATGCCCTTAGAGGGAATGAAATTAAAGCAGTGTCCTAACTCTGGGTTTAGCAGTTCTTAACTAGGGGCCTGTTTATTCTTTGTGACCGGTAGATAATTATTAAAGTCAGACTTTTTTAAAAATTTATTTTTTATGTACATTGGTGTTTTGTCTGCATGTGTGTTTGTGAGAGGGTGCCAGATCCTCTGGAACTGGAGTTACACACAGTTGTGAACTACCCTGTGGGTGCTGGGAATTGAACCCAGGTCTTCTGGAAGAGCATCCAGTACTCTTAACCGCTAAGCCATCTCTCTAGCCCTGAGGTCAGATTTCTAAATTGACTAGAGAATGACAGTTCTCTGAGTCTATATACAGAATGTTAAATCTCAATTTACATTTGTAAAGCAGATACATGTGATGCAAACACATATGGGTTTTTCTTGTGGGTGTGCACTTCTGTGCCATGACACACATGTAGACCTCGGGTCATCAGCCTTAGAAGTAAGCGCCTTTATCCACTGAGCCATTTTATCGGCCCCTATTCAAATACATTTGTACATATTATAGATAAATATCACTTGTTATATGTTGAACATAATTTTAAAGAGAAGAATTCTTCCATATAGTATAAATAAGAATTCAATGAGAAACCATAACTCTGAATATTAAGCAGCAGTTTGCTAATACAAAGTGTAACTTCAGATAATTGCACAGAAATACATGCACAGATTCTGCAGTAGTAAATCCACATATATCAGTGAATGAATGATGCCAGATTCTATCTAGTGTGGCCCCATGGCTCATCACTTGAAGAAAACAGCTACTGGGGTGTGAGTTAGTCTTCACTGTGTTTTCCCACTGGGGGGGGTCTCATCTTTTACATTCTTAATGTCCCTCATCCAACCCATAGTGTCATATAAGCATTTTGAGTTCAGCATTTTTTTTCCTTGCTATATTTCCTATATTTAAAAAAAAAAAAAAAAAACATGCCAGCAAATCTGATTTGCCTTTGAGCACTTTCAAAAAGGTTCAGCATTGACTCTGTCAGTGTTCTCAACCACTCAGTAGTAGAGAGTGCCCTGGAGCACTGGGTGGGTGCCTCACACAGTGCCAAGCACTGGTCTAAATGTCTCATTCTATCTTTACCAAAGTCTAGACAAGAAAAGAGCTAATTTCTCAGAAGGGAAACACAGGCCCCCAGGGTTTGAAGTGCCTCACCCAAATAAGCCAATGAATGAATGGTAGTCTGGGGCTCCAGTCTCTGCCCTTAGCCAGAGTCACAGTGCCCAACATTCCATGCTGAAAGGGGAAGCAAGCCACACTGAACAGAACTTCTGATATTTTCCTTACATCTGCTTATTTTGACTCTGTCTTCAGAATATGCACATCCGCTATGCTGCCTGTTCTTAGGATCTCATGGGATTTAATTCCTGATGCCCTTGTGTTTTCAGAGGTAACTATTCAAGATCAGGTCCATACCTGTAATTCCAGCTCCTGAGAGGGAAAGGAAAGTAAGATAGAGAGTTCGGGGTGATTGGCTGAAACTGTGCTTGTAGCATGCATAAGGCCCTGAGTTCAATCCCCAGCAGTGCAAAAACGGTGTTCAAGACGACATAGTGAGTTTAGGATCAGCCTAGACCACTTGAGACCCATCTCAAAGATATACAGAAAGAAAACATTCTGATGGTTGTTTCGGGTGTCCTTCCCTTTCAGAGCGAGCTTCCTGAGCCGGAGCAAGACAATGGCGGCACCACAGAGTCTGTGAAAGAGCAGGAGATGAAGTGGACCGACCTGGCCTTGCAGTGCCTCCACGAGAACGTCCCACCCGCTGGGAACTGATGCTGGGCTCCTTTCCCATTCCCATGGATGGGGTTTTCAAAGTACATAGATAAAACATGTTTCCTCTCCATCTCCGAGTTCAGATCTTTGAGTAGTAAATCAACACTCAAAAACATATGCCCACTTGTTTTTTTAGCAATGAAGCGCAGTGTGAAAATATTCCGAATGAGAAACTGAGATTTCTCAGGAATGCAGACTCTGTGGCTCTCGAAGCCTGCGACTAGTCATTCTCTCACTTGTGTTTGAACACAGTCGGTTAAATGGAGCCTTTAGCTCCAGTGTTGCTTGTGTCAAGTTTAACACTTCCCACCTACTTACATGTGTCCTCTGGCACAGGTAGTTGAAAATGTGAGTGGGAAAGACAAAAGAGGAAGCCAGACCTGAAGAGAATCACGGACTTGTATCCCCATGCCTGAGAAGCATTCAGAGTGGAGCCTGTAGGTGCATGTGCCCTGAGCAGGTTCCCCACTCACTGACGACTGGCATTCCTGAGATTCCCAGGCTATTTTCAGACTGCATAACTGTACAGATTAAAAAGCTATCTGTAAGGAGTTAGAATGGATGGCCTAGTCAATACCTAAGTTTGATCCCTAGAACTCCAATAAAAATTGGGTTTGGTGGCACGGTAGTGTGTGCTTGTAATCCCAGTTAGCTGTTAGTTACCTCTACTCCCTATCTGTGGTCATTGCCTTCATGCCCCTGGGGACAGTCTGTTTGAATGGGGTGCTCCTTTTACTCAGAATAGTAATGCACCCCATATCTCAGAGCCCCTTCCACTATAAAACACCATGGTGCCAGTAGCCAGTACTCTCTATACAAGAACTTGTTGGGGCTGGAGAGATGGCTCAAGTGGTTAAGAGCACTTGCTGCTCTTGCAGAGGACCTAAGTTTAGTTCCTGGCGCCCATATATTAACTCACACCTATCTAGGACTCCAGTTCCAGGGGTTCCCTTACCCTCTTCTGGCTTCTGAGGGGATTTCACACGTGAACTGCATATGCACACATGTTGGCAGGACACTCATACACATAAAAATAAGACTAGTTTGCCAAATATGTATATTTATCCACTAGACTTTTCTCACTCTTCACTGGCCTTCACTAGCTTTCAGAGGGAAAAGTGTATCATCACAAAACAAATGAGCTGCATGTACAGTTTCAACCAGAAATATGGTTATAGCAGCTTTCCTATGACCCATGGGCATGCAGATTTACCTCCTTCTGCCTCAGTTGCCCTGCCTGGGAATTATCATCAGAATTAAGATCCCTTGGTACTACCCATCCCTTTAATAGCTAAAGACAAACTAGTAGAAAAAATAATTGGGAATAAAATTTTCTAACAAGGTAATTTCCAAAACTTATTTTAAAAAGTAGTTCTTGCTGGGTGGTGGTACATGCCTTAAATTCCAGCACTGAGGAGGCAGAAACAGGTGGATCTCTGTGAGTTTGAGGCCAGCCTGGTCTACCGAGTGAGTTCCAGGACAGCCAGAGTTACAACACAGAAACCCTGTCTCAAAAAAACAACAACAACAAAAAGGTGAAGTCTTTTCTATAATTCTTTTGTGTGATAAAGTATCAAACACATTAACATCTGGGAGCCTGTATAAATCCAGTGTATAAGCTGAGGGTTTCAGCATCAGATGTATAAACTGAAGCCATGACTGCTCCAAGGTATGGATGAGGAGAAGGTTTTGAGATATGAGGAGAATACAGCCAGAGGCATCTGGAAGAATTCAAAGCCAGAGAGCAAAAACACTAAACTGAGTATGACCTTGGCTGTGAGAGGAGAAGGGAAAATAGGAAAATGAAAGGACCAAGTTAGGGGTGGGGGACAAGGGAGGGAGACAACAGAGAGCATAACCCAAATACCAGGGTTATAAGGGAAGGGAAGCTGGTGAGAGATGCCCATGGGCTGAAGAAGTTTAGGAGCCAGAATAAAAAGAGTCACCGGAGGGGCCTAGAGGCCAGCTTTGATATGCTAATAGGCACCACGGATAGCTATTTGTTTCTTTTGGACCTGGCATCTAGCTTGTCCTGGGAATATTGGCATGCCAGTAAAATAAGAGTATTGTCTTGATTCTGACTGAAACAGGATATGTCTATAAGACCCTTTTGATTTGTCTGATTGGCTTCTGACTCTCATCTAAGGAGGTCCTCCATGCCCAGAGATGACTTGATTGGCTAGCTTGTGTCTGATAAAATCAGAATTGTGGTTCATTGTGTCCAGAATTAAGTTACCTAAACAGGACCACTAACTCTGGCTCTGGAATCTGCAGGGAATAAATACAAGAGAAGACAAGCTGAAGCTGTAGCATGGCCTTCTTTCCCAAACACCCAGAGGGGATAGCGTCCATTGATAGAGGTTAAGAGGCTCTGTGACCCTTGGTGTCTGCCACATTCTCCATTGCATGGATGAATTCAGACTGACACTACTGCTGTCATCTTGAGTCATGACTGCACCCAGGAGCCCTAGCTGCTTTTCCCTGCAAGGCTTTCTAGAAAACTATAAATAGATAAAACATTAGTCATCTAGGGCTTTATACCTAGACCCTAGCTCCCAGGATATGACCTGACCCTTGCATATTATCTTAAGAAAAACCATGTACATTCCTGTCAGGATGAAGTCACTTTTATCCTAAGTCAGAGGTTCTCAACCTGTGGATTGTGACCACTTAGGGGGTCAAATGACCTTTTCACAGCGTCACCTAAGACCATTTATATATCAGATATTTACATTATGATTCATAACAGTAGCAAAATCACAGTTATGAAGTAGCAAAGCAAGTAATTTTATGGTTGGGGGTCACCACAGCATGAGGAACTGTATTACAGAGGTGCAGCATTAGAAGATTGAGAACCACTGTGCCTAAGTCCTAACTATGCCCCCACCTTCTCACCCAAATTTTGGGACCCACCTGATCGTGCTGCCACCAAGAAGCATGCTTCTGGCATTAAGTTCCCCAGGGTACTGCATTCCACAGGGGCGGGTCTCTGCCTCTCTTCAGTCGCACTACATCTTGGTCTTCGTGTACTAGGCCTAAATTTTTCTGGAGCACAGGTAGTGTTCTCTACTTAGTGCCAGGAATATTGCAATGAACAACAACAACAAAAAAAAAGCATGGAGCTAGGCAAAGTACCAAATATCTTTAATCCCACTTTAATCAGGAGGCAGAAACTGGTGGATCGCTGAGTTTGAAGCTAATCTGAGTCTACAGAGCAAGTTCCAGGCCATCCAGGGCTATACAGTGAGATGAATGAACACCTACCCCCCCCACCCCGCTTCCATGAAATCTTTGCTTACCTGGGGAGAAATAAATATTAAGCTAATAACTATACAAAGAATAGGTTCAAATTGGACATATCTAGAAAGGATACAAGATGCGACTGAGTTTGAGTCCCTAGAAGCAGAGCCTATGGTGAGGTTTCCTGCGCAAGTATGATGAATCAAGAGGCTTCCAGAAGCCTTGAAGAAGTTGGGCAGAGCAGAGAGAGCTGAGCAGGAAATGCTTTCAGCTTTGAGCCTTAGCCCAACCCTGCAAGGACCCAGGACCATGTGGCAGCAAGCTCTCCCTTTGGGATAGGCGTGCTGCTGTGAATTGTCAGTTATTGACTCTCCCTCCCAGCCATCCCCTGGAAACAGTAGAAACAGCACTCTGGAGGCCATGAGCTGGGTACCTTCAGCAGCCAACTCAGAGACACACAAAGTGGCTAGAGAATGGGTGAAAAGGCAGGGAAAGGGGTATTCCTGAAGTACAGCAGAGTAGACTCAAATAGATCTTATTTGCTTTAAAGAAAATGTGACGTTTCTTGTACCCGCCTGATGTATGAGCCAAGTGGCCAGGGGACACGATGAGAGGCGAATATTGACTACAGAGCGAAGACTGCACAAAGCCCCCAAATGGGACTGGTGTCACAAGTTACTATATCCCTTCACGGCACAGCAACAGTGACAGCTGGGTCAGGTGGAACGCCTCCATGGCTCGGAATCTCCAGCCTTGTCTTCTCTTTTGAGCTAAATGTTACTGTCCTCCTTGCACAGGAGATGGCAACTTAAAATTTAATGCCATTCCAAGTTAAAGTTAGCTTGATACAGATTAAAAGACTTACACAAGTCACTCAAATATTAAGTGTCTTCCAACCCAGACTCTCACATCTGAAACCTAAGTCCTTTCCAAAGGCCACATTAGCCCCCTAGAAAATACCATTGGAATTCTCAGAATTTTCACATTTGTCTTATTTCTAGAATGGAGACAGAACAGAGAGAATTCTTATAAGGGATCTTAAATACATGAAGCATTAGCTATTCCTGTTTAATTACAAAATAATATAATTGCCACTAAAAAAAAAATCATATTCTCTCTAGTTTTCAGAGTTTGGTGTCAATTCCCCGTTGTGTCCAGCAGGGGCCGCTCAACTCCTTTTAAAAAGTTTGTGTCCAGTTCCTAGTTCTTTCCTGTTACCAAAGCCCTTCGATGAACCCAGTGGAAAGCAGCAAGGCTGAGGGGCTGGCGGAGAAGGCCAGCTGGGCGGGCAGATGATGGACACCCCTAGCCTCTGCCTCTGAACCAGCCAGAGCAGGCTCCATGAATGCACACCCTCAGAAGCATGCAAATGGCACTACGTTGAAAGAGTGAGCATATAAGGTCCTGTATCGGCAGACTATAAAGAACCAGAAAACCAGGCAGGTTCTAGAGAGGCAGAGCAGAGAGCTGGGGCAGCCTTGCTGCTGTGTGAGGCTTCTGGCTTCCCCTAAGATCTCCCAAGGTGGTTGCTTATTGAACTCTCAGTCAGTGCTTCTGAAAGGCTTACCTAAGTGACTGGGAGTTGAGGGGCAGGTGCAGAAATTCTGTAAGCCCAGCAAGACAGGTATGTGGGCAGCTAGGACCACTTGGGGCAAGGTTTTCACCCCACTCCAGGGCATGTCCATACTTCAGTTTGCCCTGGTTCATAGCCAATGACTATGGAACCTTTCCTAGCCCTGTCTCAGAATAGATCCTTTGACCCAAACAAGGTATAAAAAGAATGAGGACAGCTGAAGACAGTGTTCAACTCCTCGGTCTATTACAAGAACTCAGTAGTATAAAGACTTTTTGCCTGTGCTTTTATTTGAGTTGTATTACCTAGTTGCTAATAATAGTTACACTATTTCTTTTTATAGTCCCAAATCAGCCAAAACATAGAGGTTTCCTTTGTTTTCAGCCAATATTGTTCTGGGGGTTGATTGTACATACACAGAAAGCATGCATGTACACATACATTCATGAGCCAGATTTGCTGAGAGCAGGAGAGGGGTACAAAGTGTGGAGAATTCAAAAATACCCAATGACTGGAGAGGAAATGGGGGAGGGTGATGTCAAAGCCCATCCCTGTAATCCATGTCTTCCTCGGTGACTCAAACCCTCTTTATGAAGATGCCACCACCCAAGGGCACCACCGCCCATGTCCTGCTATTGCCTTTGCTCTTTTGGCAGCTCTGCCCCCAGCTTCCACCCCACCTGCCCTCTTAGCAGCGTCCTTCCCCAGCTGTCCTTCTCACAGAGTGCTGCTCACTCTAACCGGCACCCATGCTGGTACTGGAGGACTTTCTGCAGAAGAGAGAGGGAGCAGTGTCCCTGCTTCTTTGCCAGTGAGCTCATCGTAACACTTGCCCTTGACTGAGACCCATGGTCCCACGAATTTTCTTAGGCTCATCTTCAAGCTTCACGGCCCTTGCATCCCCAGCCCCTCTCCCCCGAGTCCTGATTCTCATGGCTGTGGCTGCCTCTCCACTCATCCTGCTCTTACCCAGGCTGCCCTGTAGCTGGGGAGGTGAGGGGCTCAGGAGTCTTAGGACCACAAACACCAAGGCATCTAGTGTACAAGGAAAGTGAGTCCTGGGCTGGGTTCAGGGAGTCATGGCAGAGGTGCAGAGGGCTGGTCCCTCTTCTCCCATGGGCTTTTTCTACTGTATCTTTCTCTCAGTCTGTCGGCCCATCTCCCCATGTTCTCCGTTCTCCCATGTCGCTCGCTTCTCTGTTACTTTACTCTCACTCAAGCATGTAGCCTCAAGAAGCATGTATACTTCTCTCCCCTCTGCTCTCATATCAGAAACATCTCTGAAATGGACATCATGTCAAATTCGCAGCTCATTTGTTTCACGTAACAGCTATTTATCTAATATTATGCATAGAATATATATAATACAGTAACAGTACACAGGCCTTGAAGCAAAAAGACCTGCGTTCAAAACCCAAAGCCAAGCAACACTCTGACTTTGCATTCCGTTGGGTTTCACCCTTCTGAACCCGGGTCTCCTTCTGGAAACTGAGGCTGGAAGCACTTCCTATATATGCTTCTCAGAAGCTTAAATGAAGCGGTGCAGGGGACGTGCATAGAACAGTTTGGGGCCCACGACAAACCCCTGAAAACCTGAACTATCGCTGGTTATCAATATAACACAATAAACACTTCAAAAGCATCCAACAGAAAGTTCCAGAGATAAAAAGTAATTTCATGACCTCCAGAGCTGGCGAGGTTAAAACAGCAACAAACCAGACAGCAGAAGACCTGGATTTGAGTTCTTGTTTGAGGGAACTATGATGGGAGTTGAACCCAGGACCTTCCATTATGCTAAATGAGAGCACTATACCTCTAAACTACGTCCCCAGCCTGACTCAGGTTCAAGTTCTAATTGACTCCTTGCTGACTCTGGGACCAGGGGGAGTCTGCCAACTTCTCTGAGCCTTCCAGGATTAAAGAATGAAAATGCATTTAAAACTCCTTTGTAGCTTAAAGATGGATGAGCATCCAAATTTTATTTCCTACATAAATCCATAGGGTTTTCTCAAATTCATGTTTTAACAGTTCTTAGTGTGTGTGTATGTGTATGTGCGTGCACTAATTTGATAGATGTTTGTGTGGGCATAGCTGTCTATGAATTTATATAAACATGTTTTTATACAGTCTGGAAGGAAAGACAACGGACTACTAGCAAGGGTCATATCTAGGGATTTGACAGGCTGAGCAAGGAAATTCCACAGCCAGCCTTCTGAAGAAATGGTAGCTTTTTAAGTAAATTTTTCAGATAATCATAAAAATACTGCAAAACATAGAAAGGTTTTATTTAAAAAAAAGAAAACTCTTTTCTCTCTGTTTTCGAATAAGGATCTGGGACATGGGTCAAAATTCTTACAGTAATCAGTAGCTTCCATCCTGCTAATATTTAGCAGCAAGAAGCAAATCTGCACAATGCACTCTGGGAAATGCAAGTATAGATCTGAAGTAGGTGCTCTGCTGATATTGCAGTGTGTGAGGCCAGATAAGACACTCATGTCAAAGAGCACAATATAAAAAGTGCCCAGTGCACATTAATGCTCAATACTTACTGAACAGACGGACTGCTGGATGGAAGTGTATGTGGACACATCAGATGGGTACAGGGGTGGACCAGTATTGATAAAGAGGCCACGCAAGAGGAGAGTCAGAAAGACAAAGGCCTCTGGCAGTTGATAGAACTTAGGAAAGCTTGGGTTCTGGAAAGGTAACCCTTGAGAGTCTGGTTATGGACCCCTGGACTTTGGAGGGGGAGAAGAGAAGATACCTTGCAGTGATGGCATTCTGTTTATTTCTGATTCAATCTGTTTCCCCTCCCTCTCTCCCTCCTTTTCAACTAAGGGACAGGGACAGTGTGTGTAGAAGCATGTGAGAACTTTTTTTGGTTGTCGTGACTGGCATGGGGGTAAGTAGGTGTCAGGGATAACTAACGCGTTGGCCAGAACCCTGAAATACATTATGACAAAGAATTGTTCTGCCAACTACTACTATGACTACGACTACATTACTTCTTCCTCCTCCTCCTCCTCCTCCTCCTCCTCCTCCTCCTCCTCCTCTTCTTCTTTTGAGACAGAGTTTAACTTTGTAGCCCTGGCTGGTCTGCAACTCACTGTGTCTACCAGGCTGACTTCCAGCTTATGATCCTCCTCCTGCCTCTGACTCTTTTTTTTTTAAGATTTATTTCTTTATGTATTTTTATGTATTTTATGTATATGGGTGTTTTGTCTGCATGTACATCTATACATCAAAAGAAGACATTGGATCCCATGAGACTATAGTTATAAATGGTTGAGCCACCGTGTGAGTGTTGGGAATTGAACTCAGGACCTCTAGAAGAGCAGCCAGTGCTCTTAACCATTGAGCCATCTCCCCAGCCCCTCTAGCCAACTTCTAATAGTGATCACATGGAGAAATACCAGTAGATGAGGGGAGCATCTGAAAGGATGTCCAATGGCCTAAAGGAGTTGCAGGCTATCTGTACCAGTGCTTGGCTTCTGTCAGCTAACTCCTGTGATGTATCCTCTCTCCTGTGCACTTGAGCAGGAAAGTAAGATTTCGAAGTCCACTGGTAAGGGATGGGATCAGACAGGTAAACACAGGGCTGGTCAACAGATTAAACCTTTAATGTTGAGGAGGAAGGGGCCAGTCAAGTCTTCTGAGTAGGAGGGTGGTCTATCATATATACTTTAGGGATGCCAAACACATCTGTTCAAGGCTTTTGGATAACCAAAGAAATGTGAAGTCTTAAATTAATCTCATTAGGCTTTATCAAAGGGGGAAAGTCTTGAGAAAAAAGGAAAGAGGTTGTCATATTTTTAAAAACATTCTCCAGGTTTAAACTGTGCTTTTGGGGAGCAAATTATTCAACAAGTTAAACTAGCTGGGACATCGTTGGGTTTTTGTTTTGTTTTGTTTTGTAGGGGAAGTTAATCTAGCTCCCTGGCTCTACCACACATTACACTTGATCTTAGCCAAAAGGCTGAGATGCAATAACACCACACTATAGAGAGGCAGGTAGATCTCTGTGAGTTTGAGGCCAGCCTGGTCTATAGAGTGAGTTCCTAGGACCTCCAGAACTACACCCGAAGAAAACCCTGTCTCAAGACAAAAAAAAAAAAGAATTAAACATAAAATGTCTATAAAGGCATTATGAGGGCTGGCGGGATGGCTCAGCAGGTACAGGTGCTTACCATTAAGCCTGGTGATGTTAGTTCAGTTCCCAGAACCCACTGCAGAAGTGGAGAGTCAATTCCTGAAAGTTATCTGTTGTGGAAGTTTATTTTTAGTTATATATAAATAATTGTTTTATGCACTGTTGGGTGAGGGGACGTCTAGGGCATTTTTTATTGTTTGCAGATGTTGGATTTCTGTGGGGGTTGTTTAATTGCTAATGATCTGCATGTGTTATCAGTAGAATACCTGAGGAGTTCTGAATCAATAAAACACCTGAGCTCAGACGCTCGGGGTTCCACTGTCCATCAAGTATGGCATTGGCCAGGATGGTGGTTCCTTCTGCTGAGGTCTGGCAGGGTTTGAGTCTATGAAAATTCCTCCATGTCATTTTTGGTGAGCCACCCCCACAGCAGCGGTGTCCTGCTACAGTTATTCTCTGACCTTACACTCAAGAGCTGTGGCATGCATGTGCACCTACACATCACCACATCGTCATCATCATCATCATTTTTAACGTAAAAAAATATGATAAAATATATTTGTACACTTTAGAAACTCTAAGGCAGAGGTGCTTTCTAGAGCTACAAAAACTAAGAAATAGAAACTAGAAAGATGGATAAATGTAAAATGCCCACATGACAAGAGATACAAGATCAAATAAACAGATGATTGTTGCGTATATAATAGCTAAAAATATTTTCCAGGTAACACATAAAAGCATCAATAAATCAACTAGAAAAACATAATCCCAGTAGAAAAATAGGCAAGGGGTATAATTGAGCAATTCATAGGAAAAAAGATACAAAACACAAAAGTATGATTTTGTCATAGATTTCAGAATGGCTCAGCCAACGTCTGTCACCTTGCGGCTTACCCTCCTGCCTGCTGGAATGTGGATGGCTAAGCTTTCCACTCCCAACCTCCTTAGTACTGAGCTTTTGCACATGGCTTGACAGATTCGGATGTGGTGTCCTTCAAGAGCTATCAGCTCCACTGGCAAACAGGGTCTAGAGGGTCCTCGGTGCATGCGCGTGTTTCTCTGCATCCATATCCAGTCTCCAGAACCATGAGTGTCCTGGACAGTATGCAAGCATCCACTGTGGGGCTCAGACGGCATGGTCCTGGAGACCGGGTATGGTTGAGGCTTCCTGGCTTCCAGACTGCCTAGTCCTGTGATTCGGTCCCAGGTTCCCAGCCGCCAGCTCATGGCAGAAGAAGAAGTCCCATCCATGGGTCAGTCTGTAGCTGAGATTCAGTCATGGAATTGCAACCTGGAACCGTCCATTCCACCCGATTCGACATCATTTAGTCAACTGATTTTCAAGAGTAAATCTTTTATCCCATGCATGAACTGGAGGAGCTTATGTCATCTGAGGCCAAGCTAAGATACATTACTCATAATTAAAGAAATGCAGGTTATCAACAATGCTGTTATTTCTCGTCTGTCAGAATGTCTACACTTTAAAAGACTAGCAGAGACCCCCACACTGGACAGGCTGTCTGTACTGGAGGCTGTGTCTTGGAGCAGCCATTTTCTAACACAATTTGGTAGTGCGCATCTAGAAGTAACAAGTCCGTCCCAACGGGGTTGTACCTGGAGGGCACTGTCAAAGAGACACGGGGCTATCTGTGTCTTTGAGGAAACACTTCCCAGGGCTATCAATTCTGTGACTGTGAGAAACGGAGAATTGATAATATAGGAAGAACTGAAACCCCCATCAAGAGGGAATAGCCTAAAGAATTATTCTACAATCACTCCTGGGAATTCTTTGCAACAGTCAAAGAACAAGACAGAAGTGAGAAGTGAGAAGAACGTCCCTCCAAGTGAGAAGTAGGTCTCTTAACAGAGTGTGGAGTGTGACCTCATTCGTGATTGAAAACATGCATTTTTTTGTCTGAACACACATGTGTTTGCATAAACATAGAGAAAAGTTAGAAGGGACACACAGGAAACCGTGATGGTGGTGGGCGAGCCCAGGCATGCTCTCACTTGTAATCTCTAAACTCCTGCTTGACTGCTTTATGAGATTATACTCATGTGTCACGTTAGTATACAATTAAACTCTCCAGGGAGCAAGATTCAAATTTTCCAATGTCTAAGAAAAGATACGTGTGGATGTTTCCTAGAGGAAACTGGGAGAAAGAGGAGACAGGACAAAACATAGCGCTTCCTGAATCTAGGCAGTACACGAATGTTCACTAGGCTAGCCTTACAACTTGAATTCTTTCCCTAATGTAAAATAGGAGAGCGTTAAGTAAAAATCCTTGGACACAGGCCGTTTTCCTGCATAAGCAGATTTTTCCAGATGTGGAAGCAAAGCCTGTGGCTTGCTCCGCTGTAACTATAGCCAAAAGTTATTGGTATTCCTCCTTTCCATCCCCCACCCCAGCTGCTAAGAGTAAGCATCTCCACGACCAGTGTCTTGCAGAGGCCACGGTGTACAACTTACTGGGTGGACAGTCCCTCAGCAGGCGAGGCCCTGCTGGAGAGCAGAGACCAAGCTGGCCTTCTCCCTGACACTTTAATTCAACACATGTCCCCCAGGTGTACCTGGACTCTAGCTGGTGACAGTGCACAGAAAGTGTGTCAAAAGAAAGCGTGACTTCTCCTAGCAGTCCCAGAAAAAGCCAGGCTGCACTGTTAGGAAAAGGGCATGGAGACCCCTTCATAGCTACACCACGAATAGGGCTCTGAAAAGACCCTATTCATTGCACTCTGCTCCTTAACCTGGTGTTTATTTTTGAGATAGCAGTTTGAAAAGAATAGGGGGGAAAGGAATTGCAGGGGGTAGGGGGGACTGGAATTTTAATGAGAACCATCTGGAGTGTTTTCCAAGAGTGTAATGTTTGGTACGAGAAACTAATTCCTGCTCCCAAATGAAGAGAAGAGAAACGGAGGAGATTGTTACATTGTGTTTACCCTCAAAATGATGCCAAACAGAACCGCTTAGAGCAGGCAAGTCACCCCTGAGTGGGGCTGGGGTGGGGGCTTTGGGAGGGGACCAGCAGCACCTCTGGTTCTGACGTTGCTGCAGGAAGGAATGCTTTATTGCTGCCAGGGAGACTTTTGAGGGATGGGTTGTGGTGGGCCCAGAGCCAGTCCCTGGAATCTGGGTAACTATGGAAACGGGCCGAGGATGACAACAAACACGGGATGGAATTTCAGACTCTATGGCCAGGCCAAGGAGGAATGGGAAAGTTCGGGAAAGTTCTGGTCCTTTCTTTCTCTCTTCTTGTCTCCTTTTTCTTTCTTTTCTGCTTCCCTTTCCTCTTTTTCTAACTTGGGGGGAGAAGGGAGGCACAAGCAGGCAGCCCCCCATCCCCAACACCCTAACAGAAGAACAAGAAGCAAAGTTCTCTAGAAGTCTCTCCATTCTTCCATTTATTTTTAGCGCATTGCATCCAATCGAGCATTCTATAGTCACCAAGTCCACTCCTGGGGGCAGTCCCTGTCCACAGTCTAACAGGTGGTAGGCCATCGTAAGGACAGACACCCTCCTTGGGGACCTCAGTGCAGCTTCTCAAGTCATCCTCACTGTAGCCCTGCAACCCAGATAGTAGCCCCTGCCCTACAGATGGGGTAAAGGAAACTCAGAGCCAAGATCAACTAGAAATCGGGGTCCAGCTGCCTAGCCCCAAACCCAGCATGCCATCCTGCTGACACTCTTTATTCTGAGAGAAAAAAAAAATTAATAATACGGCAGGCAAATTCTGTGAAAGAGAATAAAGCAGCCTTCAGTGATGGGTTTGTTAGCCATGCTAACAAACGAGGGTCTAAAAACACCCGTCTCAGCACCCTTGTCCCCCAGATGGAGAAACAAAGGCTCAATCAGAACTTCAACTCAAAGTGCGGGCTACTGACTCAAGGCCATTTTCTTGTCCCCCATCTGTGCCTCGGGGTGTGAGTAGGCTAGGTGAAGTCAGAAAGTCAGACACATCTCCAGGTCAAAGACATGGTCTACTAAGCGGGGAGTGGTAACTACTACGTAGGGCAAGGGGTTGAGTCTGGGGTTAAAGGAAGAAACAGGATATGGTGGACAAGCATTCCTCAAGACTGTGATCAGTGTGGTATAAAATCCACTCAAGTTCACCCTCAGGACCACATCAGCAGCCAGGATGGAGCTTCTGTCCTGCAAGGAGCGAGAGACTCAACAGCGAATCTTTGTTAAAGATTTAACAAAGGAGCTCGCTCAAAATCAGCGAAGTCCCACAACCTTGCCACAGTTTCAAGAAACCATCTTGCAGCAACACTATAGGGAAAAAAAAAAACCAACTCCAGAATAAGCCAGCAGGAAGTAAGAAGTACAGGAATTTCTGGAAATAGAAGAGTGGTTTTGTGTGTCTGTGTGTGTGTGTTGTTGTTGTTGTTTTGGTTTTTTAAATGGGAAAAAAAAAAGTTTTGAAGGAAAAAGGAAGTTCTGACCCACATAAAGATAGAGTTTCAGTAAAACTAATTTGAGACCAAGAGGGACGTGTGAGGTGCTCAGCAAGGCACTGGAGCCAGGCCCTCCGGGCTCTGTGTGGAGCTGATGGTACACACTAAAGGCAAGCCTTTATCAAAACAACCAGTCTGCAGGAGATTGTCCACGGCCCTGTTGAAGTTTAACTGTGGAGAAATTTCAAAATTACTTTCGTGCTTGGCAATCCTGGGAATGCTTGCGATTTATCCTGAAATAATCGATTTTCTCTAAAGCTCTGCTTTGTAAAATTGTATCCTGAAAACTCCCTGGAGGGGATATCAGTCCAGTCTCAATTATTTGTGTGTTTGTGTATGTGGGAGAGGATGCGCATGCGTGCGTGTGTGTGTGTGTGTGTGTGTGTGTGTGTGTGTGTGTGTGTCTGTGTGTAGCATATGTACATATGAACCAGTGCATGTAGCCATGCTTGTACACAGAGGCCAGAGGAGTATATCCTGAGCCTTCTCTCCACCTTTTCCCCTTGAGATAGGGTCTCTTGCTGAGCCTGGAGTTAAGCTGGGAGCCAGAGACAGGAAGCTCCAGTAACCTTCCTCTCTCTGCCCCTAACAGCGTTGGGGTTACAGACATATGTGCCTGAGGTTTTTATGTGAATGCCAGAGATTGAGCCCATGACACGCACTCTACCAACTACGCTAGCTCCCCATCCTGGCTACAAACATATTTTTACATTTATGTTGCATTATTTATTTCTAGATGGGGGAGGGCACTCCATCAGAGGACGACTTGGAGAGAGTCGGTTTTCTCCTACCACACTCATCTGGAGTATGAACTCAGGTTACCAGGCTTAGTAGCAAGTGTCTTTACCTTCCAAGCCATCTTGCAAGTCCAACAAATATTTTTTAACACTATATGCCAATCCCTAAAGAAGGTGCTGTTAAGTTAGCAGATTATTGCTTCTTGGGGCCAAGCACTTTATCTGAGTTTCTAATATTAAAGCTTAGTATGAGCTGTGAATCCATGAGCCTCCCAGAGTGCTGAGTTTTCTACCTCCGAATACCACGAGTGCTTCACACGCTTCAGGAGGCCACTGCTCCTTCCTAATGAGAATCTCCTGTCTATGATTCATGGATTAAACTCCTATAAATGGTTTTATGTACATGCTCGAAATATGTGGATCTGCAAGAAGTCTGGGAGTACTCAGTTGAGCGTCTATCTGCTCGTGAGAAAGTATGTGTGGGAGGGAAGGCAGGAGGGGTACAAACTGCTTTCATTTTAAAAAGCCAGGAGGGTAAGCAAAACTACTGATAGACATCATCAAAGAAGCAAGAACACAGGGCACAGGGAGGGAAGACAGCCGTGTTTTCAAATGGCCATTCCTTTCATCCCGTAAGGCAGTGTTCCCTGATGAGAAACCGTGAACTGATGTCAACCTGGAAGAGAGTGAGGTCCCCACTGCTGGTGGGCTCCACACCGGTATGCTATGCTCATTTCACACCAGCCTGAGAAGGAACTGTGGAGATCACTTTAGCCTGGGATGCCCACATGATTGTCAGGAAAACGAACATGCTCTCCAGCCGAGGTGCTCCTTTCTGGTCAATTACAGACTTTTTTTTTTTTTTTTTTTTTTTTTGATGAGCAAAAGCTTAAAGTAGCAGACATGCTGCAAAGTCAGGATCACGCTCTGGACCCCTTTGTCTCGCCAGCCCTGTTGAGTCCATACAGCTCTTCTCCATGAGAAGTGACTGCCAGAAACGCTGAAGCTATCGCACTAACGTGCTGAGGGACGCTAACAAGTGTCACTTCTGTTTCTACCCAGATGCCTACGCGAGGCTGGAGTTTCTACCATTGCCTCTGATGAAAGCTCAGAAGCTGAGCTCCGCTTTGCACTGGCCCATCAGTGACAGATGATCAACAAAGAAGCTGATATCCAGGAATGGGGTGATGGAATGCCACTGTGCCTTTTGCTTTGTTTGGGGACATAAACACTACAGGGCATTGTTATTTCACATGATCCACCCAGCTCCAGGTTCATTTGGTGCCTAGATGACATCATAGAGGTCCTTGTCCATCTTTAAGGTTCTTGTGACCTGAGCTGTCCATTTGCTGCAGTCATGGTTACAAGATATTGTTCACAGCTCTGGGCAACCTCTGCTCACCTCAGAGCAGAAAAGGGCTTAGCTTCTCTCTGGGGTTCACCTCCAAGCAGAGGGCTAAATCCAGGCCATCGAGAACTTAGCCTCATGGGCTGCAGGCAATCATCTTGTGACTGTGTTGTGATGTCATATCTAAGAAGGGCTCAACTGAGAGAAAGCCAAGCTGAGAGACAGGATACATCTGCACACAAATGTCAACCCGAGCCCACAAAAGCTTCTGGACTTATTCCATGACCCAAAAACTTCCTCCTCAACTTGCTTGCCTATCACTTGTAGCCCTGAGGATCTTCTTATATGCTGTACTTGTCAAAATAAAAATCTTTTGACCCTAAGCTCCAATGTCTGTGGATGAAAACTTTTAGGAGCTGGTTCTCTCCTTCCTCCATGTGGCTACCTGGGATCTAAGTCAGGTCACTAGGCTTGATGGTCAACATCTTTACCTGCTGAGCCATCTCACTGGCCTCAGTGGCTAGTCCTCTTTAGAACTGCTGAGGTAACGATCAAAGAAAGATAAGAAATGGCCATGACCTAAGCAGACTGGACTGCTACATGTGAACAGATATCCTGAGCCGTTCCTGGGTAGAAAATGAGTCGTGGGGATGGAGGTAGTAAAATTCAAATAAAGAATCCAGTTTACAGTATAGCATGTCGATTTCTTCCTTTTGACAAACATACTGGGCTTTCTTTAAAATGTAAAGGAAGTTGGACTGGCTTGGTTGGAAAAGCGCTTCCCATGGAAGCGCGAGGACCCAAGTCTGATCCCTAGTGCCTACAAGCAACAGCTGGGTGAGTCGGCGCGTGCTTGGAACCTCAGACCTGCAGAGGCAAAGAAATGAAGATCCTCGGAGCTCACTGGCTAGCCATTCTACCTGGACCAGAGAGTACCAGGTCAGTGAGAGACCCTGTCTCCAAAAGAGCAAAACCAGAATCAACCAAGATGAATGTCTCCTGAGGCATGATACCCAAGGTTGAACTCTGACCTCCACACATATGCACACACATCTACGTGAGTACACACACACACACACACACACACACATACACGGTATAAAAGATATAAAGGAAGTTGAGTAGAAGCTAAAATTAGGGAAAGCTGCCTATTTCTCTAATTTTTCTGTGAATCTAAAATTATTTCATTTTTTGAAACTTTAACATTTTACTAGTCATTTACACTCTTAACTCTATAAGCAGTGAACCAGTCTGACCTCTTCAACTCAGAGTTAACAACACTAAGTCCCAAAGAGATTAAGGGACCTACTCATCCCACCCGACAATTCGTGTCAGAGCTGGACCTGGGACCAAGTCTTGTCACCTAGGTGGATGATTCATGCAGCCCAGGGATGCTGGACCTTTCTCACAGGACTGTTCCCATGGAAACAGAGCTTTTATAAACACATTCAATTCCCTTATGGTGCTCACCACATTAGCTCTGGATTACTACATTTCAAAGTCCATTTTTCACATTGATAAATTACACAATTATAGCCGTCCAAGAATGAGCTGTAGCCTCATGCAAATGGAATTTGTACTAGAAATTTACACTGCCATATGGCCAGTGGATTAACATTAACCGTAAATAGAAGCCACCATACTCTCCGATGCTTGCCAGTCACAACTCTCTGAAATAAGCATTTTATGAAGGGCGATAGGTGAACATTGTCAGTGCAGAATAAACCAGAGCCACAGCATTCCCTAAGAACATTTTAAAGGGGTTGCACTTCAAATTGCATAGATGGGAGCGACTCTGACCTCTCTGGAAAAAAGCTATATTAGATGATTCAAGAAGTGACTTTAGCGATGACGAACGCTGATGTCAAAGACTCATTTGTAAAGTGTGGGTAACATGTGTCCCATAAAATGTGAAGGAAAGAAGTGAGATCAACGCCAGCACTAAAGGGCATTCCCTGTTTTCGAGAATTCTGCTGCATCTGCTTAGGGTTTCATAACCCAGTGTCAGGATGAGACGATGTTCGTAAATGAGTAAAAAAGCATCCCTGATCTTCTTTCTTTCCCAAAATTCATCCACTCTCATCCTCCGGTGTGTCCCCCCCGCCAAGCTCTGTTATCCATGCCCTGGTACCCTGTGCCAGGAGCAGTGTCATCTGCAAGTGTTAGATCCCTCCTCTCCTTTCCCCACCCAATAATTACCCCTCTCCCATCCTGTGAGTGCCAGGCCCTTGGGCAGAGTCCAGGCATCCTGGAATGCTGATCGCAGACTATCCAAACCCAGGGGATCCCTGAGAAATGCAGACGGAGATGGCTAATGAGCACTCTTCCCTGTAATTGCCCTGACTATTGGAATTATCTGATCAGAGCTAGGACACTTCTCTTCCTCATCACAGAGATGACTCAGGACACACCTCTCCATAGAGGGGAAAGCCACAAGTTCTGATGTTTGCCACACCGTCCTTCATTAGTTAATAGTTATGTGACAGAAGATGAAAAATGATCTTGACAGAGAAGAATGATGTGCCTCAAATTATAAAAAGTAATTTAGAAAGAATGTAGGCAGTTCCCTACAGTTAAGTTTCAAATGTGCCCTGGAGGGGCTCAGAGGGCAGCCTGTGACAGCAGCAGGAGCTGAGACCCAGGCCTTGGGAGCAGCAGGTTCCGTCCCAGCCAGCTTTCCAACCAGCTGGCGGGACTTCAACTGATGACTGGCTTCCCTGGACCGTAAGTCTCTTCATCTGGAAGTGATCATGCATGTACTCTCCAGATTCAAATAATTCTCTGCCAAAAACAGGAGAGCCGAATAAATTACAGGGCATCCTCATGACAGAATATCATGCAGCTGCTATGAATCCCGTTTCTCAAGAACACTTGATAATGTGAGAAAGTACTTGTTACACAATGTGAGCGCAATGAAAAACAGGAGGAAAGAACTAAGGGTGGCCTGTGGCTCTAACGATACAAAAGGAAACACAGGCGTGGGAGGTAGGGGCAAGCCAAACATGTTAGTAAAAAAATAATAAGTGTTTACTATGGGTGGTTGGTATTAGTTTTGATTACTCAAAGAACTTAAAATTGTATTTATTATTACAAAAAAAAGCTATGCTTAGTTTTAAAATTGCAACAACACTGTTACACAAGTGTAAACAGTAGAAATTATAGGTCCTAGGTTTTAATCCCCAGCATGGAGGAGGAGGAGGAGGAGGAGGAGGAGGAGAGGAGGAGGAGGAGGAGGAGAGGAGGAGAAGGAGGAGGAGAGGAGGAGGAGGAGGAGGAGAAGCAGGAAGAGGAGGAGGAGAGGAGGAGGGAAAGAAGACAGAAGGAAAAAGAGGAGGAGGAAGAAGAAGGAGAAGAGGAGGAGAAGGAGGAGAATTAAAATAGCATAGTGGTCCTTGTAATGATTTAAGAGGTATGGAAGAGAGAGAAGGGAGAGGAGAGAAGGAGTTAATATATAGGCATACCTCCTCATTTGGAGGTATTGCATTTCTTTATTAAACATATGCTCATAAAGTAAAGATTATGGACTTCAAGAGTAAATTTTAAAAACACACAAGCTGTGACTAAGTCAAGTAAGCCTGGAAAAAAAAAAAAAAAAAAAAAAGAAGCTGCTACGCCAAACACTGGACTTGAGGCCACATACAGCATGCTGGAGGGAGAGAGCCTAAGATCTGCCAGGCTTGTTCCATGATCACTTCCAAAGAAGCCAGTTACTTATTCCAGCATAGCACAGGAGCAAAATGTCCCAAAGACAATGCTCACTACCCAGACTCAACCTTCAGATCCTTGGCAGAAGAAACCTTGGTGAACCACACTACTCACAGAGATGTACCTTTAAGGATCCTAACCAAGTCAAACAACTCCTGTGGCAAGCTAGAAGGTTGGGTGAGCTGATGTGTAAAGGTGAAGCTTTACCATTTCTGGAAAGGGACTCCCTGTTTCAGAAGACAAAAATCTATACTAGAGCCAGTGAGCCTCAGTGGTAAAAAGTACTTTGCATACAAACTTACCTGACTAGCTGAGTTTGATCCCAGGAATGCACAAAAGTACCTCTGCAACCCCGGCGCTTCTATGGAAGATGGGTGTCAGAGAGCAGAGAATCTCTAGGAAACTGGTGGGCTGGATAACCTGGAGTACAAAGATTGGTGGAAACGAGACTCTGTCTCAACCAGGTGGAAGCACAAAATCACCCCCTGAAGCTGCCCTCTGTCCTTCGCGTGCACATCCAGCTACACACACATAAAAGGAATGAGTTTAACTTTTAAAACCTACATCAATTTTTGAGAACTGAAAAGGAAACTAAATTGTAGAGAGATTCAAATCAACCCTCCGTGGATGAGTGTGGAGGTAAAGTCCTGATCCTGTTGAAGAACTCAGAGCTCACATTTGTCATCTTAGCCATTCTGTTTGTTTGTTTGTTTGTTTGTTTGTTTGTTTGAGACGTGGTCTCTCTACAGAGCCCTGGCTGTTCTGGAACTCACTATGGAGACCAGGCTGGTCTCGAACTCACAGGGATCTGCCTGCCTCTGTCTCTGCCTCCTAATACTGGGATTAAGTCATGTACCCACCTCATAAGGATAAGAATAGTTAAGTTTCAGTACTGGTACTTTCTCAAAAAAAAATTTTTTTTGAGATTTTATTTTATTTTCTATGTGTTTGCCTCCCTGTCACAGACATGCAATGCAGTACTCCTAGAGACCAGGAGAGGGTGTGAGATCACCCAAAACCAGAGTCAGCTGCCATGTGGATGCTGGGAATCAAATCCAGGTCCTCTGGAAGAGCTTGCCAGTCCTCTTAACCACTGAACCATGTCTCCAGCTCCAACTAGTACTTTCTTAAGTGAGTTTAATGTAACTAAATGCCTGTTTTCTTGCCCCAACTGCTACTGTGACAGATTCCTAACTTGTAACTGATTCCTAGCTTGTAACTGACTCCCTGGGACTTTTGACTCCTGAAAGTGATTGCTACTGAGCCTTTTTTACCCTCTAGCTCTAAAAAGATAGAAAGGAAAGAGAGAAATCTTCACTGCTCTTGCAGGTGGGTTTTAAAGAGAGAAAGAGAGAAAGAAAGGGAAATTCTCTGCCCTTTTTGGCTGTCCTTAGCTTGAATAACAGGAACTGCAGAGAGAACTAGCTGAACTGAACTAACATCTTTCAAACCATCCCACCAACTGCCAACACACTCCTTTATAACCTAAGCAAAGTTCCCAGAAGTCCAAGCGGCATGTAACCATAAGGAGAGCTGCACAGGACAAAAAAAAAAAAAAGCAACAACAACTTCTTGGCAGAGCATCCTGCTATACTTTAACATAAGTTTAATAATCAGCCTTACAGAAACTGTTATTTGGGGTGGTTTTGTTTTGTGAAGTACTAAAACTGTAAGAAAATTTGATAGGATAGATTGTAGTAACTAGGATGTCATAAATGACAGGCAACTAAATAATTTTCTGGGGAAATAATTGGAGACTTAGGTGAATAAGTTTCAGTGAACAATGGTGTAACTTCTATGAATATGCAGATTTATCTAAATAAGGAGCATTTTCAGTTAGCCAGAACATGAAGTGTTTGATAAATTCAGAATATTAGTGAGTAAATCATTAAACAGAGAATAGGAGTAGTAATTACCCTCCAGCCCCAAAAGCCCTCAGACATAAAAGGCTTGCCTAAGCACAGCCTGGAATGGCAGCTGTATGTATTGA
Organism: Cricetomys ansorgei; assembly: GCA_026225945.1. Classification (NCBI taxonomy): domain Eukaryota; kingdom Metazoa; phylum Chordata; class Mammalia; order Rodentia; family Nesomyidae; genus Cricetomys; species Cricetomys ansorgei. Next base: position 20,540,498 of record JAMJFZ010001100.1, read on the forward strand.
GGATTCCAGCAACAAAGACCATGGCACCAAGACCTAGGAAGGAAGAAGGCAGAAAACTGACCTCTATCCTAACAGGAGAGACCCTGCCTCAGTCAGAGGGAGCATCCTCAACAAGGGGCCCAGTCCCAAATGGTGAGACACCCCTCTGCCGTGAGAGCAACAGTGGCATGTGCTCTGGGAACATTCCAGGATAGATGTGAATTCTACCTCTACCCCAAACACCGTGCAGTGTTTCCTTCTACCAAAGATGCCCCACACGTTAACATTTGAACACTTCTCGGTTCATCCAGGCAGGGTGGAACCAGGAAGAAGGGAAAGATGAGTCAAGGCCGGAAGCTTGAGGTCACTAGCCGGAATACTAAATGGAGAAATTTGATGTTAAGTGTCTCCCTGTACTGTTGAAGTGTGGTAAACTGGTTGCTTTCAAACCTGTGGTTGAATTAGAATGTTATTGTTTAGCCCCAAAGATTTTACTCATTTTCCTCCTTTCCAGGTGGCTGGTACATTTCCATTCTGGACAATCAGAGCTCCATCCTCAGAACTCCTGTTCCTGATCCCACTGATGCCCCTCCCTTGTCTTGCCAACAGGAATATGAACAGATCAGCCACAGTCAGAGCAACACAGTTAAACGCTGATGGAGTTTGGAGCTAGGTCAAACTCTACACAAAGGGAAACTGAGCCAAAGATAGGGAGAAGCCTGTGGACCAGGACCGCAGCATTCTTGACGTTTCGGTTGCATAAGACAAGAATTCCCTTTTGTGGTGTTAACTGACTTAACGGGACCTTAATGTGAGTTTCTGGAGGCTTTTAAGAATCTGCAAACTTCATTATTAGGAGAATAGCTTAGGAATCGGTGATACCATCCTAGGGAAGAGAAAACCGTAAGATTACAATTCTCTTCAAACATAATTTTGATGAAGAGAAGTAGACAAGTGAGCTTTCTAAAGATGAAAGTTGTCAAATAGAAGAGTCAGCTTCTTCTGGAGAGGAATTTCCCATCAGCGAAATAATGCAGTCAAGATTGAATGAAGCTCCTGACAAGGACGTTGGCATCGAGATTCCTGGACTGGGTGGGGTGGGTAAATGGCACAGTGGTTTTACTGTAACCGGCAACAGAAAGTAGAAGAAACAACCACAAGGGAAATGGTATGTGTGCATGTGTGTGTTGGGGGGGTGCTGTAAGGCTCTAGAGAGCCTCAGTCTAGCCATGGAGGAAGTACTACTTCTAGGGGTCTAACTTGATCATCGCCATCATTGCTAGTGAAATGTTTCACATGGGAGCCAAAGGCATTTTGGTGAAGTATAGAGGGCTACATGGCTGCCCTACCACATACCATGGGCTGTTTAGTGTCCATTCTCTAGTTATAAAGGCACTTCCGTCCTGTTTGCTTGGCTAATATGAGATCGAAATATGGATGAGGCCACCCAGAAGCCTGGAAGGGATGGGGGACTCCAGACACACCTGCATGTTTTCGAGACCATGACTAAAGTCCTCCCGGGTCTCTCAGCCCATCAGCACCGGCTGTTCCTCACAGACAGGCACCGAGACCGGGCATCGCAAGACTGAGATGGCGTGGAGTCTGTCACATCGGAATGAGCACTGCGTGGTTAGTCTCCACATCGTTTGCCTTTCTTCCTTGACCTCATACTCCCCCCCACCCCCGTTCACTGTGCTTTGCTCACTCGGCTCTTCCTTTCTTCCTCAAAGACATCTTGCTCATTCCCACATACCAGGACACACACACACACACCCCCGCCCTCCCACCCGCACCCCACTCCCACCTCCATACACACACACTACCCACCATATACACACACTAGCTTCTTGAAGTTGCTCAGCTATTAGCAGAAATAATATCTCCTCGATGAGGTCTCTCCTGACTGCCAAGCCACATTAGCAAGCCATGTCTCAACCCAAGAAGTCCCCTCTGGTCCATTATAGTATCCTGCTCCATTCACTTCCTAGAAACTCCTCACTATGAGAACTGTCTTTTCTATTTAATGTGCCTCTCCCTCGCCATCAAAGCACTCAATAAAAACAGAGGTCATGTCTGCTCTGCTCAGTCACATTCTCAGCTCTTAGAAGAATTCCTGTCACATGGTGCTGGATCAATCCATCAATGGTTGAAAAGATATGTTCTTTTTGTCTTGATCTTAGAGACATTCCTCCTCTCTAATGTTCTCTGGCATGCAGAAGAATGGTTAAGTTAAGTGGAATTCAGAGGTGGAGACTCTCGTTGAAAATACTTATCCCTCATATGGAACCTGTCCTTTCAATGACTCGGGGTCCTGGAATAACCAACAGAGAGGGAACGTGGGACTTCATTCAGAGCCCAGCCCTCTGTGAGTACTATTAGTATATTCTGCATGGGCTGGCTAGCCTTAGTTTTAACTGGCTGTAGCCTAGCAATAGTAGCCTACTGCCTCATCTGCTCAGTCTGTGTGGTAAAGACAGAAAAACCAACCCAGCCTCCCTCCCCCAGCTCTGTGAAAGCCTAGTAGGTCTTGAGTTGAACTTGACTCTCCGGTAAGTCTATTGGTTTTCTTCCCAGTGTTGACATATAGTGCTCGCCAGCTTGCCCAGTGCCTAAGATCATTGACAGAAGATGGTTTTTAAGTCATGAGTGCATGTCATTAAAGATGAGTTTGAACCATCCTCTGAAGGACTTCGCCCCCTGCGGGAGTTCTTTCTGAACCTAGAAGGAAGAGACCTGAAATTATCTCAGTGAAAGAAGGCAGGGGAGGAACTCTCTGGAATGTCACCTCACAGGCTTTCCTGGGGTTAGGTGTAATCTCAGGCACCCTAAATATGCTGCCTATGTGGCTACAGCTGGCTTTATCCTCTTAGGGAAGTCCGCATGAAGAGGATGTGGCATCCAGCTTCCCACGGGGAGAAAAGAAAAGCACCTGGCATACAGGAAAGAGACCTCAAGATCGGGGCCACTGCACCCCGCCCATTAAAAGAGGATCATGGGCCATTTGCTTCTGGCAAAATACTGACTGTGAGGGATGGCTTTTATTTCTTGGTTTGTTTTTACAGTTACTGGGAAAATCAGAATGTGGTCCACCCCGACACTCACTTCTCACTTATTCATCAACCAGAAGGTTTGCTTACTTGTGTTTTAGATACCATCTCTGGTACCAGGGAACGGACTCTGTTTTTGGTTTTGGTTTTGAGACAAAGCCTCACTGTATAGCTATGGCTGGCTTGCGACTTTGGAACTCACTGTGTGGACCAGACTGGCCTAAAACAGAGAGCTCTGCCTGACTCTGCCTCCTGGGTGCTGGGATTAAAAACCACCACACAGGGCAATGTTCACCATTGGGCCACACAGGGACACATCTTCCGTTCCCATGGTTCCTGGCCAAGGTGATCGTCTCCATCAGCATACCCTGTTGGCTCCAGTGGAGACAGTAGGGGACATAAAGGAAAGATGGGTACACAGGACAGGAGTGGGTTCCTGGAGTTGGGGGGGATGTCAGGAACATTGTTAAAGCTCTACTGGTTCCAGTTACCATGGCTGAATGGACCAGTGTGGACAGGAAGACAGAGATTAGAAAGACAGCAAGCCCTACCCAGATAGTTCAGGCCAAGGAGAGGGGAAGACTGAGTGTTGCAGACCACCTCAGTGAATGAGCCAGTTTGGGAGTAAGCCAGACTGCCTGATCCTCACATCTAGGTATCTCTGCACACAGTTTCCTACCTTAGCCAGTGTTCTGTTGCCGTATAACAAAACACCTGAAGCTGTAGGCTCAAGGGCATAGTGTTAGCTTTTGTTCAGTTCTGGTTAGGGCCTCACGGGAGATGGTGTCACAACAGAGGAAGGATGTTCAGAAGAGACTAACTACATGGGAAGGCCGATTGACTCACCCATTCCTGCCCTTCAAAAAGCCAGAGATAACATGGTAAGGTTGAAGGAAAGAGAACTGGGAGGGGCCATGCTAGCTCTTTATATAACAAATACTCTCAAGACATTACCCATTCTGTAAGGCCAGCTTAAACCCTTCCAGGACCGGTGTCCTCATTACCCAAAATTATCGTCCACTCGGCTCCATGTAAAAAAATGAAAATTAAAGTCAGGAATGCTGATGTGTGCTTGTCATCCCAGTATTGGGGAGGTAGAGACAAGAGGATCCCTGGAGCTCACTGGCCAGCTAGCCAGCCTAGCCCAGTTAGTGAGTCTCGGGCCTGTGAGAGACCCTGCCTCAAAAAATAAAGTGGACAACACCTGAGGAGCAACACTCCTGGTTGGCCTCTCGCAACACATACCTAGAGACACATGTGCACTCCTGCCCTGCACCCACGAAAGAGTCAACTGAACTAAGTTTCTGTATCTAACGTCCACAGGTAAAACAAAGTGAAATGAAATAGTACTGACTCAGCAAGAAGATTCTCCGGTTCTCAATGCCTCGCAGATTAAAAGCACACAAAACCTAGACATCTGTTCTTCCAGTTGGCAACATTACAGAGGGCCCAGGAAAAGCTGTATCCAGGGTGTGGGCTTCGTATTCTCAAAGGTGACTGAGTGTTGGGAAAAGGAAGCGATGGAGCCGGATAAGCATTGCTAAGGCCAACTGCCTTCCTCCACCCCCCCGAACACCATGCACCAAGTGCTACATAACACTACCGAGCAGGAGGCCCCTTTCCAGTCCCACTGAGCATCTACTTTCTTGTTTCTCTTTCTGTTTCCATTTGTGCTTTGAGATGCTCCCGTCAATTAACGCTGTATCTATAGTAGTTTTACTGGGTAGCTACGGAATAGTTTGCAATAATGAACCTTTACATTGTTCTTCAATTTGATCATAAGCTTAATTTACCATGCTCAAGAATCTGTGCCTCACTGGGCATGGTGGCATGTGCCTATAAACTCAGTATTTGGGAGGGAGAGCCAGGGGGATCGGAAATTCAAAGTCATCCTTGGCTACATAGAGACTTAGAGGCCAGCCTGGACTACCCGTGACCTTGTCTACAAACGAAAACAAAACAAAACAATAACAACAACAAAAAATGAATGTAGGCTTCTACTTGCATTCTTGGCCTGAGCTCCATAAACGCTCAGGATAGGCCTGGGCAGAAGTACTCTGGTTACCAAGCAGATGTCAACAGAGGGATCCATGTGAAGCAGGCCACAGTTCACGAAAACATTCCGATGCTCAGAACAGCACTCTGCAAACACACCCAGAGGCACTGGGGCTTACACTCTGGCTCTAGCAATCCACCTTGCTCTGTGTGGTGTCTCTGCATCTCTGTGGGCTAGCATAGGCATCAGGAAGAAGCTCTGGCTGTAGAGAAAGAACCTTGATGGTTCAGTCCTCATCACCCAATTCAGGGGATTAGGCTTTCTGCTCTTGCGGATGTTCTTAGTGTGTCCCAGGTGTCATCCACCAGAGCACAGCACTGGTGTCCTTTCTGTCCAGTGTCCTTGTGAGGGCCTCTTTGCTGCTGCCAACTTTGGCTAGGCCTTCTTAGAGAACTCTCTAGGGCTCAGTGTGAGGACCTGGTCCCCTTCTTGCATATAACATTGTTGCCCCAAAGTCTCCCCAGAGAGCCCTGGGCTCTGTCCTGACAGGAAAGACCCATGGCACTGGCTTTTGTCCACAGCCCAGGTATCTCCCAAGGACAGGTTCCTCTCTCACACCCTTTGTCTAGCTGGCCCCCTTCACCATATCCACACAGGACAGATATGTCCCCTCCTGTACCCACAGGGATGTGCTGAATGCTATCTTTCAAACCAAACACTCTCTATGTCCCACATGAGCCTTTGGAAAGAATCCTTCTCAGTTTGAGAGGAAAGGAGGTTAGCTTTGAAGATGTGTCTCATTTGGACGAGTCTGATTCCCAATTGTTCTCTCAATGTACATGATAGTCATACGCTGTACATTTTATGTGCACAGTAAGGGGGCCAAGATGACACATTGTCATCTTCTTTATAACTTCATGTTGAGTGCTGTCTGTAGGATTCTCAGGAAAAATAAATTGAAGACTAACCTTTGGATCATAGTTAGCTTAAATTTAAAAAGTATCCACGCATACTTGGATTGAAGAAGAAAAAAAAGGACAAACAGACCAGCAAGATTTCTCAGCAGGTAAAGACACTTGTTGCCAAGCCTGATGAATTGAGTTTGAGCCCCTAGACCTGTTGGCTATGGCACACGCACGCACATGCATACACACACACACATAGGGCATGAATGTGCATATACATACTCACAAAAGGAGGAGGGGGGAGATAGATAGATAGATAGATAGATAGATAGATAGATAGATAGATAGATGATAGATGGATGGGTGGATAGATAGATAGATAGATAAAATGTAAAACATTTAAAGAAAGGCCACTCCCCACAGCACACTGGTTCACATCCAAATTCCCACCAACATCCTCTCCACTACCAACCCCACTGCCACTTCTAATCTGTCAGAGTTGGGCACCATCAAAAGGGGAGGACACAGTCAACATCTACCAGATGTCACATACATCTGGCCAGGAAAGAGTCCTTGAAGCTAACTGCTGGGACCTTGCTCAAAAGGGCACAAAGATGTTGTAGAAAGCATGAATTCAATCCTCTGGTTTTACAGGTGGAGAGAAACAAATGGACCCAAGGTCAGTCCTCAAGTCAACAGCAGGGCATGGGCTCCGACCTGTGGCACTTTCCATCACAGAGAAACTGTGCCCGGTTCCCAGGAGACAAGCCCACACATGTGTGATGAATAGGAAGGGACTTCTAGGGCCTTTTTATCAGTCTGAAGGAGGGAGGAAGTGTGGGCAGGAGACCTGGAGCAGTCATCAACAGAGCTGGCTAGCTCTGGACATGTTTGGGCTTGGAGCAGGATAAGGGAGCAACAAGAGCATAGGAGGGACAGAGGCCATGGTGGCATCTGCTCGTTTCTCCATCTAGCACCCACATTCACCCTTACCCACTGCCGCAGCTATGCATGGCCTTCTCGCTGTCTCATCCCCTGGGCCTCCTTCTGAGATCAAGGGCAGGGTGAGAAGATTCATAGGAAAGGAATAAGCAGATGAGGAGGAGGCCGATGACGTAGAGCACCTGCTAGAGATCCCCAGAGAGAAAGGGCTGTAGTACCCACACTGGTGATAGAGAACCTCAGAGCTGTGCCCTCAACTTCAGCAGCACGCTGGTACAGCCCAGAGAATGTACAAATGCAGATACTTGGGGTCTGGAGAGATGGGCTCAGTGGTTAAGAGCACTGGCTGCTGTTGCAGAGGACTAGGGTTCATTTCCCAACATCCACATGACAGCTCACAACTGTCTAATTCCAATTCCAGGGGATCCATACCCTCTTCTGGCATCCATGAGTACTGCACACACATGGGGCACATATACACATGCAGACAGAACACCCAAATACATAACAGTTTTTTACTCTTTAATTTATTTTTAAAAGATTATAGTTTCTTTAAGAATTTTTTTAATATAGATACTTGGAGCCACACCACAGACATATTTTTCAGTTACAGATTGTGTATTGGGATTTTAAGCACTCTCTTGACTCTACTCTAACCAAGGTTGAGAACCATGTCTCCAAAGAAACCTTGGTTTACCACATACTAGGTTTTCTACTCCAATAACAAAAAAAAGAATCTAACCTAGGGTAGTGGTACAGGCCAGCTTCAGCTACATAGTGAGTTTGAAGGTAGCCTGGGCTACTTGTAAGCCATCTTGATAAAGTAACAAAAACAAAATTAATTAATAAATACAGATTTTAAAAAAGCAATGCTTAGATTTTTTTTTTTTTTTGAGGATATCAAGTTGCTTTCTCATGCTCTTCATGACTGCACACCACAAACCCCATTGTCCCAACAGAGAGCTATCAGGCTCTCTGCTGCAATCCCTTCCCCAGGACCCTAAGCCGCTGTTGCCACTGTCAGATCTGAAGACCTCAGATTCCCCTGAGTACTTTCCAGTTCTCATTTCATTTGCTGTAGGGTGCTAAAGAAAAGTTTAAAATTGCCAAAGCTATAAATGGGGCTGGAAAAATGGCTCCATATTAAGAGCACGTGCTGCTGTCAAAGAGGACCCAGGTTCCGTCCCCAGCACCCACATTGTGGCTTACAACCACCTGTAACTCCAGCTGTAGAACAGATGCCCCCTTCTGGCCTCCACTGTCACTACATGCACATGGTGCACATACACACATACAGGTAAACATTCATACACGTGAAATAAAAATAAATCTTTAAATGTGATCATCAAGTCCTTCTTCCCCTTCTGGTTATGGTGAAGTAACTGATTCCAGACTTGGTTTCCTGTTATAAATAATAAGGAAACTGGACAAAGATGAGAAAATCATTCCTAGACACTGCACAAGTGGTGCAGAGCTGTGACAAAGGAGAGTTGGGAATGAACAGATCCCCAGGCTCAGGCTCACGCTGGCTGTCTGCAAGGAGCCACTGTCACAGTACAGAAGAAAGAGCACAGGCATGGTATTGTGATCTTGCCAGGCTAAGTGTACATAGACTGGAGTTAGAGATGTCTCCTTGAGGATGTAACTAAAATCCAGCTGTGAAAGGGTACGGTGAAACTCCATATGACTGTGCAAAGAACTTGGACTCGCCCTGAATCCCCAGAGCTTGCACAAGCTATGAGAGAGTAGAAATGCAGCCAAAGAGGAGAGATGTGTCCAACACCACTGAACTCAGTGAGGCCCTAGAGAGGGCTTCTTTTTTGTGCACAGCTAAGTAAAACATACTGTGGTGGTTTAAATAACACAGCTCCCGTGAGTCTTGGGCATTTGAATACTTGATCCCTGGTTGGTAGCCCTGTTTGGTGAGGCTTAGGCAGTTTGGCCTTGCTGAAGGAAGTGTGTCGCTGAGGAATGACAAGCTTTGAAGTTTCAAAAGCTAGGCATCATTTCTAGTGTGTTCTCTCTACTTCCTGTTTGTGGCTCAAGATGTGCGCTCTTAAGCTATTCTTGGTACCGTGCCTTTGCTTGGCCATCATGGACCCTAACTCCCCAGAATTGTAGACCCTAAATAAACCCTTCCTTTTATAATCGCCTTGGCCATGGTGTTTTACCACAGCAACAGAAAAGTTATTATCCATAGACCTAAAGCAAAGGTTACTGCAGACCTCCCTCGGCAAAGCCCATGGCAAACTTGAAGGAAGCTGAGATTGACTGAAAGCTTTGTATGGGCATGCCGAAACAAAATTCAATATTGAAAGGTAAAAGCAAAAATTGCTGTATTTGTTTCTTTTCTCTTTTCTATTGCTGTGATAAAAAACCACGACCAAGCCTGGTGGTGGTGGTGTATACCTTTAATCCTGGCACTCAGGAGGCAGAAGCAGGTGGGTCTCTGAGTTTGAGGCCAGCCTGGTCTAAAGCTCCAAGAGAGCCAGGGCTACACAGAGAAACCCTGTCTTGAAAACACAAAGAAAGAAAGAGAGAGGGGGAGGAAGGAAGAAGGGAAGGAGGGAGGAAGGAAGGAAGGAAGGACTTAGAACTTAAGACGGATGGAAAAGATTGTGCAATGCGTAAAGATTCTTGCCACCAAGTTGGATGGCCTGAGCACCATCCCCAGGACCCACATGGTAGGAAAGAAGCAATTCCTCTGACCTCTGCATACACATTGTAGCATGTGTGTTCATGTACACACACACATACACACACATACACACACACACATAATTGTAATTTTCAAATTAAGAAAAAAAAGAATATAAACAAATATGGGCAAAATATTTGAATAGACACCACCAAAGAAGATATACTGGTAGTCAAAATCACATGAAATAATGCCCAACATCTTTAGCCACTAGGAAGTGCAACATAAAGCCATAACACACACACACACACACACACACATACACACACACACAAATGAACTATTCCTAAGAGTATCATTTTGAATAAAAGAAACTGGACAGTCCATATTTTATAATTCCATGTATACAGAACCCTAAAAGTGGTCCAGGAGCAGCGTATACATAGATGGTAGAGTGCTTGCCTGGTAGGCCTGAAGTCTAGGCTTAATCTCCAGCACTTTAAATAAGAAAAAAGAAAAAGTAACTCTAAAAAAGACATGTAACCTACAATAGCAGATCAGACTGGTAGCTGTCTTCAGCTGAGAATCAATAGATAGCAAAGGGGTACGGAGACACCGGTTCTGTAATTTGAGGGATACAAAATGAAAGTGCAGGGTCCCCTCCACACCCATAATCCCAGCACACCGAGGCTGAGGCAGGAGGATCAGGAGTTTGAGGCCAGCCTGCCAGGCTCCGTCTGGGTGTTGGCAGCAGAGCACTGAAGCAAGCCCAGGGCCCTTATGAGCATGAGCCCTATGAAGCCAACCTCGACATAAGAGAACTTTTTGTGGTGACAGAAATGTTTTGCATCTTGATGTACACTTGTCAAAACTTCAAAGAACTGTCTGGGGATGTGCTCAGAGAATAGAGTGCTTGTCTGACATGCAGAAAGCTGGTTCACCCATCAGCACTGCATAAGACAGGTTTGAAAGTAGGTGGTGGGAGGTTCTCCCTCCCTCCCCCCTCTCTCTATATGTACATATATATACACATATCTATATATATAACTGTATGTATATATGTACACATATATATACACATATACATATAGCTATAGATACATATATCTCTATATATGTACACACACATATATATACATATATATGTGTGTGTATATAATATATAATATGTATAATATATATATGTGTGTGTGTGTGTGTGTGTGTGTGTGTGTATGGGGAACTGATTACTTAACTCCCTCCATGGGAGACCCTCCTTGTGGGAGACCCTGTGTGTGGGAGACCCTCCTTGTGGAAGACCCTGTGTGTGGGAGACCCTCCGTGAGAGACCCTCAGTGTGGGAGACCCTCTGTGTGGGAACCCTGTGTGGGAGACCCTCTGTGTGGGAGACCCTCCTTGGGAGACCCTCCGTGGGAGACCCTGTGTGGGAGACCCTCAGTGTGGGAGACCCTCTGTGTGGGAGACCCTGTGTGGGCGACCCTCCATGTGGGAGACCCTGTGTGTGGGAGACCCTCCGCGTGGGAGGCCCTTGTACATCCTTCTCCAGCATCTCTTGTAATAGGAAGGACTTGTAAATAAATGGTCATGAGGGTTCCCTCAAGATCAGTGATCTGGAGTTTCATTTAAGGCAGGAGATATCAACCTGTGGGTCTCTACCCCTTTGGAGGTCAAATAACCCTTTCACAGGGGTCACCTAAGACCATCTACATATCAGATATTCATATTATGACTCATGACAGTAGCAGAATTACAGTTATGAAGTAGCAACAAAAATAATTTTATGGTTGGGGGTCACCACAACACGAGGAACTGTATTAAAGGGTCGCAGCATCAGAAAGTTGAGAAGCATTGATTTAAGGTCTCCCACTCTTGGTGACAAAATCAATAGAAAACCATCTGTACATCTCAGCAAAACCATTATGGATGATGTAAGGCCCTTGGAGATCCCTGAATACATTCTGCAGCATTAAGCTCCGCTCTTTCAATGGGCCTATTTTCTCCTCTGTGGTGTCTCGTTCTTTCCTTACTTAGCCTTCCTCTGGTTACTCTGAAGCTCAGGGCCCCTCAGCCTTTCTCATGTTCCCCATTTTTCCAGCTACCTCTCTCTTACCTGTTGAAGTCTCTTGCTGGCTCTGGTGCTCCCAGGGTCCTGGCTGCACGCTGCTGGTGAAGCTCCATGAGTTGGTGAGCAGAGTGCGGAAGGAAGGAAAGCAGACTGTGGTCTGCCCTCTGGACTCCCTCCTACCTCAGCCTTCCCCAGAGGATCGTCCTGCAGGGCTGCAGGATGAGACCCTCCTGAAGGAGAGAATCAGAACCGGGACAGTGGATCACACTCCAGACTTCCAAAATACATTTAAAAAGAAGAGCATTGCAATTGGGTTTAATTGAACAATATGTTTCTCCAAAACATGATTTTAGAATGTTTTACTGAGGGATGAGGACATAGCTCAGTTGGTAGAGTGTTTGCCTAGTACCTAGGAAGCTCTGACTTCAATCCCCAGAAGCATGGGCAGAGGTGGGAAGGGTCTAGCCATGGTAGTCAGAAGGCAGAGTCAGGAAGATCACTGCAAGTTTATGGCCAGGCCAGCCAGGATTAAAAAGCTAAACAGAGCCTGTTTCAAAACAAAGCAAAACAAACAACAAACAACAAACATCCTCACTATTAACACTGTCCGGGAGAGTGGCTGTCCTAAGAGCTTCTCTTTGCTAATTTCGAATCGTGGGGGCGGATGGAATCAATTGCGCATGCGCAGGGTTGCTCCTCTGCCGCCGTCCAGTCCCTCTCCTCCCCTTCCAAAAGTGGGCTCCCAGGAATTGTCTGCAGCCTTTCCCTCTGCTGCACCTAACCTTCCACGCTAATCATCCACCCTGCAGCCTGCCCAACATTCTTTATCATTTGTTCCTGAATCTAAGGACCCTCCACAGATCTCAAGGATCTGTGGGTCTGTGTTTCAGATGTCAGGACTGTGAATTTTAAGAAGACAATATTCACAGAACCCCTGTAGGGTCAGGGTAGTAATCTGCAGTCACGTGTATCCATATTTAAGCGTTCACACACAGGGACTGAAAGGGACCTGCAGCTTCAGGTTACTTTCAGTCAGTATTTGGGACCAAATGAGGGTTTCAGAAGTGGTTCTCAGAGTCGTTCTTCCTTATGGCATTGCAGATAAAACATGTAGCTCTGCCTTGCCCCTTCCCGTTCTCCTTTCTTTCTCTAGCTATTTCCCAAGCTAATCTGCCGGGAAGAGATTCCTACTGCCTGTGTAGGCAAGGCTTGAATGGCGACTATAAAATGTGATGAAACTGAAAACCAATCTTGGTTTCACCTGAACAAATCCCTCTCACGGCAACCTGACACCAGCCCAACTGTCAGCTTCCCTGATCCCTAATTGGTCTTCACAGAACCCAGCCATCTGCCACCATCTGGCCTGGACCACCTCACACCTGCCGCTCCAGATGCTCACCTTCCCTTCTAAAGCTTCTGGTCCCCATGCCCTCTGCAAACTCCTTTAATCTCCGCTGACACAGAGGTAGAGAAGGATGATAGCAACCACAGACTCCTCTTCAAAGCAAGCAGCAGATTTCTTGACGTGATGTATAGAAAGTGCCTAGAGGCACGGCTCTAGGTACCTCATCTCCTCCTTGTGAACCACCAGCCCAGTGGGGTTCTTCTTCTTCTTCCCACCCCCTCTCCACAAAGCCTCCTGTGATTAAACACACAGGGCTCCCCCCAAACCTTAGCAGGGGACAAGAATGCTAAATTAGTGTAGGCTGGACAGAAGTGCTCAGATTTGAACTCTTTTTATACCAAGAAGAAGTGTGTTTGGATGTTCCTGGATCCTGCAGCCATTTCTACAGCTCCTATGCTCGTTTCAGAGCAACACTTTTAAAGCAATAATTCTGTTGTCATTAATTCTTTGAGAATCTCATACAATCTACTTTGATCATATTCACTCCCCTCCCCCACCTCTTCCACGATCCAACCTCATCTTCCTACCCACCCAACTTCGTTTTCTTTAAAAAAAAAAAAAAAAAGCATCAAATCCTATTTGTACTGCCCAAATGCTACCCTGGACTGTGGTTTGACCTTTCAAGGGGTCCCATCCTTAAAGAAAACCAGCTCTCCCTCTCCCAACAGCTGTCAATTGCCAAGAGTTAGGGGTGAGACTTCCTGCTTAACTTCCTTCTCGAAGCCAGGACTTTTGTCTGGCTTGATCTTGTGCAGGCCTAGCAGATGCTGTCAAAAACAGGGTTATTATGTGTATCTGCCATGTTAGAGTTCTTATGTGTATCTGCCATGTTGTGTCCGGAAAACACTGTTTCATTAATCGTTCACAGCCTCTGGCTCTTGCAATCTTTCTGCCTCCTCTTCTGTGTTGCTCCTTGAGCCCTGGGGAGAGGGGACAACACCTTTTGTTTTGTTTTTGTTTTCTTAATGACTCATAATTGCCTGTATTGATGGAGTACATGGTGACATTTTGATACATGTTTACGAGGTGTAATGATCAGATCAGAGTAAGCTGCCTGTTCAAGATGCTATCTTGGAAGGCCTCAGGTGCTTCCCCCTCCCTCTGGTCAGCTTGATCTCTCTTCCTGTTCCCACTGCATTCCACATCTCTGCCTTTGGGCCTCTGAATGTGGCCAGCAGGGAATTCAGCCCATCTTTAATCACTTCCAAATACCTAGGATGCTGAGTACTAGGGGCAAGTGTTGGGGGTAACACAATCACCGGGCCAGCCTAGACACCTTCACTATGACTGGCTGCCTTGAAAGAGCTTTCTATGGATTGGACGATGGCCCACTGGGTAAAAGTGTTTACTGTGCAAGCCTGATGATCTGAGTTCAGATCACTGAAACCCACATAAGAAAACTGGATAGAGTCCTACACAGCTGGAGTTCTAGCACTCTTATGATGAGATGGGCGGGGGAGACAGAGTCACCTGGAAGCTCACTGGCCTGCTAGCCTGGAGTATGTACTCAAGAGACAGAACAAGAGATACACTGAGTTAAAAGGAGGTGGAAGGCAAGAACCAACTCTCAAAAGTTGTTCTCTGACCTCTACATATGTGCAATGGCATGTCTGTCTCTCTCTCTCTCTCTCTCTCTCTCACACACACACACACACACACACACACACACACACACACACAAAGCGCACACACACTTTATGGCCTTTAACCTAGCCCCATGGCTCCTCCCAGGACCTCCCTCCAGATGTCACCTGAAAATTCTGCCCATTGGAAATCACAGAGCAATTTTATTTTCTTGGCTGCTGTTCTGTCTGGCTAAAATAGGCCAGGTTAGTGAGGCCAGGGTGGCACCAATGTGACCTGGCCTATCTTAGAGATGTCCCTGTAGATTGTAGCTGTCAGATTAGGGCAGAAATATGCTCAAGAAGTGTTGCACAAGTGTGTCTGTATGTCTGTGTCCTGTGGGCTCTCTAGCTGTCATTGTGAGCATAAAAACTGCGGCCCACGATGTATCCTGTTCCAAGTGACAAAAGCATAGTCCTCATGTTACCACAGGTGCTAGGGTCAGAACCTGGACCCTTACAGTCCTAATGTGCTAGGCCCAGCTACCTGTCCTCAACAGGCCGCTTAACAAACAAACAAACAAAACAGTGAGAGGAGATTTATTCATTGTGACACTTTGGGAAGAGGAACAATGAAGTCCAGAGATTGCTCACCACCAACCACAGCCTTCTCCAACAGTCCCTCTCCCCAGGGTCCTGATAGGATAAGCAGTCCCAGTCAAGGCAGGGTCCAACCCTTCGCCATCTCCTTGCAGAGGGACCTGAGCCACGTGAAATCTTTCTCAGGGAGACAAGTTCCCCTTTTAACTGACACCAGGACCCCTCTGCCTTTCCCTTCTCCCAATATGAGAGTCTTAAAGAATTCCATTCCTGGGGTCCATTGACCCAGTAAAACATCTTTGCTGTCGGAACTGCTATATTCTGGGCCAGACCATGTTTGAAGTGTGTGTGTGTGTCCGTCCTTATATCGAGCCCACAGTTTTACAGAAGACAGACCTGAGAGACAGAAAAGATAAGTTGTTTCCCCATACAGCAAAGGTCTGAGGGAGCTAGGTTTAGAGGAACTCACACACCCTTTGCCCTATTCCTATCCTGGCCCTGGCTCACAGCAGGCCTGGTCTCCCCTATTCAGGATCTGAGCAGGTTCAGTGTCTGTGAAAGTAGAGCACGGGGCCCCAGTCAGTGAGATATTGCTTTAGTCTTAGTAGCTTTTCTGCTACCCAGTAAGACCAGTGTCCTGTGTCTTCCAGGGAAGCTCGTGGAGAGCCCTGATGGTGAAGTATCCCCTCTTTCCCTGCTACCAGGCTCCACTTAGCTTTGAGAAAGGGCAATAGGCTCCATTCAGGTTATACTAAGGGTAGCTGGCTACAGTGGTGCTGTTGCTACAGATGTGGAAATGAAGCTCAGAGTGATTAACTGATTTGTCCCAGACCACACAGCTAGTGACAGATCCAGGATCAAAGTTCACGTTTATCTGTCTACAAAGCCCAAAGTATCTGTGGTCTATGTGACCATGTCCTTGGGTTTCCTGTTCCCTTGCATAATGTGGGACCTCACTATAGAGGGACTTCTGTGTGTCTGCGCGGGATGACTCAGCAGGATCAGGGCTTCTATCTGTACCCGGGCAGTTCATTGAAAGAGCAACTATCTCCCTCCATCTGTATAACTGACACTCCTACGTAGGACTTAATCTACCCATTTACAGTAGGAAACTGAGGTGCTTACCATCATTGTGGTGGGGTGGAGTAAAGCAACCCCTGGCCGCCAGTCTCCTAGTCAGAATGTCCCAGTCCTTAATTCCCAAACTCATGGTCTGGCCCAGATGCTTCTCAAGTTGAGCCTCACCATTTCCCAGAGTGTTACCAGAGATATTAGGGTCACATCTTGGGTCCTATAGCCTAGCAAGCTAGGCTCAGCCACCTGCCCCCAATATGTCAGTGAAAGAAACATAACAATGAAAAGCAGAGAAAAGAGATTGCTTCAGTGTGGCCACATTAGAAAGAGGAATTTAAAAGAGAGGCCAAGTGATACCCTGATATTTCTTTGGGCATCCTGACACAAGTTTTAGGTTTAAAGAGACAACAAGAGGCCCCACCCATCACTGACCCATCATTGTTTTGGCTCTGATCTACCCAGAAAGGTAGTCTGAGAAGCTGTCAGAACTGAGTGAACTTTCTGTGAGGCAGGTTCTTCCCCTGGATGGCAGTAGGCATCAACCTTTCCCTTCCCCTAGAATCGGAGTCCTGGAGACATTTTCCTTCTTTGAAGTGCCTTGCTTCAACAGTCTGATAGCTAAAAGGAGGGGCACCAGTGTCTGTCCTTAGAATCTCTTTACTCCCGTCAGGAAGGTTATGCCAAGACCTGGGGCTACATCCTAGTTGCCTAAGACCTAGTCTCAAAGCAAAGCCCCGAAGCCAGTGCACCCCCTCCCCTTGTTTCCCCCACTCTCCTCTGCTGGAGCTCCTCCGACCCTCAACTAATTCATAGTTTATAGCAAATTGCAATAATGGTTTGTCTCAATGGGTATGGTGGCCTAAGCCTTTGATCCCAGCTCTTGGGAGGCAGGGCAGGTGGATCTCAGTGAGTTCACTACTAGCCTGGTCTACATAGTAAGTTTCAGCCCAGCTAGGGCTACCCTGCCACAGGCTTGCCTCACTGTTTAGAATCCTCCAGCCCTAGACTATATGATGTGTAAGAACAGGAGGGGCGGTGTGTCTTGGAGATTGCTGTGGACTGAGACACACAGCCTGTTACATAGTAGTTATTCCATAAATACTGGAAAGATGACTGTAGAGTGGACAGAAGAGAGAGTGAGAGGAACTATGACACTTTAAAATCCCACGGGAGTGTGATTCTCAAGCTGTGCTGTGCCTGGGAACTGAGGCACACAGCAGCCCTTTTCACTGCAGAAATATGAACTGGAAAGCTGTTGCTCCATTGAGGTTACGTTGGGAAGGAAACACAATAAGATGAAGCCACCTCCAGGAATGTGAAGGCTTCGTTCTGAGGGCCCCTGACTCACCTCCCAGACACAGCACTGACGTTGGTCTTAGCCAAGGTGCTCATCACTCCCAGACATGACTCCCCCAGCCGTGGCTGCTTCAGATGACTCAGGGCACACTCCATGGAGACCTCCTGTATGGCCTGTGGCCATGCCAGCTGGGATCCAGAGCCTGGATGCTGCAACTGTCAAGGGCTGAGTTCCCCGGCTCCATGAGTGTCTAAGTCCTGACTCTGCTCTCAGTCACTGGGGGACTTTCTCTCCTTCATCAAAGATGGATAATTTGTCATGTATTTTTAATTGCTCTTTTTTAGACAAAGTCTGAATATGTTGCCCAGGCTTGCCTCAAATTCCTGGACTCAATCAATCCTCTGGCCTCAGTCTCCTGAGTAGTTGGAAGTAGGTGTATATCACTGTCTCTAGCCTCTCCCTCCACTACTCCCTCTCTCTAAGATGGTCTTGTGCATTCCAGGCTGGCCTCCAACTTGCTATGTAACCAAAGAGAACCTTGAATTTCTGATCCTCTCTCTACATCCCAAGTACTGGGATCGCTGGCCTTTGCCACCACATCTGGTTTATGGGGTGTTGAGTATCAAACTCCAGACTACACGCATGCTAGACAAGCACTCTACCAACCAAGCTACGTCTTGACCCCTTGATATCTCTTTCTTAAAGGAAGCAACTATAGCCCAGAGAGGCAGACCCAGGAGTGATAATCCAGTGTACTCTAACTGCCTCCTTTTTTTTTTTTCTGATTCCATGAGCCAGGCAGGCCAACCTGTCACTATAAGACAGCCTAAACCTCCCTGAGTGCCACTGCCCAATGCATCTTGGGAAAACTTTGGAAGATGTGGGAAAGACCAGGATGAGGGAACATCTACTTGCTCATCACTGAAGATGTTCAGAAAGTTCTACCTGTTTAACAGCAGCCTCCGAGGCCCAGCTGAAGTAGCTGGTACAGCCCAGCCTAGGCAGGGATGTGACCATAGGTCTCAGGTCAGAAAGAGAGTGTACATTGTCCTTTATACTCCTGGATGGCATTCTCCTTACCCAACCCTATTTTGTTCATCTTTGCTGTGAAGGCCTCTAGAAACCCACACCTTCCTCTCCTGAGATACCCCTGCAGGACAAGGCCGTGTGGTCCATCAGGGTGGGTAGCCAACTTCAGGCTAGCACATAGAGCCTATGGGCTTCCCCAGATGCTCCTGTGGTCATCTTCAGCCCACAATCTCATTTATCAAAGTACTGTTATCCTCAGAACATCACACAGGACTGACTACGGTCCCTGCAAAATAACCAGGGGCATGCTGACACAGGCCAGCCTCTCATTTTACAATGGGGAAAACTAAGACCTGGTCATACGGGCAGTGAAAGAACAAGCTAAGCCTAAAAGCAAGGCTTGTAATCCCAAGATGGGAGGTCTCCCTGTGAACTCTCTGAGTGGCCGTGAGTGCCACCATTCAACTTTGCTCAGTGACCAGGTGTGATACATGTTATATGACTCTTCCTAGGGGGATGTGAACAAACATCTATTTGCTCCAGAGAGGGCACCCTGACAGATCAAAGAAATAATTCTACCCAAGTCTAACTTAGTGAATCAATGAGAGTGTACTGGGGTTACTTGGAAAAGTGTGGGTGAGGGGTAACTTATGGTAGTATGGGGTGACTCAAAAGCATTGGTGAAAAGATCACCCCAGCATGGGTAATGTCTCACAATAGCTACATCCCCAGAGAGTCTCCCCTTTCCAGCAATTTTTTTTAATGTTTTCATTCGTATTTACTTTTATTTCATGTGCATTGGTCTTGTATGTCTGTGTGAGGGTGTTGGGTCCTCTGGAACTGGAGTTACAGGCAGTTGTGAGCTACCCTGTGGGTGCTCAGAATTGAACCTGGGTCTTCTGCAAGAGCAATCAATGCTCTTAACTGCTGAGCCATCTCTCCAGCCTCTCTCCAGCAATTTTTACTGTTTATATAACCTTGGGGATAGAACTTGTGATTCTCCTAAGTTTCTTCATATCCTGATTCTTGTGAGCCTTGCTCCTTTCCCCAAGAGAGCTGCTCCCCTGAAGTCCTATGCAGGAGCTGATCAGCACATTTCCAACATTCAACCCTTGACAGATGAAGGAAACAACTCAGTCTTGAGCACTTTGTGATTAGCTGAGAGGACACAAAGGCAAAGTAGTTGAACTTCTTCAATTATCTCTATCCTTTGTCTAATAATCATCTGTTGCTGAAGTTTGTTTTTAGTTATGTATAAAATAATGTTTTGTGTACTGTTGGGCAAGGAGCTGCCTAGGTCTTGGCGATTTGTATTGTATGCAGGTGTTGGATTTATATGGGGGATGTTTGATTGCACATCTACACATGATAGTATGTGTAGATAGCGTCTATACATGCTATCAGTAGAAACCTGAGGAGTTCTACATCAATAAAAACATCTGAGCTCAGATGCTTGGGGTTCCACTGTGTGTATGGCACTTGCCATGATGGTGGTTCCCTCTGCTGAAGTCTGGCAGGGTTTGTACCTACAAGAATGCCCCCTTGTCTCCTTGCTGAGCTGCCACAGTAGGCAAACTACTCCAAATGGCCTACCAATGTGGCACAGTGACACCATACCAGCTAGATCCAATGTGGAGACAAGGAAAAAGACAAAGAAACTCCAGACCTCTCAGAGTCCAGTAAAGTATGTTTGGGGCAGGTCCTAGAGGACAGAGATTATATGTATGCAAAAATAATGAGTAGAAGTCTCCTGAAGGAAGAGGAGAGTGAGGAAGGAAATAAGCCTCTATGAAGAGAAAATTGTAAAAATTAAGTGAGAAAGAGTTCAAAAGTGAGAGCCACAAAATAGAGGCTTTTTTCATAGTGAAAAAAAAATCAGCTGGGATCAGGGAAGAAGCAAGGTTTCAACAGCTTTTCCTGATCATGGAGCAAACATTCCTCCCAGTAGCGTTGGCAGCAGCCAGGGCACAGGAAACGGCAACCAGAGTGTACTGTTCTATAAACTGAGTTTGTTGGTGGCTTTTTGTGTGTGTGTAAAGCCCAAGTGGGTCTTGTGTTTGAGGTCTATGAAGAAGGGTGCATGTTTCTCCACAGCAATGGTGAAAGAGAATGCCAAATCACCAGAATGTTTCAACCTGTAATTTTTCCCACTGGCCCAGGACCCCCCTGCTGTTGTGGAAGCTTTGGCTTAAAGCCAAAAAGCTATTTAGTTAAACTGAACAGTTTTGTTTTGTTTTGTTTTCTGCAATCCTGTCTACAAACCTGTCCAGATACTGGTGAAGTGAAGTGCTTCTAATAAGACACATCTGCTATGGTGATGAGAACTCCACCCATGAGGGGACCCTTCCTGCAGACAAGGACTAGTTCTTTTTCCAGCAAACCGGACTCTATCTTAAAATCTGGAAAGTGTTTCCTCAGGGTCAGCAAACAGAAACTATCTTCCAAAACTGGCTGAGGTTGTATTTCATCCTGGCAGCTGAACTTGGAACTGTAAGTGTTATCCAGGTGGTGCTGGTTTTGAAGGCATGAAAGGGTCATGGAGAGCTGCTGAGGCTTGGCACTATGATGCAGAGGACAGAGCCAGAGAAATGACTAAAGCCCTTTGGAGGAGCCCAGAAGATCATGAGTGAATTCCAGATAATGGACATTGATAATGTTTTTCAGCTGTCCAAAGACATTGTGAAAAGTTTGATCGATATTTGGCTTCACTTGATCCTGTGCAGTAGCAACATTCATGATTATTCCTTTTGTAAATAGCTTTGCTGGTGTAGTGTTAATTGTGTTGTAAGGATAAAAGCATTTTTTTGGATTGGCTTATACAGAAAAGGGGAATTGTTGCAGAAGTTCATTTTTAGTTTCATATAAAGTATTGTTTTGTGTTGGGCGAGGAGCAGCTTAGGTCTTGATGATTTGTATTGTCTGCAGGTGTCGGATTTATGTGGGAGATGTTTGGTTGCTCATGATCTGCACATGCTATCAGTAGAAACCTGAGGAGTTCTATATCAATAAAAACACCTGAGCTCAGATGCTCAGGATCCCACTGTCGAGTGTGGCACCTGCCAGGATAGTGGTTCCCTCCTCTGAGGTCTGGCAGAGTCTGCCCCCTTGTTGTCCTTGGTGAAATCCCACAGCAACTACAATAACATAATAACAACTACAATAATCTATCTATCAGAGATCTGCCTATTTACCATCCATCTAACCATGCATCATCTGTTTATCTTCTGTCCACAGCTTGTCTCAACATCCCTCAGGTGGATCCAGGAAAGAGCAGGGCCAGCTGGGAAGGGACTTTAAAAGGAGCCAGAGTAGCCAGCAGGGGCAGCAGGTTAGTCCATGCAGGGCTGGAAAAGGAGGCCTCTATGAGGGAGGGGAAGGATCTTTAGGTGAGGCCAAGGGGGTAGAATTTGTTTGTCAGAAGTGGAGTACAGCCTCTTGGTACCCACCCCTCCCCAAGCCTTTTTGTTCCATCCTCTGGGGAATACTGACACAGCTAGAATGCCTTCTGAAGCTAAGGAAGTTCAGCAGTGGCCTTGAGAATGGAATTCACTGCTCTATCACGCACTCCATCCCTTGGACGTGGCAGACCTGATGAACAGTGGGAAGCCCTGCTAAAGACTTGTTATAGCTCCAAAAGGGAGAAAACATCTGGAAAGACAGGCTGTGCACTACAAGATGTAGCATAGGCTTTGACTCAGCAACCAACAAATGCTGCTGTGTGTCTGCAGCCAGGAATCCTGTAGCATTCAACCTGGGTCTGGGAATGAAGGGCTGGAAGTAGAAGTAGTTCCTCTTAGTCTCACAGTGAATAAGCTACTCAGGTACTCAGGTTCCTACACTAACTTAGGCTTGTTGTGTTGGTCCCCAGAAAAGGAACTGTCCCAATTTCATCAGAATGGAGCATCACACTGCCATCTGGTCATTTGAGAATCCCTGTGTCACCGAGACAACAAATAGAACATACATAGGGCTTGCTCCATAGGCAGGATGACTGGACCTAACAACCAAGGGAAAGTCAGGGTCTTGCAACACAGTGGTTGCAAGGAGCACCACATTTTGTTCAATGGTGAGAGTTCAAACAGAAAAAAGTAAGAGCTACCGGGAGATCAGATGACCAGGGCAAAGGTTGAGTCAACTCATTGGATCAGGAACTAGAGCCATTTGAGAACACGGGATGAGTAAGAAAAGGAAGAAACAGCAGATATGTCCTGCTTACAGGACTCACTTCAAGATGCCCAATGGGACGATGAGGACCATAACAGCATTGTGTGTGTTCTCTTTGCTAGCTGCAAAATGCCCACCTCATTTACTAGCAAAGATACCCACAGACTGAAAGTAAAAGGGTAGAAATTAATATCCCAAGCAAAAGTAACAAGGAAGCAAAAAGGAACAGCTATACTTAGATCTGACAAAGCAGAAAACAAGCCGAAGAGACAAAGAAGGTCACCACATAAAAAAAAAAAAAAAAAGCAGTCCATCCAGAAGATAAAATGAATAGTTGGCAAAATGAATGCATAAAACAGACGGTTAAAAGGACATCTATTTCTCAATACTGGGTAATGGGTGACTTCAGTACCGCACCATCACCAATAGATAGAGCACCAGAACCATCCCCCAAAAATCAACAGAGAAACTTCAGAGTGGTGTTGAGTCAGACTACAGATCAAATAGACTCACCAGACAACTATCTACAGAACTTGTAGGTATTCTGTTCAACAACTGCACATTCATTTCTCCAAAACAGATCCTATTTGAAGCCACGAAGCAAGCCATAAACGCTACAGAGCATGAAATCATACGGTACTTCTCATTAGATCACAGTAAGTAACTAGAGATCAAAAGCAACAGTAACCATCCAGGCACATGGAGACTGAACAACGGGTGATACGTTTTGTGAAGGATCAGAGGGTCTTTAAAGAAAGCAGAGGGGAAATTTAAAGATCCTTAGATCAAGTGAAAACAGATATATAGCATATCAGAAGCAGTGGGTTAAGCAAAACCCATTCTAAAGGAAGGAGCTGTTTACATTAAAAAACAATTAGAGCTGGGTGTGGTGCTGCGTGTCTGTAACCCTGGCGCTCAGGAAGCTGAGGCCTGAAGACAGAGGACTCAAAGCTACCATAAGCTACATCACAAGCTCAGATCTATATAATCTTTGTCAGCGACTGTCCCTATCCTACAAGGCATTAATATTCAGAATATATAAAGAACTAAACTTGAACAAGTAACCCAAGTGACATGTGTGAGCATGAACTGAATACTTTCCAAAGGAAATACAAATGGCCAATAAACACATGGGAGGGGGGCGGATCAGTATATTTAACCATCAGGGAAATGCAAATCAAAACTGCATTGTGATTCCATTTCACGCTGGTGAGAATAGCTTTTGTCAGGGATGTGGGGTGTTGAAAAGGCTGTAGGAGTAAAGACACTTGTATATACTGTTGGTTGAAGAGTGAATTAGTCCATTCACTATGGGAACCAGTATAGGGTTCCTCACAAAATGAAAAATAGAATTGCTACATACTCAGCTATTCCATACCTGGGAATACATCCAAAAGGAATCAAGCCAGCTTACTTTAGGGGTTTCTGAACATTCATACTTTTTGTGACATTATTCACGACAGCCTGGATGTCTGTCAATGGATAAACAGACATTGCGATATATTGTTATGGGATATTATGTAATCATAAAGATCAATAAAGGAGAGGCTCAAGAGTGGGATAAGGGTATCTCTTACTTTAAGAAAGAAAAAAAAAAAAGCCTGAAAAAATATAGTTGGATTTTGGGTTAAGTCAAAATGTCCCCACATCAAAACAACTGTAAGACAAACAGCTACTCCCATTGCTGTCAAAATGGCTGCAGGAAAATTCCACCGGCTTCCCCTGTAGGAGCCCCTCACACAAACTCCTATTTCTGCACTCTGCCAGCTTGAGGTCAGTGTGGCTTGAAAAAGGGTGGCTCTTGTGTCAGCCAGCCCTGGCCTCCCAGGCCAGCGCTAAGTAAACAGGAGTCTTGGGGGCGACCATCTCTCCACGGGGGCCCTGCGGTGGGATTTTCCAAGGAAATGAAAGGCTGCCTTGTGTGAAGAGCGTGGACCCAGCATCTGCTTTCCATGACCTCACCCGTGTTGACTTTCTTGCCATTTCATCTCTCTGGAGCCACAGAGAAGGCAGCCGAGGGGGACCGGTGAACAGCAACCCTTCACCAGAGTCAGGAAAGGAGGGATAAGTGACTAATTTCTGCCTCTCAGCAGAGGACCAGGGGCCTACAGAGGGAGACTGAGACAAAGCTGCCTTAGCCTAAGAAGGGGGAGCCCAGGTGTGCCCAGGTGTCAAATGCCCCTATGGTTTTTTTCTCAGGAGGAACTCATAAGAAACTGGCATTGTAATTTGCGTACTTCCTGGGGGAACCACAGATGACCATCGCTTTATAATTACCAGCTGTCACTCTTCCATTCAGTTCTATTTTTATGATGCTTCTCAACCTTGAGAAACAAGACAAGATGCTTTAAACGGCCTCCTGATGAGCCCCTTTTCCCTTCCAAGAACCTTTGCCTAGTCTATACTGTCTTTCGAACATCTACTTTAGCTCCTCTACACGTGAGATCATTTTTCTAAGTGAGGGAACGGAAGGGAGGGAGCAGTGAGTTATTTTCCGTGACCAGTCAAGAATAGACCTGAGAGTCATCTTCTGATTTCGGTTCCTCAAAATGTCTACGGGGACTTCAGCCCTCTCAGGAAGAGCCAGCCTGGAGTGGCTAAGGAACACAGTATCATCTGGATGTCTGAGCTGGCAGGAGGGGCCACGCCTTCCCCGGAGCTGGGGTATCCACTGGAGAAAGGAGGCTTAGACTGAATCAGCATTTGCCTGGGTGCTGCAGCTGTGCCTCCAGGGATCGAGAGGTGGTACCTGAGCAGAGCCTCAGACGACCTTGAAGGAGGCAGTGAAGCTATTTCCTCTGCAAACATCTTTTGGTCCTTAAATATCATAAAGGGGTAGAGATTGCCTTTCATGCCAGGCAAGGAGGACTGAACACACTTTTAAAAATTATATTCTTTTATTGTATGCGGGTGTGGCTGTTTGGGTATGTACATATACATATGGAGGTCAGAGGACAACTTGCAGGAGTTGATCCTTTCCTTCTCCCATGTAGGTCCCAGATAGAAAACTCAGGTAGCCAGGCTTGGCAGCAAGCCCGTTTATCAGCAGCCATCTTGCCAGCCCGGTTAATTTTATTTTTTAACTTTCTAGTTATTTCATGTATAACTTATTTTATATTTCTGGTAAAAATAGTTTGTTTTTTTGTTTGTTGTTTTGTTGGTTTCCATATTTTCTGTGTTAAATTGGAGCCAAAAAAGGGAAACAAAACCAGGCCATTGAGGGCAAAAGTGGTTTTATGGAAACTTATCTGATTAACTTTTCCAGGTATGTGGAAAGACTGGGAGCAAGAAGCCCTCAGGTACCTGCAAAGGCTGCTGTACTTCATACTGTGTCTTGTAAATGAACAGCCAAAGGATATTCTGGTTTTTCTTGGCAAAATTTCTTGTTTTATTATTGTTTTTTTCAGTCTTACGTGGATGTGTGCAGGTTTATGTGTGTGGGTGAGTACACACGGGCAGAGCCCTGAGGACAGTTTCAGACCTTGCTTCTCGGGAGCTGTTCACCTCAACTCGCTGAGACCCTGAGGCTCACTGTCCTGTCTCTACCCCTCCGTGCTGGGATTGCAAGTGTGTACGACTATGCCCGATCACCGCGCATGAATGCTCACTCAGGTCCCCACGCGTGCTTGGCCAGTACTTGATGACCGAGATATCTTCCCTACCCACCTTGCTTTGTTCTCTATGGTTATCTTTGACCAATCTGGATTTTGTTGTTTTTAAGATTTATTTTCTTTTTAATTATGAGTATGGGGAGTGGTGTGTGCTCACGAATGCAGGTCTTCGCAGAGGCCAGAGGTGTTGAGTACAGTGGATCTGGAGGTACAGGGGGTTGTGAACTGCCTGACATGGATGCTGGGGACTGGACTCCAGTTTCTGCGAGAACAGTGCTGATGCCTAACCACTGAGCCATCCATCTCTCCAGCTCCCCTAAATTTATTTTATGTGATATAAGAGGTTGTGTCAAATTTTCATTCTTTCCTGGTACATGGCCTGTGCTATCAATAACATATCCCATATGCCACTGGGTTAGTGATAAGACTATTTAATCATAAGGAGCTCTCATGGGATCTGGGATCTACTTACAGATTACCTAGTCCATTTCAGTGTTCTGACTCTGCCTGTGCCAATATCATAATGACTTGATTTCGGTGAACTTGTAGCATTTTGGTATCTATTAAAGACAGACTTCCTTCACTATTCACCTTTTCTTTTCTTTTCTTTTTAGACAGGTTCTCTGTAAATAGCCGTAGTTGTTCTGTAACTGTCTACATAGACCAGACTGGCCTTGAACTCACAAAGATCCATTTGTCTCAGTCTCCTGACTGCTGGGATTAAAGATGTGTACCACCACACCCAGCTTTTTCTTTTTTATATGTAATCTTCTTGTCCATTTTTTGGGGGTAGGGAGTGGTATTTGATATTCTTTGGAATAATTGTCATCATTTTATTCTATTAAAATATTCCCATGGAGATAGAATCCATCACATGTTAATTTAGAAACAAATTTTTGTTTGTGGTATTATAGCCCCCAAAAAAAGAGTATTATGTCTTTCAATAGGATTTCATAGTTTTCTACATGAGAATATATTTTCTTCGTGCTAAATTTATTCTGGGAACCCTGTAATTTTTGCTAGCCTTATAAAGAAAAATGTTTTCCTGCTTCCATTTCTAGGTGCTTATGGCCAAAATAAGGAGAAACTATTTAGATACACATATCATTTATCAAGCTGCCTTCCAAACTATGTTCTTTTTCTTTTTTCTTTCTTTTCTTTCTTTTTAATTTTTAAAAAAATGTTTTATTTTTAATTTTTAGTTTTTTTGAGACAGGATTTCTCCTGGCTATCATGGCTCTTGCTCAATAGATCAGGCTGGCTTCGAACTAAGAGATTCATCTGCCTCTGGGATTAAAGGTATGTGCCACCACCGCCTAGTCCAAACTATGCTCTTGATCTTAGCAGCCCTAATATCTTTTGGATATTCTGTGTGAAGTATAACAGGACCCGGGTTATCGCATTAGGCATACCCTCCAGCCCAGCATGATGGCACACACCTGTAGCCTTGGCATCTGAGAGGTAGACAGAGGAAGGTAAGGAGTTCAAGGCTGCCCCCAACTGCATAGCAAGTTCAAAGACAAACACAAAACAAATAGACACAAAAAGGACCCCCAACATGAAGCTGGATAGCTATGGTGTTAACAGAAATCCTTGCCAATTTGCTAATTTTTAAAAAATAATTTATTTATTTTTATTGTATGGGCATTGATGTTTTGCCTGAATTCATGGCTGTGTGAGGGAGTCGGATACCCTGGAACTGGAGTTACAAACAGTTGTGAGCTGCCACGTGGGTGCTGGAAATTGAACCTAGGTGCGCTGGAAGAATAGCTAGTGTTCTTAACCACTGAGCCATCTCTTCAGCACCCCAGTTTGCTAATTTTAATTGAAGTTATTTTAATGTTTAATGTTTATTCCTAAAGAATAATAACTTAATAGCTTAAATAACTTAAAAGAATAACTTTTCTGAGCTGGGCAGTGGTGGCACATGCCTTTAATCCCAGCATTCAGGAGGCAGAAACTCAGATCTCTGTGAGTTCAAGGCCAGCATGGTCTATCTACAGAGTGAGTTCCAGGACAGCCAAAGTTATAACACTGAAACCTTTTCTCGAAAAAAACAAAACAACACCCCCCCACCCCCCACCCCCACCCCCGCCCGCAAAACAAAGAAGGATAGCTTTTTCTGATTGGATCTTGGTAAGTAGTCTTTTTAAGTTTTTAAGCAGTTTTCCTTCTACTTCTATTTTGTTATATAGTATTATTGAGGAGCCATCTCTTCAGCCACTGCGTTTTTTTGTTTTTTTTTTATCATTGACACTTTAAGTAATAAAATGGGATTCATTTATTTAAAAATACAATGTTGGTAAGGGATTGAAGAAGACACCTGAAGTTGACCTCTATACACATACCCATACACCACACACACACAAGCAATACTAATAAATGAAACACTTTTAATTGGCACATATGTGGAAGAGAGAAAACGAGAAGACAGGGGGTGGGGGGAGAAAGAGAGAGAGAGAGAAATAGCAAACAAGCCAGAGGCTTCACTTGCTTTAACAACCAAACCATTCTCAGGAGAACTAATCCACTCCAGAGAGAGGGGCCTCGCTTCAGGCATGAGGGCAGTCTCATTTCCTAAATACTTCCTGCTGAACCCCACCTCCCAACAAATTGCCACACTGAGAATTAAGACTTTAACTATGAACTCTTAGGAACACATTCAAACCACAGTAATCTGCTAATCTAATCACATGATCTCCTTTGTATGATAATGTAATAAAGTATGTTAAATTAAATTCCAGGAATTTATTTCTGAAAATGTTCCAGTTGGTCAAAACACATTTCTAAAAATGTTTTGCTACATACAAATTGTAAACTTCGAATCTAAACTGAACGCTTTAGGGCCCAGGGGACATCATGGAAGAAGGACGAGCCGGAGGACCAGGGCGTCTGCTGTGAGCTAGTGTCCTCTGCGTGTGACGCAGAAGCTGCGTCCGTGAATCTCAACAATATGGCTGTCTGAACAAGACCCACATGAGACCACCAACTGATGTGTCAACATGGATGGAGAACATTTCACCAAATTCACCCCTAATTGCTACAGTAAATAGTGGCCGTCAAGAGAATCAGTTTTCTCCACTAACAATCCCCCATTAGGTAGTCCATCCCAAGTGGTCAGCCCTAAACACACGTATACACAAACAACAATAAATGGACTTATTAGGTTGTATATACCGCGTGCGTGTGTGAAGAGATCATGAATTTACAAGTAGGGGGACATGGGAGAAGTTGGAAAGGGAAGAGGGAGAGATAGGAACGAGTTAAATAGAATACCCATATATAAAATCCTTAAAAAAAATAAAAATTAACTTACAAAAAAATATTTTGCTAAGACCTATTTGGATAATTTGCTG
Source organism: Cricetomys ansorgei (assembly GCA_026225945.1). Classification (NCBI taxonomy): domain Eukaryota; kingdom Metazoa; phylum Chordata; class Mammalia; order Rodentia; family Nesomyidae; genus Cricetomys; species Cricetomys ansorgei. The sequence continues at coordinate 20,570,168 of JAMJFZ010001100.1, forward strand.
GTGATTTATTTTACTATCTTACAGGTGTTAGATCCTGACACAGTGTAGTAGTTATAGGTGTTGGTTCTGTGCTATCCAACACCCTCTTCTTGCCTTCATAGGAACCAGGCACACACATGGTTGTGCATACATGCTTTCAGGAAAAATATGCATGAACATAAAATAGCAATAAGTGCATTTTCATTAATTCACTGATTTTCAACATCGAGCTGTTTATTTTTTGCTCTGTAGATCACTCATGAGTGACCCAGGTTTACATTTCATTTTCTTTTTTTTTTTCTTTCTTTCTCTTTCTCTTCTTCTTTGTTTTGTTTATTTTTTCAAAACAGTGTCTCACTATGCAGCTCATCCTCGAACTCACAGAGATCTGCCTGCCTCGCCTCGAAAGTGCTAGGATTAAAGGCGTGTGCCACTATATCCAGTATTACATTTAACTTTCTAGTGTATGCTTATAGACTTTTAATTTAAGAACAACACCTAAAGTAAAGAGCACAAATAATAAGTGAGCAAACACTTACATAAATCAAATGGAGGCTGATTCTATTGTTTGCTGTTTGAGTTTCATTTCTGTTGCTGTGATAAGGTACCCTGGCAAAAAGCAACTTAGGGGAGAAAGGTTTTGTTTAGCCCACAGTTCCAGGTTATATTCTATTCCAGGATGTAAAAGTGGCAGGAACTTGTAGCAGCTAGTCACACCACATCAAGAGCAGAGAGAAATGAATGCATGCATACTCACAGGTTGAGATCAGCTGGATTTCTCTACTCTAACACCATTAGAGCCATCTGCCTAGAGAATACTGCTACCCATAGTGGGCCAGATAATCCCACATCAATTCCTTTGGTTAAGACAAACCCTCCACAGACAAGCCCACAAGCCAACCCACTATAGATAATCCCTAACTGAGACTCTCTTGGCCAGGTGAGGTCATTTCAAGTTGTCAAAGCTAATATGTATTACCAGTACATTTGCTAATATTTTATTTCAGTTTTTTTTTGTATTTATATTTAAAAGTAAAGTTTGATATGAAGTCACAGAGGTTAATAAATGGGCATATCTGTGTGTAGTTATAATCTATTTATTCTCCCATACTCTGCCTTTTCTATGGCCTCACAAAGGATGGAGTATATGTTCCCAATCTCATTGGCTTTGGCCCACATAAATTGCCTTAACCAGCAAAATGGAAGCAAAACCAGCAGACATCACCTTCTTGCATAAACTGATGACATGGGTGTTCCATGGTATGGTTAAGGGGAAGGTTTTTTATTGTAAGTATGAGAGAGAGAGAACAACCAGAGGTATCTGGAAGAGTCCAGACCAGAGAGAGAGAGAGAAGTAGACTGGACATGGCTAGCAGAGCAGACCTGGCCATGGGAGAAGCAGGGGCAAGCAGAGAGAAAGAGAAAAAGAGGGAGACGGGAGTGAGGGGTGTTAGAGCATATCAAAAATAGCAGGGTTGTAAGGAGAAATGAGTAGCTAGGGGCAGGGAAGCCTGTGAACTGAATGGAACGTAGGGTAGGAGAGGAGGTGAGAAGGGCTGGCATGGACTTTGAAATGTGTACCAGGTGCTTGTGACACCCAGGGAGCCTGGAGGCTTGTGCTTCGGTGTGCTAATAGGTACCACAGATACCCATTTGTCCCTTCTGCGGGTGATAAGGAAAATGACTCCTTTTGGTAGAGGAGAACCAGCTTCACAAGTTCCTGAGGAATTCTGGCTTTCATCTAACCACCAGAAATCCTTCTATAGTCCAGGTTAGTCCATTTCTAGATATTTGGACTGCCTTTTGGAGTTTGGGGAACTGGAGTTTCCTTTAGACCTAACACATCTGCCATGTTCTGTTGTGACTTCTTGCTTTCCCACCCTCTTCCAGTGCCCTCCCTTTTCCTGGGGACAACTTGCTCCAGTCAGCTTTCTTATCACTGTGACGAAATACCAGAGAGAAACAAATTATCAGAAGAAAAGGTTTATTTTGGCTCTTGATTTCAGAGGTTTCAGTCTGTGGCCACTGGGTCCTGCAGTTTTGGGTACTGGGTGACACAGTGCACAGTGGCAGAGGCACATGAGAGAGGACATCTTTTTACCTCGTGACACCCAAGAAGCAATGAAAGATACACAACGCCCCCAGGCTTTCAATATCTCCTTCTAGAGTTTGATTCAGTGACTGACCTTCCACAGGCTCCACTTCTAGAAGGTTCTGTCTCCTCCCAACAACAAAATGGGCTGGGAACAAAACCTTCACATGGGGGCCTTTAAAGGACATTCAAGATCCAAACTATGGCACATGTATAACAGAACCACCCCATCCCGTATCCTTCAGCCAATCCTAGCCAAACCCAACTGACCCAGAGCTGACCCCAAAACCCATGTGATTGCCCATATTGATTGTCACCTTGATTGGATTAAGAAATGCCTATGAGATTAGTGATGTACACAGTCTGGATGCATCTGCGATGGCATTTCCAGATGTGATTAGATCAGGAAGGCTGTATCTGCCTGGATCAATCCCTTGATGATTTGACTATGGTTGAGAGTAACATCCATTCAGTACAAACTGTACTTCCTATTCTGATAATTCCATTGTAGTGTTAGGCAACAGTGGGAAGCTACGGGTCCCAGTGGGCTTCCAGATGATTCTCCAGTGTCCACCTTCCATCTGGCCAGTAGAAGTGCTGACATTACCGATAGACGCCTCCATACTTGGCTTCCTTAAAGAAAAAGCCTCTGAGGTCTTACTCATATATTGGCTCTGCCTTCCTACGGTAAACTTCTCTTCGGTTTCTGTCTTTAGTTTTTGTGTTGTGCTTTCTGCAGAACTTGATTTTTGATCCAGGTCATCTTTGCTACTGAGTGGAATGGTAATTGTTTTCTCTTTTAATTCATCTGATGAGATATATAATAGGGAAACTTTTTTTTTTTTTAGTTCCATGTTCTTACTTTATATAAATACCTGCAGATGCCCCCACACACACACACCATAGATTCAGCTGTCCTTTGCCTCTTTTAGAAGCTTTATGTCACTGGGGGGTGTGTTTGTCTCTCCAAGCTCACTGAGGTCTGAGCACTGGAGCCCCCTAAAAGATGGCTATTCTCTCGGTGGTAAAAGGGGGGGCAGTCTCTGTCCTGATTGTGACAGCTGCAGGCATAGAGGGCTGTATGGTGGATGTTGGCATTCTGCCTGTCTCCCACAGAAGCATCTGGAAAATGTTCCCCTGGCTTGGCCTCTGCAGAATCTCCCAACCTCAAGAAGAATTTAGCCCACTGCTAAACAACTTTTCAGTTCTGGGATGCAACATGGAGTTACAGATGTCTTCATGGAATGCAATGACAGCCTTTTCCTAGAATCCCAGGTCTCTGCACAGTTCTAAAGCAAGCTCTTCCTAGGATCCTATTCTGATTAATTTTTGTCAGCTTGACAGAGATAGTCATCTGAGAAGAGGGAACCTCGGTTGAGAAAATTGCCACCCCATCCCACCCCCATCAGATCGGCCTGTAGGCAAGTCTGTGGGACATTTTCTTGTTGATACAGAATGGTCCAAGCCCACTGTGGGTGGTGCCATCCCTGAGCAAGTGGTCCTGAGACGTATAAAAAAAACAACTGAGCAAACCATGGGAAGCAAGACACTAACCAGGGTTCATCTGTGGTTCCTGCTTCAGTTCTTGCCTCCAGTTGCCTCCTGTGTTGAGTTCCTGATTTGGCTTTCCTCAATAGACAGTGACCCAGGATGGATAAGCCAAATAAACCCTTTCCTCCCCAGGTTGCTTTTGGCCATGACCTTTATCACAGCAGTTGAAATCCTAAGACAATCCCACTTCACAGTGCTTGCTTAAGCTTTGGCAGTATCGACTGAACTCATGGGTGAACGGTTAGCCTTAGTCCCTTCACCTGTAGCTGTTTTTCTCAAGACTGTTGGACAAGTAATTCACTTGGAAGTATAGGAATAAGAACCCTTATTATTGAAGTTGGTGATGACAACTTGTGTCTCAGGTCTAACCATCGTTCATCAATAAGCCAATAAAGAGACAAATTAATAGTGAGCGATTGTTTGTTGTGGGGGTTGGGAGAGGTACTCACTGTGTCACTTCCTGAAGACTCAGCCAGCACACTTCTGTTTCAAAGTCACAGCCCCAGGAGCTGCCTCCAGGTCCCCAACAACAACTGCATCCTGTCCTCCTGGGTCAGTCCTGCCTGAATGTGCAACGGACCTGACCCATGGCTCAGTATCTCCGGAGAACTCTATTCAGAACGATTGGCTCCTGAAGCCTTCCTAGATTCATGAAAGTCCCAGTCTTCAAGGAGGTGGTCAGAGGGCACTGCCTTCTAACTACCATGTCAGTTTGGGATTTAAGATAAAGCACAAAACAGAGGGGTCGAACTTAATAAAATGGTTGGTACCGGAGCCCACTAACCTTTCCCTCCCCTCTAGATGGCAGAGCCATGGCCGAGCTGCAACCCTCCCCACTCTGATTCAGGGTTCTTTGCCCTGCCGAGACTCCCAGGCTCTGGTGATGCTGAATTTAAGATGCTGAACTTCATCTTAAGATGCTTAACTTTTCACGCAAACCCCAAAAGCTTGCTAGAACTCCTAGGAAGCGAGGTCAGGGTGGGGGTGGGAGTGTGTACCGTCGGTCCTCAGCACCATAAGAACAAAATTCCTTCTGCAGAAGTCTGATCTGTCACCCCACCTCCCCACCATACACACACACACACACACACACACACACACACACACACACACACACACACACCGAGTGTGCTGAGCGTGTGCACGAACGTGCCCAAGAGCCCGGAGCTCCTGGAGGGCGAAGGGCGCTGCAGGGGATCCGCCTGGGCCGACACAGCACAGTAATCCGCTCGCTCCTGCTGGCGCGTGGCCGAGCCCCCCTCCCCCCTGGAGTGGGGTGAGGGGGGCTGCGTTCAGTAGTAGTAGAGAATTGTCTCATTGTTCCCGGGCTCAGCAGCCCCCCGCGGGCGGCGGATCTTTTCACCCCTCACCCCGGCAGCCGGGCGTCCCGCGCTCCGCCGCTCCCCGAGCACCTGCCCCTTGCCCCCGCCTGCTCGCCCGCCATCTGTCGTCTGAACGCCATTGTCAGCAGCCACGCCTGGCGTCCTGGACGACACCCAAGGGGACCCGGGGCTTAGGCCCGGAGAGAAACAAACAAGGAGGGTTTATTCCAGTCCTATTTGGAGGTGACCTTGAACAAAATAGCCAAGTCTAGGGTGGGGGTGGAGAGTCCCTCTCTCCTGCCTGCTGGCTTTTGCAAGGGGTTTTTTGGGGGGCCTCTCCCGAACCCGGGGGCGGAGGGTCCGAGGGCCTGCCTGGGCTTTGTGGTATGCTATTCTGTCCTGGAGGAGCCTTTCTGTAGGCAGATCTCGCAGCAAGCCTCTCAGAAGAGCCCCGGGTGGGAACCCATTTCAAATGCAGACATTCATTTTGTCTGCTTGCAAGTCTGACCCTCCGGTTTACCCCAATTGTCCCAGTCTCTGGGGATACCGAGTTGAAAGAAGAGCTTGTCTTTTCTGCCATCCCAGGTGCAGCCCTTTCTAGTCCCACTAGCCCGCCTGCTGCCCGAGTGGCTGTACTTCACCCACATTTGTTTACCATCTCCCATCCTGCATTACCATTAGAGGAAATTTCAAACACTTCCCTATATCCCTACTAAAAGGAAAACAATCGCAAACCAAAGGTGCAGACACCGAGGTCATGGTGAACTCACCTATCCAAACTTCTGTGCTCACTCATAGGCACCTCCCCATCCAGGCAAAGGTACCTTACAGAATCTCTCTCTCTCTCTCTCTCTCTCTCTCTCTCTCTCTCTCTCTCTCTCTCTCACACACACACACACACACACACATACACACACACACACCACGCACCACTCCTATCAAATCCACTCACTTTTCCCCTAGATGGGAAAACAAAGGCCAAAGACAGGCAATAGTGTGGACAGATGTGAACTTCATCTCTGTGCACGAAAGACTAAAGGGACTCACTCTCAGTTTGGGACACTATTAGTAGCCAGCACTTCGTGCAGAGAGAATATCAGGGGTCCAGGAGTCCTTTGGGGCTGATCTCTCCTGGCAGACACCTCAATGGGAGTTCTCACTCCCTTCCTATGGTTCTCTTTATTCTGAACAAGAAAAAAGGAGAATGGACCGCAGAGGGCCCAGACCCCAGGGGACCCACTTTCATAGCTCCGGCTTTCTCCACCAGGGCAAACTGGGGCCTGCTCTGTTATGCTGGGACCCTGGGAAGATCCAGCCCAGAGTTTGGAAGTAAAATATTTATCAGACCAGAATGCATATGAAAGTTTTAATAAAGAGTATGCGCTCTGGGAGACAGAAACACAGCTGGTGAGTTCTCAAGGAGAAGGAAGGGAGGCCTTTCTATAATAGAGCAGAGAAGTCTCAGGCAGTTTTATCCAGACAGCCATTTGTGCCGGGTCAGTATTTGCATAGATAGGAAAGGGACATGTTATTTTATGATACTCTCTGTCCTATCTGAGGAAGACTTTGGGGTGCCCCGGGTTATTGGACCAGGGCTCCAAGCAATTGGGATCTGATTGTTTAAAAACAAGCAACTTTTGCTTTTATTTTTTTGGACTTTTTTGACCCTAAATCATCTTCTGGAATTCCTGTCTTCTAGAATTTTCCTTCTATAATGGAGTCCCCGGGGGGGAGGGAAATATTGGGAATACAGATGCCTGGTGTCATACTGTACCTCAGACTTCCCTTTCCCACAGAACTGAATCCCCTTCATAAGACAGGTTTTCTCTCTACAGGCATGGCGCCCACACCAACTTCCTGGGCTGTATGCACCTCACATGTGTTCAGATAATGGGTAAACCCGGTGTGGATCTCAAAAGGAACACAAACCACCCAATGAAAGACAAGTCTCCCATCCATGGGCTCCCAGAGGGCAGTGTTGGCTCTTCATCCCTGCTTGGCCCCAGTAAGGACAACCCTCCCTTCAGATTCACTTTCTTTCGAAACCTGGGCTTCCTCCTCTAGAAAACAAGAGGGAGAATACTTCCTGCAGGAAGATTTAGGATCAAATGAGGTGTCAGAAGCAGTCTGCACCTGGTAGGCACGGCGCACTCCTGAGTTACAGCTGCTGAAGACAAGGTCCCAATTCCTTCCCTTGTCTAGTGAGACCTGAGGGGATAGGGTTAGATGGTCCTCCATGAAAAGAAAGATGTGTTTTTCTTTTCCTTCCCCTTCCTTTCTTCCTTCCATTTTTATTTTGTTTTTGTTTTTGAAGACAGTCTCACCGTTCAGCCCCAGCTGGCTGAATTGGTCCTGCCTCTGTTTCCCAAATGCAGGGAGTGCAGGCTCAAGCACTGCCCCTCAAGACTTCTTTCTGTTCTGGATTGCAGGCCAGCTGCCACTGCCCGAGGCTGGGATTTGTAAGACAGCTGAGCCACTTCTGGTCCCTGTGTCTAATTCAGAAAGGAGGGCCTGGCCCCCTTGAAGGTGGGCCTTCTTCTTCTGGCAACAGCAGAAGCATGGAATGCTAAACCACATGGGCACAGAATCTGCTAGCATAACCCGCCTGGAAGCCACATGGCCAGTGTTATGGTTTACATCTGAAGAGTTCCCCAAAGAGTCATGTGATAAAGGCTTGACTGATGGCTGATGGGCGTTGGATAAGTGACTGGATCACAAAGACTAAGCAATGGATTAATCTTCTGAGAGGTTCCGAACTTGACCACGCTGTTAAGAAGTAGAGTCTAGTTCAAGGAAGTAGGTCACAGGGGCTGATGGAGGGATTGCCCCTGGCCCTGTCTCTCTGCTTCTTGGTCTAGCTGTTAGAGTGTTCGCTTCACCTCCAACCTAAAGCAACAGAGCCTGCCACCTGAAGGAAACCTCTGAAGCCATGAGCCGAATTATATTTTCCCTCATTTTGGATTGTTTTTACTGTATTTGTCACCACGATGAAAGGAGACCTCCACATAACCAAAATGATAAAGGTGAACCTACCAAGAGGCAAAGGACCAGGAGCAGTATCTCTGTCTCCTCTTTACATCCTCTTCTGAGATGACAGCACCCATTCCCAGACCCTAAATCCCATTGAGGTAGTTTGAGTCTTTATAGTGAGAAAATGTCTCGTGTATATAGCGTTGGGGAACTGAACACAGGGCTTACTGCGTGCTAGACAAGATCTCTACCAACTGAGCCCTAGTCCCAGGTACTTTGAATCTTGAATATCTCCAAAACGCTCTTATGTTAAAGGCTTGGTCCTGAGAGTGGTACTTTTGGGAGGTGGTGGGACCCTTTGGAAGAGAGGCCTAGTGAGAAGTCCTTAGATCAATGGAGGTATGCATGCCCTTGAAAGGAATTGTGGGACACTGGTGCCTCCTCATGCCCTTTTCTTCTTTTTCTTTCTATCTATCTATCTTTCTTTCTTTTTTTTTCTTCCTAGTGATAACGGGAACAGTTTCATTCCACCACACACTCCTGCCTCATCAAAGCCTGAAAGTAATGGGTCTGCCTAACTGTGGACTGGACCCTCCAAAACCATGAGCCAAAGTGAACCTTTTCTCCATATACTTTCATTAGTTCAGGTATGTTGTTACAGTACTGGTGGGCTGACTAACACATGTAATCACTAAAATTTTCCTAACTTAACACTCCAGTCACAGCTCCAAGTACCCCCAACATCCTACCACTCCCACTCCCTCAGTATATCCTCTTGTATATCAGACACCTCTCCAGGGAGAAGCCTTGGAGATTCTCTCTGAACTAAGCTCTAAGGACCTCTCCCCTGGATAACTGCTGTGTTTTCATACTTACTGCATTCCTTCTGTCTCTTCTCAATATAGTCAGAGGCACTCATGAGCTGAAGGTCAGATTATGCACCCCCTCTGTGAACCCCATTTCCAAGAAAAAGTCAAGCTCCTTGTAGCAAACCTACACAGCCTGCCCTCACTCCTCCCCCTCCCCCTCATTCTCTGCTGCTTGGCCCTCAGACTCTGTTCCAGCCACACCGTCCTCCCTACCATTCCCTGTGAATAATGGAAGCTCCCAGGAAAAAGCTACACCTGTGTTAAAGACGCTACAAGGCTGATTGTCTGATTAGAACTTCCTAAACGTGCAGAGCTGGAATGTTGCAGATCTGGAGCCAAAACTACCTTGGGCCATCCTTAGCCCCTTAATTAACCAACACATTTGTTACTTTGTTCTTACTGTGATTAAAAAAACAAAAAAACAAAAAAATAAAACTATGACTAAGTCAACTTATAGAGGGAAAATTGTTGGGTTTATGGTTCCAGAGGTTTAACAGTTTTTCTTTTTAAAAAGGGGTAACTGTTACTCTTTGACTGGTAACTGAATGGAACTCCACTTCCCCCCCTTCCCTACCCCCCATTCAGCTTCTCCTGGCACAGCAATTACTAAGAAAGATCTAAATTGTAACCTTTCTAAACCCCAGTTAGTTCACCTTTTCTGAGCCTTATATCTGCCTGCTTTCTCTATCATCAGCCTGTATACACTCTCTTCCCTGCCTCTTTCCCAATTGCTGTTCCAATTATCTCTTTCTCTCCATATACCTTCCTCCAAGCTGTTCCCAGAAGTCCAAGCGGTATGTAACTATAAGCGGGGAGGGGCTTCACAGCATAGAAAGCTTCTTTGGCAAAGCTTTCCTTTTCACAGATGGGTCAGAGTTCATGATGGAAGGGGAAGCATGGTAGCAAGCAGCAGGCATGGCGGCCGAAGCAGGAAGCTGAGCAAGCACATCTTCAAATGCAAGCAGGAAGCAGAGAAAGTGAGCTGGAAGTCGGACTATAAACTCTCACCCCCTACCCCCACCCCAGTGATCTACTTCCTCCAGCAAGGCCCCATCTCCCAAAGGTCCCACATCCTCCTCAAACAGCGCCTCCAACTGGGGACCAAGTGTTGAACTATGGAAGCCTAAGGGGGACATTTCTCATCTAGGCCATCGTGACCATTTAGTGCTTACCTTCTGTATCTGACTAACATTATTCCAACTATTAGAAAAAGCCTCTGGAATATATTAATTTAGTAGGCCATGAGCTTGCACTAACCCCAAAGCAAAAACTGACATTTCTAAAAGAGCATCTGAGACAGAGTTGAGACTTCTCTGCTTTGCAAAGTGACATTCCCACCAATGCCTTTTGTCAATACTTTGATTCCTGACTTTCCTTTGTTCTCTGATTATAAATTCATGTCACTGCTTTCATGTTGCCACATGTTTCTCAAGAAACCTGTGTCTGTGTTGCTGGGCCACAGCCACTCACATTTGGCTCAGAGCAAACTCCCTCTTATTCGTTTGTGGTGACAACCGTGCTTCGCGTTGACATCTGCAGACTCTGGGAATCATACGCTGGCATCAGGGCCTTTGCATGAAATGTACCTGCTCCCTGGAGAGCTCTTCCCCAAACATATGCAATGCTAGAACCTTCCCTCACCCTCTCAGAGGAACTTCCCACGCATGCATTATCTGAACCTTCCCCTAGCCCAAATCTCTGTCTCCCCTTTTCTCACCGGCATATGAAATTATTTTCAGTTTGCTTTGCTTGTTCCTGCCTTTAGTGGGGACACGTGCCTGCCCCATGCACGACAGCCATCCTTTCAGCGAGGCAGTTACCTGGAGACCAGGGTGGGCTAGTCACCCGTGCCGGCAGATTTTCCTGATTTGTACACTACTCTATATCTATCCCTGGTACCTTAGAGCAGTGCCCGATACCCAATAAACAGAAAGTGAATGGATGAACAGCTGGAGTGATCGTTTAAATTTTTAAATCTGATCATATCACTCCTTTGATAAAAATCAGTGTTGATGGGGGCCTTGAGAAATGGCTCAGCAGTTAAGAGCACGAACTGCTCTTCCAGAGGGCCCAACTTTGGTTCCCTACCTACACCTACACCAGGCTGCTCAAAACCAATACAACTCCAGCTTTAAGGGACTTACCCGCTTCTGGCTTCTGTGGACCCCTGTACACATGTGTCATATCCTCTCTCTCTCTCTCTCTCTCTCTCTCTCTCTTTCTCCCTCTCTTTCTTTCTTGTAAGTTGGCATTTAATCCCAGCACTTTTGAGGCAGAGTCAGGCAGATTTCTGAGTTTGAAGCCAGCCTGGTCTACACAGTGAATCCCAAGCCAGCCAAGAGCTACATGAGACCCTGTCTCAGAAATAAAATAAAATATGTTCTTTCCCCCCTCTTCTTCCCTTTCCCTCTTCCCATCTTCCCTTCTCTTCCTCCTCCTCCTCCTCCTCCTCCTCTTCTTCTTCTTCTTCTTCTTCTTCCCCCTCCTCTTCCTCCTCCTCTTCCTCCTCTTCCCCCTCCTCCTTCTTCTCCTTCTTCTTCCCTCAGTGGTGCCACAGTTCACTTAAACTATAATCCAGGCTCCCAGCCTTGGCTTCTGGAGCCTACCTCTTCTGGCCTTCCCCAGAAGGGTTTCATACCTTCCTGCCTTATTCACTGAACTCTGAACTTTGCAAGGCCTGATCCTTTCTTTACTCAGGGGATGCCTGCTCAGTTCAGTCCTGTATCCTTTGCTGATGCTGCTTCTTAGTTTCCCTAGGAGGCTTCAGTTCCTGCAAAACTCAGTTCCAGGAGGGCCGCTTCATCTAGACCTCCCCAGGCCACCCTACCAAAGACGCTTCCAGTAGGTGTACAGCCAGCCCTTCAACCCCATTCACTTTCTGCATGGTGTTGGTCACTGACTGTAATTGCCTCTGTTCTTGTTTTGTTTTTTTCTTAATTTTTTGTGGCCTTGTTCTCTACTACAATACTGCCTAGAACGCAAGTCATGCTCTCTAGTATCAGCCAAGGGATATCTTGTGGTTAGGAGAGGAGCAGAGAGAGTGGGGAAGATTCAATGTCTAGTCAAAGGAAACTAATTTTACTGTGCACTGAATAGTTTGTTTTGGACAATGAAGACACTGATTGGAAGAACAACAATGTTTATAGCATCTGTCCAGCATCTAACTGGTCCAGGCACAGTCTTGAGCTCTATCTGTACCTCACCTGTACAACCATCTTAGCATTCTCTCTCTTTCAGGTAAGAGAACTAATTATGAATGACAGTGTCTGTTCCAGTCTCCATCGCTTTTTTTTTCTTTTCTAATAGGAGCCTGGTTTTATGTAGAACCAGAATGCGTCCAGCCCTAGTTGATGGTTCAGACTCCCTTGCAGTGGCTATATTAGCCTGCTCTGGACAATGTGAACTAAGAGCAGGCTGGTGGTAGTGGAGGGGTATTCTAAGAAAGCTTCTGTTCCATTCACATCTCTTCCTGCCTTCAAATGGTGTGTTGTCTGGAGCAGTGACAGCCAGATTGTAACTACAAAAAAATCAAGCTGAAAAGTGAAAGCCATCTGACTAAATTTAGAGGGCCAGACAGATGGAAGCATTTTGAAATTATGCATGCATTGTTAACTAGATGAACTAATAGCAGCAGCAACTACCATTCTTTTTGCTAAATAAATGAATTAGGTGCCTATTTGTTTAAGAAACTACTACCAAATTTGCTGTCACTTGAAGAACACATCTGACATTAGTAGGGCATGGTTCAGATGACATGTGTGTGTGCTGTGTGAGCATGCATCTGTATGTACATTGTGTGGGAGTGTGTGTGTGGATGTGCATGCATGAGTGTGCATGAGTATTGTGTGAGTGTGTGTTCATATGTGCGTATGCATCATGTGGAAGTCAGAGATCAATCTAGAGTTGTTCCTCAAGAGTCAACCACCTTATTTTATGAGGCAGGATCTCTTACTGGGATTTTGAGCTTGCTTATCTGGTTAGACTGGCTGGCTCTCACACACACACACACACACACACACACACACACACACACACACACACCAGTTCTCTTGCCTCTGCCCCTTTAGCGTTGAGGTTAGACATACATCACCACACTCAGCACTTTTTATGTGTGTAACCAAATTCAAGTTCTCATGTTTGGCCAAGAGTTCAAAGGGGCAAGTTAGGACCTTACCAGGTCTCCAAAGCTCAGGAACCCAAGCTTTCTCAGTCCAAAGGTTGCCTCCCAGATGGCTGAGTCTGTTGGAAGAAGCTTTGAGTACAAAATTTATAGCTGGAATCCCTGGAATTTTTCATATAAATTCCAAGCAATCCAGGGGGTTCTGGACGCCACATGAAAATTGGAAAGAGGGAGCATGGCCCCCTTTCTGAGCAAGTGAAGCATATTTTGCTTTCCTTGGTGCCTTGTAGGGCTGGGGGTAGGTGTTGAAAAGAGAGACACCAGTTCTGCCCACCATTCCAGCAAGAGCCTCAGGCAGAGTCATGGATTGCCTCAGGGCTGTCATGGTGCCCACTGAAGCTGGTGAGTGACACAGAGAAGAGAAGATGGAGAGCCTGTGGACTTACAGGGACAGGATAGGCATGGTGCTCTCATTCAGAGATGTGGGAAGTTTGCCTGCTGAGAGGAACCTTCTCAGGGCGCTGCTGTGAGCTGGAGTAGGCCCCTGTCACCTGCAGTTTTTCCTAGTACTGAGGAAGAGAAAGCTTGGCTTTGCAAGTCTCTCACGCACATGCACACCGCACCCCAACATATATATACACACAGCCAGGTGGCTGTGGAAGAGGGAGCAAGCCAATACCATTGTTCTCCTGACCCAGTCAAGCTGTATTAGTAGAGACTGGTGGTTTGAAACCAGGCCTCAAGCATGTTATCACCTCCTTCTTCCGCACAATGATACCAGGTGTCTACTGCGTGCTGGGTAGTCTTGTAATCTCTGGGAGTCTTGGCCTTACCTAATGTGGATAAAAACTGTACATAGAAAAAAATAAATAAATGAAGAATGGTGTGCATCATGCACAACAGCTCTAAATGCAGTGGAAAGAAATAGAGCAGGGACCGGGGAGCTGGAGAGAAGGGAAGCAAGTGAAAGAGGGCGGGGTCAAAGGTAGAGGTCAAAGTGTCATGCTTTGTCTCCTAGGATGGGTGTCCCCCTGCTCCTAAAGCAGACCTAGAGTCATTGTGAGTTTTGTCGCTCCCCAAGTGACCCTATCCAAGGCCCCTGAGTATTCTTAACAGCTTTTCTGGTCCAGAGGAGACCTGCTGCAGCCAGGCTCCATGCCCCTCACAGCTGCTGCGACCAGCTGCTCAGCCTTGCTCCCAGGAATGAGCTAATTTACCCCTCAGAGAGGAATGCTTTCCTCAAGTTCCCTCCAAAAGACCAGCACCCACTAAACGTACCCACTAAGCTTAGAGAGTTTATTATTTCCTGAGTGGTCACCATGCACCTCCTGTTCCAGTTTGTTTCTATACCACCAGCCGTAGCTTAATCCTCGTGTCTCCCCTGAGTCCTATGTCCCCTTCATCCCAATTCCCATCTGCGATGCTCAATACAATTCTAATATAGCTCAAATTCACAGGTTAAGCTCTAACCCACTTTTCCTGGAATCCCTCTCTGCCCAGAGAACCCCAGGAACCCCCTATTCTTGATATGAGACAGGACGTCCCAGTCAATGGAGGCCAAAGCATCTATGCCTCACTGTTATCTCCAAAGGCTACTGGAGTCCCTGCAGCTATCCTGGGGAGAGAACCTCATGTTTTTATTTCTTCTGGCCAGCTCACGCAGAGCACACAAGGTGTGCCGCAGACCCAGCTCCTTCCTCCCAGAGAAACAAGCCCCTGCTTTGTCCACATTGCCGCCTCTCCGCTTGGGAAATGGAGAGGGGCTGGAAAATTCCAGCACAGTGTTCAGCCTAATTTCAGCCGTGTGACTGCGGAGAAATGCGTTTTAAAAATTTTGTTTTAATTCCTCAGCTTTTCCTCCAAAAGCAGTTCACAACACCATGAGCAAGCAGAAGCTAAGCAGTCTGGGAAAGGAAGCAATGTCAAGTGTGACATGGGAAGCCCAGTGCTTGTGACCCCTGGCTTGCTGGTGTGCAAAGGAAACCCTTATGACTTTCCTGTCTCTGTTCTTCCTCAGTGTCTACCCAAATTCACTCACTCACTCACACATCCACACACTCACACACTCACTCACACATCCACACACTCACACACTCACTCACACATACACACACTCACACACTCACTCACACATACACACACTCACACACTCACACACTCACACATCCACACACTCACACATACACACACTCACACATCCACACACACACACTCACACACTCACACATACACACACACATACACACACTCACACATACACACATACACATACACACACTCACACATCCACAAACTCACACATTCACTCACACATACACACACTCACACATACACACACTCACATATACACACACACATACACACACTCACACATTCACTCACGCATACACACACTCACTCACACATACATACACTCTCACACTCACTCACACATACACACACTCACACACTCACTCACTCACACATACACATATACACACACTCACTCACTCACACATACACACACTCTCACACTCACTCACACATACACACACTCTCACACTCACTCACACATACACACACTCACTCATTAACACACATGCTCATTCACTCACAGACTCATTCACTCACAGACTCACTCACACACACTCTAACTTGATCACTCACTAACACTCACTCACATACCCACTCTCTCACTCACACACTCCCTCACATTCATTCACACAATCACTCACTCACACACTCACTCATTTACACATTCACACACTCACTCATTAACATACACACTTACTTGCTCACTCACACACTCATTTACACTCTTACACACTTACATACTCACACTCACTCATTCACACACATGCTAAGCTAACTTGCTCACTCTCACACTCACTCACACACTCACTCACTCACTCACACACGCACTCACTTACCTCCTTGCTCACTCATTGAATTGCTCACTCATTCACTAACAGCAATAGAAAGTCAAATCTGAGGGGCTGGAGAGCTGGCTCAGCAGTTAAGAGCACTGGCTGCTCTTCCAGGGAACCCGGGTTTAATTCCCAGCACCCACATGGCAGCTCACAACTGTCTGTAACTCCAGTTCTAGGAGCGCCGACACCTTCACACAGACATACATGCAGGCAAAACATCAATGCATATAAAATAAAAAGAAATAAATCATGAAAAAGAAATGAAGAAAGGAAGGAAGGGAAAGAGAGAAGAAAAGAGAGAGAGGAAGGAAGGAAAACATGGCTGGCTCCAGTGGGGCCTCACCTCTGGTTTCTACGTTGCATGATCCTCTCTCCCCTTGAGCACCCACTAAAACTAGACTCATGTTCCCAGTGACAAGATGACAGTGAAAGTGACGGATACCATGGCCAACACTGGTTCAGAAGACGATGGGTGGGGGCACTTTCCATCCAACCCATGATACACCCGTTTTTCATAGTGCCCTCCCTGGAGGCAAGAGCGCTCCACTTCTCCGCAAGTGAACAAGTACGCAGAGTAAGCTGGTGACTTGATCCTATACAGAATGATAACTTCACTAAACGAAATCTGGCTAAAAACTCCCATTAAAGCAAAGGACTACCAGTCTCTCTCTCTCTCTCTCTCTCTCTCTCTCTTTGTGTGTGTATGTGTGTGTGAGAGAGAGAGAGAGAGAGAGACGAATGCATATGTGTGCACACAAATGAGAAGGCCAGAGGTTGAGACTGAATGGCTTCCTCAGTAGCTTCTCTCACAGCCGGGCAGTGGTGGCACTTAACTTTAATCCCAGCACTTTGGAGGCAGAGGCAGATGGATCTTTAAGTTCAAGGCCAACATGGTCTATAAAGTGAGTTCCAGGACAGCTAGGGTTACACAGAGAAACCCTGAAAAAACAAACAAATGTCATCTATACAGGATGAAAGGGAGGCTCACCATTTTGCTCAAGATACAAAGGTAAAAAGCCAGGAGAATGGGAGGCCATGCCAACGAGAAGTCCTACTCACATTACCCTTACAAACCCACTCTCTCCTACCTCTGTGACTCCCCAACAGACCACCAGGCAAGGAATGGTTGGAGCTGAAGAAGCACCGTGGGCTCAGAGGACCCGAAAGAAGACTCGTGCACTGTGGAAGTCTTGGATTCAGCTTTTTCCTCTCTGACTGTGGCTTTGAGAGGGGCTTAATGGCATCAGGTGTGGAGAGGACGGTAGCAGGTGAGCTCTCAGCACTGAGAGCTTTGCAGTTGCAGAGAATAAGAGCTGTTCCACTCTAACTTCCTTGTGGGAAGCCACAGAGAGACTACTAGGAGCCCACTCCGGGTCTTCTTGTCTGGAGAGACCCCGAGAAAGACACTGAGGCACGAATCGATACAAAGACACAAGGTTTATTGATCTGGCACGTCGGGGTGCCCTCCACCGGGAGAGGAGGCACACCCCAGTGGGGTTCACAAGCCTCTTTTATTCGCTTTGATTAGGCTACAGCTATTGTAACAGCATAACCTTTAGGCTGATTGGTCTATAGCTATGACATAGACTGGTATATTCCAGGTGTATTGTTCTGTAGCTAGGGAGTGATGAGCTGAAACTTATTCTTATGTGAATTTTACTAGAACTTTTCCTTATCTGGGTGCCAAGGTTCCGGGAAAGTTCAGGCAAAGTTCAGGTCTACTTGTACATTCTCAAGCCTTGTACAAGCCTTGCTAAAGTTTGGTCAAGTCCAGCCTTGGCCTTACACTTGCAAACACCCTTCCACAGACTCTCCCTCAACTATTGCTCCTCAGGGAAAGGAGCTGTCCTGGAAGCCACTCCGAGTTCTTCAAGGTACGGTCACTGTGAGCACTGATGGGCTAAAGCATCTAGAACAAGCTTAGTAGTGATCACTTCTCTAAATACCCCCTCCCATCCCTCACCCCTTGCAGTGGGACTTCCCGAGTGCTAAGTTCTCCTAAGACTCAGAGGGTATCTCTGAGTGACCCATTCAGGGGAACAGGCTCTGGCCTCGGATGTCTCCTCCTGCTGTGGTGTGAACAGATGAAAGCTTTTTGCTCGGCTGTTTGTCGGCTATCCAGCCTCTTTGGTATGTCATCACCATCCTTCAGCGTGACCAGGAGTCCCTGCTCTGTGCCACCCACTTTCTCCTGTGTCAACTCATCGCTGTCCTGTGGGCTGTTTGTCTTAGCTGTTCATTGGCTTATTGTCTTCTTCTCAGATTGGATGTAACATGCACACCACCAGAGAATTTTGTCTATTGTTCGTCACTGGCTGTATCCCTAACAGAACAATGTTTGCCGCTTACCAGGGGTTCTCTAAATATTTGTTGGATGAATGAAAAGAAATCTCGGACTTTTGTGATTTTTTCCCCCTATGGAAAGATCCAAGTTGTTTCTTGATTGGCAGCTGCCTGAAGGAAGCAGAAGTCTCATTAAGTTGCTTCTAGAATGTCCTTTTAGGTATAAGAAGTCGTTGCTTCAGATATTATACACACGACATGGGTCTGAACCTATTAAACTCCTGTGAGGTGCACAGGCCCAACAACCTCTTCTATTGTCAGGCTAGATCACCTCACTGCCGGCTCGTTCCTCCGGGAGGAAGGAGCTGGGTCTGCAATACGTCTGTGTGCTCTGCATGAGCTGGCCAGAAAAAATAAAAGTGTAATATGTTTGTACTGGTGGGAGGGTTGGCCCATGTGAGTGTGCAGACATGTGTGCCCGTGCACAGCACGTGGAGCCTTCCTCCATTGCTTTCCGCATATTCCCTTGAGACGGGGTCTCTCACCGAAGCAGACACTCACTATTTTGGTTAGGCTGGCTGGCTGGTAAGCTCTCGGTATCCTCCCGTCTCTACTCCACACCCCACACCAAGGACAGGGTCACGGGCATGCTCAGGCATGCCATGCACTTTACGTGAATGCTAGGAATTCAGTCAGGCTCAGGTCCTCAGGCTTGCAGAGCAAGAGCTCTTACCCGCTAAGCTATCTTCCCCGACCCACATATTTGCATCTGATCAACCACACTCTAATAACTCAGATTCAAAATGGTTTGATCTGGGGTTGAGACGATGGCTCAGTTATTATAGAGCTTATTGAGGAAGGATGAAGATTTGAGTTCAGGCCAACACCTACATCAAAACAGATAGACTGAGTATAGGCCTGTAATCCCAGTCCTGGGAGTCAGGAGGGAACAGGAGGGTCCCTGGGTTTTCTGGTCTGTCAATCTAGCCAAATTGGAAAGCGCCAGGTTGAGTTGACCCTTGACCTGCACACATTTGCATACATATGTGCAAACACACACACACACACACACATGTACACACACGTACACATACATACATTCACCCTTCCACATGCATACACACAAGAAGTACTTTTAGAAGTTTAAAAATCACAGAAAATATTTAAATGTTCAAAAATATATGTGTGTGTGTGCGTGTGTGTGTGTGTGTGTGTGTGTGTGTGTGATAATTTTGCTTTGTGTGTTGTGTTGTGTTGTGACAGGGTCTCCTGCAGTTCAGGATTGCCACCACATCCAGCTTCAAAATGTCAAAGACTTAGTAAACGCATGGTGACAACTCCAAATTGCCAATTAACGTGCTGTGTATTACAAGAGGGGAAATCAGTCCCTGGCCCATGGAGGTTAAACAGACATAAAAGCCAGTCATCGTCCGCTGTTCAATATCCCACTGTACTGTGGTCTAGTCAAAAAAACGAACATCCAGAAAATAATCTCACTTAAATTTTTTGAAGAAGGATTTATATTTAACAAATGTGACAAGGTGAGATTCCTTTTTTCTAGGTATATTTCTTGAACTACTAACTTACTACAGAACTGGTCTCTCACCAAATCATTGTTGTAAAATATTATTCTGGGGCTCAGCTGGTAGTGTGCATACACAAGGCCTGATAGGACATATGGAATATTATCAGCCTCAAGCTTTTCCACTCCTACTTCCTCAGAGACCAGATGCTTTATTAATGTTATTATTATTGTTGTGGTTGTGGTTGTTATGCTTCCTTGGGGGGGGGGGGGGATCTATGCATGTGACATGGTATTTATGTGGGTCAGAGGACAACTTTGGGAAGTCAATTCTTTCCTTCTATCATGTGGGTTCCTGGGGATCGAATTCAAGTCATCAAGCTGGATAGCAAGTGACCTTCCCTGCCGGTCCATCCCACTGGACCGGAGGCTGGACTCCTGTTCTCTTCCTTGCTACAGGTCAATCGCCTCTGGAGTCTTTGCTAGTCACTCTCACCTGTTCCCCTCCCCTTTTTGAATTACTACATTGTTTTAATAAAGCATCCAGTTTGGTGAAAATCTGTGGGCTTGAATTCTGGACCCAAACCATACAGTATAGCCATGAGCTAGTTGCTTAGCTTCTTTGTGCTTCCTTTTGCTCATCTGTAAAATCGGAATACCTAATAATGGTTTATTTGCACACCTGCCCCCCATTTTCCACAAAGATTTATTCTTTTCTGCTGCCATCCCCACCCCTACCCTGCCTTTCTTTACTACTTTCATGAGCCTCTGCCCCTTCAACTGAGCTGACCTTGGGCACCGTGGTGGTGACCAAGGGAGAGGCACATACCAGGTGTGGGGGCTGCAGGGGCGTTGATGGCCTCTGAGAAGCCAGCTGCTGACTGTCACCATGCCTCTGACCTCCCAAGTGTCTAGGATTCATAAGTAACACTTTGTATTCTTAGCGCATTTATTTTTGGAGAGGTTAAATCATGGGTCACTTGTCCAAGGTTGCCTAGAGAATAAATGATCCATCCGTCTTCTGTTTAAAAACCACCACCACTACCACCACCACCAACAACAAAAAACCAAGAAAGCCAGCAAAATGGCTCAGTGTGTAAAGGCACCTGGCAGCAAGCCAGACATCCTGAATTCGATTCCCAGGTTCACATGGTGGAGGAGGAGAACTGATTCCCATAGATTGTCCTCTGATCTCCATTCCTGTATTGTGGCATCTGTGCACACGCATACAGGAAGTAAGTAAATAATAAAGTAATCATTTTTAAGACACAAAAAAGAAATAATAAATAAATAAATAAATAAATAAATAAATAAATAAATAAAGGCAAGTTATGGACTCAGAGTATGTTGGTTAATTGTTGTCAGCTTGACACAAACCCAGGTCACCTGGGAAGAGGAATCTCAATTGAGAAATGCCTTGATGTGGAAGGGCCCAGCCCACTGTGGGTGGTGTCACCCCTGGGCTGGTGGTCCTGGGTAATATTAGAAAGCAAACTGAGCAAGCCATAAGTAGCAAGCCAGTATCGTTCTTCTGTGGCCTCTGTTTCAGCTCCCACCTCCAGACTCGGGTTCCTGCCCTGAATTCCCTCAGTGATATGATGTCACCTGGAATAAAGGTGGAATAAAGCCTTTTCTCCTCAAGTTGGTTTTGGTCATGGTATTTATGACAGCAACAGAAAGCAAAGTAGAACACAGAGACTGCAATTGCGAACACATATCTCACAAGGAGCCTATGCTCCAGATGCGTAAAGAACACGCAGTCATTAAAAAACCAAAACCAAAAACACTTTAAATCGGAAATAATTCAGGCAGATATTTTATTAAAAAAATGGTCCATGAGGGGCTGGAGAGATGGCTCCGTGTGTTAGGAGCACTTGTTACAGAGGACTCAACTTTAGGTCCCAGTACACAATGGCTCACAATCATCTATAACTCCAGCTCCAGGGAATCTGATGCCCTCATCTGGGCTCCATCGATATCAGGCATGCATGTGGCACACATAAATACATACAGGCAAAACACATATACACATAGAATAAAATAAAACTTTTAAAAAAATTTCTTTTTTTTGGAAGACAAAACTCTCACTGTGTAGCTCCGACTGGCCTGGAACTCACGATGACTGGTCTTGAAGTCACAAAGAGCCACCTGCTTCTGCCTCTGTCTCTGCCCACTGAGTGCAAAGATTAAAGGGGTTTGCCACCACACTTTTTTTTTTAAGATTTATTTATTCATTATGTATGTGGGTGTTTTGTCTGCATGTAAGAATGCACACCAGAAGACTAGTTTAGATTACACTAGATCCCATAGTATTACGGTTATAGATGGTTGTGAGCTGCCGTGTGGGTGCTGGGAATTTAACCCAGGACCTCTGGACGAAACAGCCAGTGCTCTTAACCTCTGAGCCATCCCCCCAGCTCCACTTTAAAAAAAAAAATGGTACATGAGTGGTGAATAATCACTCAAAAAGGTACTCAGTATAGGGCTGGGGTGATGATTCAGCAGGTGCGATGCGTGTTGGGAACCCAAACTGAGATTCTCCAGTACTCACAAAAAAACTGTGTATAAAAGCACATGCCTCTGTAATGTCAGCATTTAGGGGCAGAGACGGGTGGATGGGGGGGCCGCATATCCACATGATGTCTCACAACTATCTGTAACTACAGTTCTAGGGCATCAGTCATCTTCTTCCGGCCTCCAAAGGTACCAGACATGCATGCAGTACACACACTCACACACACACACACACATACAGGCAAAGCAACCATACATAAAATAAAAATAAACAAATCTTTTAAAAGGGAACGAGAGTCTGCTCCTGATGGGTGTATGCCTTTAATCCTCACACTCAGGTAGCTGAGGCAGAGGATCCCTCTGAGTTCAAGGCCAGCCTTGTCTACATATAGTAAGTTTAGGCCAGCTAGGTCTGCATAGAGAAACCCTATCTCAAACAAACAAAACAAATAAAAATAAACAAACAAAAACTCACTGTATTGGAATATGGTTATGCAACTCTACACAACTGCCAAAGCTCATCAAATCCTACACTAAAATGGTCAGATCTCATTGTGTATTTTATATTATTACATGCTTTTATGTTAATTATATCATATTAAAAATGCCGCTTAGACACTGTCTAAGCATCACACTAATGATCTGCCTATTCTTCCCACCCTTCCCTCCCCCCACCTTTCCCCCTTCTCCTTGGCTGTTACCTCCCACCTCTCCTCTGACATCCCAGGGATAATCCCCCTGTGCCTCTCCCAGATCAGTTTATCTGTTCAAGGGTTAGATTCTAGCTCTCTTTCAGTGCCATCCACTTCTAATATTGTCTGGGTTTGGGAGAATATCTGCCAAAAGTGTTTGAATATGCAGGCTGGGAGCTGGGACCTGTCATGTCTCCCTCACAGAGTTTAGCCACACCCACTAGCACTCTCCAGAAGCAACGTGAATTCTCTACTAAGATGACAGCTTCTTTACTCCAATTCCTCCACTCCCTACCTTCTTTTCAGGTCAGTCTCATTTCTTTCCAATTATCCTCATGTCTGTGGTTTCTCTCCTGCAGGCACTTGAGTCTGTTAGGGAGTCATGCTGACTGCGGAGTCTCCCTGGCATATTCCACCAGTGCCCACACAACAAACCAGGAGAGCCTCTGCCCAAAACAAGCAATGCCTTATCTTGTCAACCAGGGGACTCCGGCCCCAGCCCAGCCTGGCTAAACAACAGAACTCTTCCAAAGTGGTTGAAAGAGCCTCAGCCCTCAGGAGAAGGCAACGGAAGGCAGGCAGCCTGAGGGAAGCTTTACACTGGGAGTATCCAGGATGGTCAGCTTGTTCCTGTACGGCTTTAATGAGGAGAAGACTTGCAGGCAGTGTCAGGAGCCCCTGCAGGTTCAGTCCTGAGCCTCCAAAATTTCAAGACTGACTGAATCTTTCTTCCCAAGGTCCTGTCTCTGGTCTCCGAGCCCTGGAGACCTTGAGTGAGTAGCAGAAGTGTCTCACTCCCAGGCCTCTCCTTGGCAGATGGATGGGAACCAGCAAGCTCTGAGGTGGTAGAACCAGCCCCACAACCCCGAGCTTGCCAGCTTCCTGTCCTGACAAGGCCTGGAATGAGCTAGTACAGTGGGGAAAACCAAAAGGAGGCTGCCTGGGAAGAGAGAGCAGCAGCTTCACCTAGCTCCATCCCAAGCAAATGGGGGTGGGGGTAGGGCGGTGACACATGCCCTTAGCCAAAAAAGGCCTGAAAGAGGCCTCTCTGGACCAGGTGCTGAGAACATCCTGCAACACGGGAAGCAGATGATGAGGCTCCCACTTTCTCTCCACTGTTGGAAGTCTGGGAGGACAAGGCGCTAACTCAGCAAAGCCTTAGACAATCTCAGGAAATGGAGGCGCCGGACACTGGGGGATGCTGGGGCAAGGGGTAAAGGGAGGCTGCAAACAGGAAGGCTGATCAAGCCCTTCAAGGTGCCCTCCTTCCGGTGTTGAGAGGCAGACAGACATCTCAGCCCAAGTCACTCTGAGCTGCTACAGGGTTAGGGAGAGACTGAGGTTGGGAGAGCTGCCTGGTATGCCTCCTCCCCTTTCTGCTTTTCCCAACCTGCTCCCACACCTGTCAGGCTGGTTCCCAGCAGAAAGCTTACTACCTTCACCAGGGACTGATGAGAAATGTCCTACACAACCGGTCTCCTATAGGCTGAGTCTCCGATAGCACACAGCCAAAGCCTTATCCTGTCCATTTCCTGAGAGACTCACTAAGAAAATTGGCCTGACACTACGTTTCCATCACTGCTAAACCCATCATGTGTTTGTGGAGTGTGTGTGTGTGTGTGTGTGTGAGTGTGTGAGTGTGGTCACTGAGGCACTATGTCAAGCTTTTACATGGGTGATTGAGGATCTGAACTCAGGTCTTAATACTTTTGTGGCAACCTTCTGACTTTACCATCTCCCCAGCCCCTAAACGCCTCGCTCTTAAAGAGGATTAGACAGCCAAGAATCAAAGTCATTTGAGGGAAACTGTAGCCATGAAAAATAGAGAGCCAAACAAACAGACAGAAACAAGAGCTCCAAGGAGACACAGATAATGTGGAAGCCAGAGAGAATGAAGAATTTCTTCTAGACTTTCTACTCTCAGGGGACGAAAGAAGATAAAGTTACAAAACAAGAAGACAGTGTTAGAAAAAGGAAGCGGACAAGAAAAATTCTAAAAACTTAGGGTGATAGCAAAATATAGAAAGGTTGAAGTAAAAGGGAGAAAACCTCTAAGGATAGAAAGATACTAGGTTAGAAAAAAAGACTTAAAAGTTAGGCAATCATTTTTGGAAGTTTTGGCATCCAAATTACTGAACTCCCAGAAGAGAAAACGAAGCACCACAGTCTACCGTCTGTGGTGGCTCCCACCTATAATCCTATCGCTAGGGAAGAAGAGACAGGAGGATCCCTGAGTTGAAAGCCAGCCTGGTTTACATATCAAGTTTCAGGCCAGCTAAGAGCCACATAGTGAGACCCTGCATTAAAAAAAAAAGAAAGAAAAAAAAGGAAGAGGAAGAGGAAGAGGAAGAGGAAGAAGAAGAAGAAGAAGAAGAGGAAGAAGAAGAAGAAGAAACCTGTAAACCTGTATGAGAGGATCCCAGCTTAGGGACACGAAATGCCGGTGGGGGGAAAAGGCCCAATTAAGGACAAGAACAAAGGATAAAAGCATAGGAAGATGCTAACATATTCCAGGGACCCTTCCAAAAGCTTCAGGGAAAGAGAGACGTTTGCCTGCAGGGATCTGCAGCCAGGATCAGTGGAGGCAATGGAAGAAAGATGTCAGTGAAATACTCCTTGTAAACACAGAGGGAAGATGACCTCCAACCTAGACCCAGCCAAACCCCAACAACTGTAACAACTGTGTGAGAATAGAATAAAGATGCCTTGGGGACAGAAGAGGTGGCTCAGCAGTTCAGGAGCGAGCACTTGCTGAACTTGTAGAGGATCTGAATTTGGTTCCTAGCACCTGCATGAAGCAGCTCACAATCTGCTTCAAACTCCAGAATGTTCAATACCCCCTTCTGACCTCTACAGGCACACACACACAATCGTACTTATTTATTTTGTGTATATAGTTGCTGAATAAAAAAGATCCCAGGAAGTGGGGGCCAATACCTTTAATCCCAGCACTCGGGAGGCAGAGGCGGAGGATCGCTGTGAATTCCAGGCCAGCCTGGCCTACAGAGTGAGTTCCAGGACAGCCAGAGTTACAACAGAGAAACCCTGTCTCGAAAAACCATAAATAAATAAATAAATAAATAAATAAATAAATAAATAAATAAATAAATAAATAAAATGTCTGGAGAAATAAAGGAAGGAAGGAAGGAAGGAAGGAAGAAAGAAAGAGAAAGGACATGACTCCTAGGTGTGGTGGAAGAGAAAGTTTATTGTAGATATGAGGAAGAACATAGCCAGAGGCATCTGGAAAGGTCCAGACTGAACATGACCCTGAGCCTGTCCATGTGAGGAGAAGGGTGAGAAGAGAGAGAGGGGAGAGGGGAACTAGAGCGGTGAACAAAAAAAAAAAAAAAAGTATGGGGTAACCAAAATGGCTGGATTATACAGAGAAGAACAGCCCAAACCCCTGGGCTGGAGAGTTCAGGGTAGGGAACAGGGTATGCCAGCCAGGATGACCCTGCAACAGGTAGGGACTGAAGGATTCTGGGAGAACCTGGTAGCCAGGTCTGCTTCGATATGTTAATAGGCACCTCAGTTAGCAGTTTGTCCCTAACCTAACAGTTGGGGTGGTGGTTTGAATAAGAATGACTCCCACAGACTCATATTTGAATGCTTAGGGAGTGGCTAAGGAGGTGTGGCCTTGTTGGAGGAAGTGTGTCACTGAGGATGGGCTTTGGGGTCTCAAATGCCCAATCCAGGCCCAGTGGCTTTTTCTCTCCTGCTGCCTGTGGATCCAGATGTAGAACTTTCAGTTTCCTCTCCAGCACCATGGCTGTCTGTATGCCACCATGCTTCCCACCATGATGATAATGAACCTCTGAACTGTAAGCCAGCCCCAATTAAATGTTTTCCTTTATAAGAGTTGCTGTGGTCATGGTGTCTCTTCACAGCAATAGAAACCCTAACTGAAACAGTTTTATTTGCCTGTGTGTAAGTCTGTGCACTACCTGTGAGCCTGGTCCTCAAAGAGACCAGAAGAAGAGGCATCAGATCTACTATTACAGGAGTTACAGATGGTTGTGAGCTGCCATGTGGGTGCTGGGAATAGAACTCTGGTTCTCAGGAATAGTAGCCAAGTGCTTTTAACTTCTGAGTCACCTCTCCAGCCCCATTAATTGTGTGTGTGTGTGCTTGTGTGCGTGTGTATGTGTGTGTGTATAAATGATGCTCTGAGTCAAGTCAGCTTCTTCAAAAATTTGCTTTCTGCAAATCCATGCCTAGGGGTTTTACGACAGCAAACCCAGAAAGATAAGACAAAGGATTCAAGAAACACAGGACAAAAGAGAAGTAAATTAAGGGGAACCCTGAAGTAAAGATGGAGGAAGATCTCAAGAATAATACTGTCGGTTGGAACCACTGTCTCCAGTCTCCAGGGAGTATGCCACCAATGGCCTGATTATGAAGGGGCAAAGCTTTGAAACTTCAAAGCATTCCCAGAGCTTCGTACTTTCTCCAGTAAGGCCACACCTCCTAAACTAACCCAAACAGCACCACCAACTGGGAACCAAATATTCAAGCACATAAGCCTGTGGGGGCCATTCTCACTCGAACCACCACTGATGGACAATCCTTTAGCTCATAGAGGGTCTCTCAGTGGATGCCCAGGAAATTTCTGAACATATATGTGAAATGTGTGAACAGGTGAATGACTGCAATGTCTCCTCTGTGTCAAAGTTGTTTGTGTCAAAGGCTGTGTTCCTTTAAAGACCATGTATAAAAAAAAAAGTCCAGGAGAGGCTGAAATGGGAGGAATCTAAAAAACACCTGAAGCTATTAATCTGTTTTGCTTTGTTTTTTTAAAAGTCTGGGTGCTGTCGATTGGTGATGGTGCACGCCTTTAATCCCAGTACTCGGGAGGCAGAGACAGGCAGAACTTGGTAAGTTCAAGGTTAGCCTGGTCTACAGGGTGAGTTCCAGGACAGCCACAGTTACAACACAAAAACCTTGTCTCAAAAAAAAAAAAAAAAAACACAAAGGAAAAAGGAAAGAGAGCAAAAGGGGAAAAAGAAAAAGAAAAAAAGGAAAGGTCTGAGTGCTGGGAACAGTGGCACCTTTAATTCCAGCACTCAGTACTTGGAGGCAGAAGCAGGTGGAGCTCTGTGAATTCAAAGCCAGCTTGGTCTACATAGAGTGTTGCAGGCCAGTTGGAGCTACACTGTGAAATTCTGTCTTAAAAAAAAAAAAAAATCTGGGAGATGTCTATCCCTGAATGAAACCTCGTCCCAAACACTCACTTCTCACCAATTCTCTACCCAAGACCCAAAAACCACCACCTTTGGAGCACTTACCCCAACAGCTGAGATGCCCAACACTAGGGGGCACTCTTCCATCACACTGGCCCTGTCTGACCCCCTGAAAAAGGGGGCTATTTCCTACAAAGACTGCAAACTGAGAATCTTCCTGTGTCAGATGTAGCTTCTTGTCAAGACTAGAGGAACTTTCCAAGAATCAATGGCTCATCCACTAAATCAACACCCACCATTCTTAGTTTCACAGAAAAGGGATGTGTCAGAGTATATATTGATCTACCTTAGTTCATTGGCCTGAAGGTGTCCGCTCTGGAGTCCCTTCCTCTGTGTGACAGCTACCTAGATAATACACTAAAGGGTGCACTTCTGCAGTTTATTCTTGTATATGCCAACATCCATTAGACACATCTTCTCTGCAGAACTAGGCTCATGGAAGATCTGGACACTCATGGACCCCAGAGAATGGAGGAGGAAATGGAGCAGTGGGCAAAGCTCCCCTCCTCTTACCATTTTCATGGATAACCCCATCCCTGAAGCATCACCAGAGCAAAGATGCATCAAGGACAGCCAGAGGCTTGAGTACACACAGCCTGACAAGTCTGGCTCCTTCAGTTTTTGGAAAGCCCATCCATGTCTTCACAGACACGGGGCCTTAACTCACATGTGCTCCATCTTTTGAGGATTTAATCCCAAGGACACAGCCCCTTCCAAATCACCCTGTGAGAGATGGCTGGTCTGAGGCCTGGGAACAAAAGGAGAAGGGAACAGTGATGATGGGCAGGACGTGGGAAATAAAAATCTAGAAGTAGTGGAGGGGGGGTAATGAGGATGAACAGAGGGGTGTAGAACAGCACAGAAGCTTCTTGCGTGGCTCTTCTGCCTCTGGAACAGAGGAGGGCTGGTATTTTCATCTCCATGGCACTTAGATCAGCCCTAGGCTTCCCGTTCCCATAACCTGTCAAGTAGAGTGTCAGGAGAAGCTGGGAGGGGGAATTTCACAACTAGCTGTTTTCCTTTGATGTTGCCAATGGAGCCCAGAGTCTCTCCTCCACTAACCAACCATTTGAGAAGTAAAGAAGAAGCTCTCTTCTCAGTAGCTTGGGGTTGGGGTGTGGGGACACTCCACTGAGGACCCACCCTCATATTCCAGCAGGGGGCTGGGAGATGCAGCTGCCTGATCAGGCTGGGGAGGAAGGAGGGTGTAGGTATCTGGACAATTTGTTAAGCCCAGGACACACCTCTGATGCAGCCACTCCCCTGTGAGCTGGGCTCTCCAAAGCAATGGCTTTCTCTGAGAATTGGGTCAGCTTTGCAGCTTTCCTGGGCAAGGTTCCAAACCCAGTAAGTCACAGAGTCATCTGGGAAGAATTATCACCTGCAGGGGGTGGGGGTGGGGAGAATAAAGGAGAGAGACAAAGGTGAGTTAGGAAGCCCTGTCTCCCTACTTGAGTCTCTTTGCCCTGGTCTCAGCAAAGCTTGATATGCATGCAGGCTGGCCAGCCCAGCGCCTACCTGTGTGTATGCTCCCCTGGAACTTTTGAGATGGTGCCACCTTCTCACTCCACTACAAATCTGCTCAGGCAGATTCCACTGAGGCCAGAAGCCTGAAAGGCCCCACCGTCTATCCTTCTTGCAAAGAGGAGAAAAGTGTGCATACACATTCCATTTGGGAATCTTTCTTTTCATTCTGTCCCTCTGGGCTACAGACATTATCTGACATGGGCTTGTCTTGGTCTAAAGCAGGCTTGCCCGCCCCAAAATGTACCTCTGGACTCTGGTTGCTTTAAACTGGCCCCTTTCTCCAACTATCTCAGGAATGCTTGCTTGTCAAACATCTTGTTAGGTGCTCCTCCAAGCACCAGCAAACCACAGGACTGCACCGTTTGGGCTTTCCCCATATGTAACACAGAGAATATGTGCTTGCACCTCCAAGTGTCTCCACCAAGGGTTTCCAAGAACGATGTCCATGAAGTGAGGACACCTGGGGACCTTGTCTCTTTTCTTTGTCCTAAGACTCCTACCTACTGCAGCTAGTGGGGACAATGGTGTGCGGGCCACAGCTTCTCTTTGTAAGGTGGCTTTTAGCTTGGCACATTTGTCATTTTCTCATCTGTCTCAGACACAATCAGTATCTGAAATGCAATGCTTGGATTTCAAGTAAAACATATACACATTTATGTGTGTGTGTGTGTGTGTGTGTGTGTATGTTGGTGGGGGGTTCGAGATAGGGTTTCTTTGCTGTAACTCTGGTTGTCCTGGAACTCACTCTATAGACTAGGCTAGCTTTAAACTCAAAGAGATCCGCCAGCCTCTGCCTCCCGAGTGCTGGGAGTAAAGGCATGTGCCACCACCGCTCTTGTTTTTAGATTTTTGTTTTATTTTACTTTATATGTGTGAACGTTTTGCCTGCATGAATGCACGAGCATCACGTGGGTGCCCGGTACCAGCGTAGTTCAGAAGGGGGTGTCAGATCCCCTGGAATTGGAGTAACAGATGGTTCTGAACCACCAGGTAGGTGCTGGGAACAGAAGGCACATTTCTGCAAAGGCAGCAAGGGCTGTTAACTACTTAGGGGGCACCCACTTTTAAAGGGGAGCTTTTTGAAAACCTAGCCAAGTTCCTGGCTACTGAACTTGTAAAGGTTTCTTGTTCCTGGTCCATTGAGAACTCTGCCGAAGGGAGGAGAGAGGGTTTGGGGGGAACCCGGTCAGCTACCAGCAGTAATCAGCCCTAACTCTTAGTAGATGGGTCTGGAGAATGCCACTCGGAGTTCCTACAGGAGGGAGGGGGAAGGGAGTCAGAGCAGCCTTGCTTCAGAAGGGGTCTCCTGGGTGAATAGAAGGATCCAAGAGACAGACAGAGGAGCCGATTCCACGCCGAGGTAGACCAGCAGGAGCCAGAGAAGAGGACAAGAAAGAAGGTTAGCTGGGTGTAGAGAGGTGGAAAAGAGACTAGAATTGGGAACAGGTAGGTGGAAGCAACGACTCTAGGGCCTGACCTGTCCGGTTAGGGAGCCCTGATTCCGTGCAAAAAAAGAGACGTGGCTTCATTAACTACCATTTGTGTGACCCTAGGTAAGCTGCTTAGACCCTCTGAGCCTTGTTTTCCTATTTATTACAGTAATGATGAAAGAATATCGTCCGAGGGTGTCTGGAATCGGATGGCCGACTGAAAAGCGGGTGGTGACCCGCCGTGCTCTCTCGGCTTAAAGAATAGAGTAGTTAGTGCCTTGGGGAGGGGTTGGACCGAGTGCCCAGTGGAGGCTGATTCATTTGGGTAGTGGGTCAAATCCACCAGATATTCAACCCAGATTCACACTTCCTGGAGAGGCAGGATCTAAAAGAACTGGCGAAGGTGTTTGTAAACAATAAAAGTGCAATTCAAAGTTTGCCGCTGGGGGGTGAAATAGTAGGGGTTAGGAAAGGCTGGGCAGCTGCAAGCCTAAGCATCTGTTCGCCTGCAGCACGCTCAAAGCTGGGCGGATGTGGACTGCTCTGCAGTCCTCCCGCTTTCTCCAGAACGCCAGAGACCCCTCCCGCAGCCACCCGAGGGGCTTGCGAAGCACATCCCTGGAAGTCGTCCTTCGGTGTGTGTAGAGATGACGGGTGAGAACCGGGCGCAGACAGTGGTGGGGCGACCGTGGGCCGAGTTGGTAAGACACCCCCAAACAGCTAGGACAGCAAGGCGGGGGGGGGGGCAGGGAACGCAGCACGGCCGCCAGAGTACAGGGTGGCGAGGGGACAAGGCTGAGGCCAGCCCAGCGGCCAGCCGCAGTGCCGCCTCCCGGGAGGAAGGCGGGGGCCGGGACGGGGAGCGGGAGGAGGCGGAGGAGGGCGGAGCGCCGAGAGGTTATTTGTGGTTCGCTTTGATCCCGAGGGGGAACCTGAAACTCTCACATTCCTGGCATAGCAGCCGCCTCCAGCGCGGGCTGACCCAGGGGCTGCGCGCTGGGGCGCGAGCAGCCAGAGCGTCGGCGCCACCAGCGAGTGCGCACCTCCGTCGCCGATCGTACCTAAGCCGAACCGGGTCTGCGCGCCCCCGCAGCCGCGGGCCGCAGCGGTAAGGAAGGTCCCCGGAGCTCCGGGTAGCACGGGAGGCCGGCGGGGACGCGCCCCAGCGGCACCCCGAGACCGCGATCAGCTCGGCCTTTTCTGGAAACTGGAGCTGGGTGGACGAGCCTCCCGGGGGGCGGGGAGGGGAAACAGTGCACCCTTTGAAAGATCGATCCTGGGTGTCTATCTAACCCGGTGAGCTCCGCCGCGTGTGCGCTTTTTTGGGGGGGCGGGGCACGATTTTCCGGCTGTAGGTATATCTGGCCGAATGCAGGGTCCCGGTGGCTGCTTTGTCTAGACTGGGGATACCGGTGGCTTTTACCCCCAACTAGCTCAAGAATTCCTCTTTGTCTTCCTTGGAAAATCCTCTCCGGAGCCACGAACTGGCTCTCACTTAGAAAGAATGCAGCCTGCTGTCCAGCCCGGTGACGTCAGCACTGGAGTATTTGGAAAACAAAGAGGGCTGGGAGAGAGGCGGACCCGCAATGCTTAAAGACCTCTCGCGGTTGCGAATTACGCTGGCCCCGGGCATTCCGGCAGCCACCGGTGCAAGTGGTCCGCCTCGGGTCGTGGTGGGTAGTGCGGGAGCCCTGGCCTAGGCGCGGGCCGCCTGAGAGACTAGCTTTGGTATCTTTTGCTCGAGGGAGCTCAGGCCAAGGCCAGAGACGCGTGCTTGCTTAGAAAGGTTTTCCGAGTGCAGCGTGCCAGAGCAGCTCAGGTGCA
Source organism: Cricetomys ansorgei (assembly GCA_026225945.1). Lineage (NCBI taxonomy): Eukaryota > Metazoa > Chordata > Mammalia > Rodentia > Nesomyidae > Cricetomys > Cricetomys ansorgei. The sequence goes on from JAMJFZ010001100.1 coordinate 20,603,015, forward strand.
ACGCTCGGGTAAGGGAAGCTGGTTTTTAGTAACGGCTCAGCCATAGGTATTTGCAAGATTGTGCACCTAGGGGATTAGATTGGGACCTGTGTGCGATGAAAGGCGTCGGAAAGGTTCCTTGCCCCGGGAGCCTGGCTCATAGTTGGCGTGCCTGGAATCTGTCGGGAAGGCTCTGCATTCCTTCTAGCCTCTCCCGAATCCTCTTTAGCGGGAGTCAGCCCAGACAGTGATTAACTTGGGAAATGTCTCACAGAAAAAGCTGCGTGCGAACAGACTCCTGGAGTCTTACACATTGAAGGGTGCAGTAGGGGGAGGATTAGGTGCCAGGAAGCCTGGGTGCATAGGTGTCCTAAGAGCTCATTACCTTACCCGGGTCTGCCAACGTGCCATACCCAAACTGAGGCAGGGCACTGGCTAGCGTTGTGGCACAGAATGGGACCACGTTTCCTCCTCACCTCATTACCCTATCAGTTGGCTCAGGTGCTTGTTACTAATGACAACAGAGATGGAGAGGGACCATCCCCTATGTGCCTTGGATGCAAGCAGGGGCTTTTCTAAGTGTGCCAAGAAAAGAGGATGGCCCTAAAATCGAGGACGTTTCCCTGGCTCCAATTACTGCAAGCACACCTCTCTGCCTCCTCACAAAGCCATTTCCTATTGTTACCTTTCTTTCTTCGGCGGCTGCATTTGCCAATTCACACACAGCTTCTCTGGCCTGCTCACCTTGCAGAATGACCGCGAAGGTCATCTATGACAAGGAGACTCAGATTTATTTTATCCTCAGCCTTTGAAAAAACTGAGCCCAAGTCTACCCTCCAGAAACTGGGTCCAGGAAGAGAAGTGGGTGGAGACTGGTGGAGTACCTGGGCTCAGCATCTTCATTCTAGAGTCCTGGGGGTCGTTTGCTTGGGGCTTCTTTCTACTGGACTACATTCGTTCTTTGCCACCTGCCAATCAACTGAGTTCTAGACTGCAAATCGGTTGAATCTAATGGAAGCCTAGAGTCACTCATGAGACTGGTGTGTGTGGTGACTGACCACAGGGAACTGTGGTCTCTATTAGATAACCTTCTGGTTTTCTGTTATATTTTTGTAGGATCAGTTAAGTCTCCATAAATGTCATTACAATGATAAGCATTTGCCAAGGATTAATAGCACACCAGGAGCTTGCCCTCTTAAGTCTCAACTCCAAGAGCTGCACTGTATCTATTTCTTTCTGTTCTTCCTTCTCCTCCTTTTTTAAATGGACAAACTTGCATCTGGACCTGTGAAAAACCACCTACCTACCCAATCTCCTCTTTCAACCAAAGTATTATGGCAAGTGTCTCCTCCACATGAGAGCATGTGCTTTCATTAATTGCTATTCTTTCTGTCTCTTAGGGGCTCTGGGACCAGGTGCCTGCTGGCCGTTGTCTAGGCAGGTGTGTGCAAGGCCGAGAAGCATGAGGACACTGGAAGACTCCTCGGGGACCGTCTTGCACCGGCTCATCCAGGAGCAGCTGCGCTACGGCAACCTGACAGAGACTCGCACACTGCTGGCTATCCAGCAGCAGGCCCTGCGGGGTGGGGCCGGAGCTGGGGGCACAGGGAGCCCCCAGACCTCTCTGGAGATCGGAGCACCTGAGGACAGTCAGGCGCTACAGCAGGCCACCAGGCAGGAGCCCCAGGGCCAGGAGCATCAGGGCGGAGAGACCCACCTGGCAGAGAACAGGCTGTACCGGCTGTGCCCACAGCCCAACAAGGGAGAAGAGCTACCCACCTATGAGGAAGCCAAGGCCCACTCACAATACTACGCAGCGCAGCAGGCAGGGCCCAGGCCCCTTGTTGGGGACCGGGATCCTAGAGGGGCATCAGGAGTGAGCCGACGGCAGGATGAGGCGCTGCGGGACCTGAGGCATGGCCATGTACGCTCGCTGAGCGAACGACTTCTACAGCTGTCCCTGGAAAGGAATGGTGCTCGGGTCCCCAGCCACATGAGCTCGTCCCACAGCTTCCCTCAGCTGGCCCGCAGCCAGCAGGGCCCCCAACCCCGAGGACCCCCAGCTGAGGGTCCAGAACCGCGCGGGCCCCCGCCTCAGTACCCACATGCTGTACTAGCTCATGAGACTGCGGCTGTCACTGACCCAAGATACCGTCCCCGAAACAGCCCACACTACCAACACGCGGAAGTCAGGTAACTGCTTGGTAACCCTGGATTACTTCTAGTTCAGTCTCCCAGGAGGAGAACCCCAAGGTCTTATACCTTGGATCCCAGCTGGCATCATCCCAACTTCACTGCACCCTCATCAGCTCCAGGGGCTGTCTGATACAGATATCTAGATCTACTCTCCTCCTGTCTTGAGAAGTGAGATCTGAGAGCTGGAGCATAGCAGCTAGTCATGCTAGTCATGCTAGACATGCTAGTCATGCTAGTCATGATAGCACATGCATGTAATCCTAACGCTTAGGTGAGGTAGAAGGATCAGACAAATTGACCGCCAGCCTGGGCTGCTGTGTAACGAGACTGTCTGAAACAAAAAGAATCTGACGTCATTGCTTTAAATCAAAATATAGGTAACATTGTCTACAGCATTCAAGAAAGGAGGATTCCCAGGGGATGTTAATGGGGTTTAAGTTGAGATTTTATTTATTTATTTATTTATTTATTTTTGTTGTTTGTTTCAGTTTGTTTTTAAGGAAAAGTGGACTTTTCGTTGTCTTTGGAAGGTATTGCTTATGGGGCTGAAAGAACTAGGTGGCCACTTCTCTATAACAGTGGCCTTTTCTACCAGTTAGTGACTTATATTTCCCTTGTACTTGTCATCTTGAGGATTCTGGGCCTAGGTGAGCCATTTATTTGTGGAGGCTCAAGATACTGTTGTAGTGACTTGGCCTGACTGAGTGTGAAGTGAATTCTTGGGTGGGGGGTGATAATCATGATGGACCTTTATAAGAGAGGTATATCACAATATCAGCCTTAGAGAATGGGTCATAAGAGCCAGGATGGAATCTGGGAGCCTAGTGAGTGCCAGCAGGAAGCCAGATCATTGCAGAAGCACAGGTTCCTAGAAATGAGGGGCTGCCTTAGTCATCTTAGCTGCATCCCTTCTAGAGAAATAGGCCCCACTGCTGTGTCTCCCATGGGGTGGTGTGAGGCAGGGCTCCAGAGGGACCCAAGAATTTGCAGACTATGGGTTCAAGGTCACAGTCTGGCTCACTTTGCGCCTGCTGAATGTTCAATTAGTCATTCAATTTTCCACCAGCTGGACTTCTGTACTCTGGAAAAGTGTTGAGGTAGCCTTGGTCTGGGGGGACCAGGGGGTGGAGACTCGAGGGCTTACTCCAGCCTTCACACCCCCAGACTCCCACCTTATCTCCCGTCTCAGGGCTGTTCAGGAAGAGTTTCTTCTTTTGGATCAGCCCTATTGAACCTTGCCAGGAAAAGATAATATCCAGGCAAGGAAGTAGACTGTTTGCTGGAGAACAAAAAGATGGGGTGGGGGAGTGGGAAATGACAGAACCAGGAACAGGGAAAGCAAGTGTGAAAGGAAAGGACTCCCATTCTTACTTGGAGCTAAATCATTCTCAAAGAATGTCAGTTGTGTCTGCCTAGTCTGGAGGGGGGGGTTGGGGGTGCGGTGGGGAGTGGGGGCACACAGATGACAATTTTCTGAGGCCACTCTAGAGTGACCACACTTAGCAGCAAGAGAGAGTTGAGTCAGTTCAGTGGCAACCCTCTGCCTTGTTTTCCTCAGAGCTGAAAAAAAGCAGTCAGGCTTTTCCTCAGCTGGCCAGCTGAGGAATATTTTCTGGGGACTAAGTCGGGGGTTCAAAGATCAGGGGAGCCCTAGGTGACCTTGAGTGCTGGGGTTCAGGGCTCACTCTTTGTTCTTCTCTCGACATAGAGCCTAGGAATGGGTCACACCTGTGCCAGGGCCCAGTAGAACACTGTCCTGAGCTCACTGCTAAGCTAATCCAGTGATGCCCCTTGTTCTTTAAAAACTGAGGTCCCCACCAACAGGGATAGAAGCTAGACAGTCCTGGGAGGGCCTGTCCACCTGCCTACTGTACTGTTAAGGCCTCGATTTTGTGGCCAGAGACCTTTGTGATTTAGCAGACAAAGGTGACTCTGGGCCACCAAGGCACTGATCTGCTGGAGTCCCAGCAGCTGGGGCTGAAACTCACACTTGTTTGTCAGGCTGAGCTCAGGCACCTGCTTCCCTTCTCCAATCTTAGCTGGGGTCTTTGGAAAAAATTTTAGTAGTTGTGGGTAGCAGAACCTGTAAACTAAAACAAGGAGAAAACTCCACTGAGCTGCTTTAGCTGACTTGACCTATCTGCCAGAATCCAGCCACCAGTAAGTGGCCCCTGAGGCCTAGAAAGCTGTGTGGCCTCCATCCCAAAAGAAACTTAGATCAGTCTTAAAGGTCAAGGAGGCATTTTAAAAATACTTCATTTAAGCTGTACTTGCTTAGGAGGCCCAGGATTACATAGACTGATCCCTTGGGCCTTCACCACTGTGGGGCAGCTATGAACAGAACCAACATCTGGATGCAGCACCCCCCCACACCTGCTCTCAGGCAGACCCCTGAGCTGGGCCCTTTCCTGCTGGTGGCTGGCCAACACTGGGGAGACTCAGTCACTGGTAATAATAACAGCCAGGGTGTGTGTGTATGTGTGTGTGTGTGTGTGTGTGTGTGTGTGTGTGTGTGTAGTCAATCTCTGAGTTTTGTTTGCCTCTTCTCTTCCAGGATCCTGCAGGCCCAGGTACCGCCAGTGTTCCTCCAGCAGCAGCAGTACCAGTACCTACAGCAGCCCCAGGAGCACTCCCCACCCCTCCATCCAGCCGCTGCAGGCCATGGTCCCCCAAGCTCCTTCAGTCCACCAGCAGTAGAGGGACCAGCAAGTGCCCAGGCCACCTCGGGCAGTGCCCACCTGGCTCAGATGGAGACTGTACTGAGGGAGAACGCCAGGCTGCAGAGGGACAATGAGAGATTACAGAGAGAGCTGGAGAGCAACGCAGAGAAGGCCAGCCGTATAGAGAAGGTAGGAACTCCTGGGGCCTCAGATGGCTGGGGGTGGGCAGTGCAGAGAGGGAGGCAGAGGAGTGGGAAAGCCTAGCTGCCTCTTGCACCACATTCTGTCCAACACACACACACACTAAGCTGACTCCCGACAGCTGAGGAAAAGCCGAGAGGCTTGCTCTGAAGCATGAGCAGTTGCTGGCCAGTGGTGGTTAGAAAGAACTCATTCACTAGCTCCCTGCACACTTGCACCCTCGCCCTGCACAACCCCTCCTGTGGACACCTCCCACAGAGAGCCCTTTGTGCACCCACACAACAGCCAGTCTGTTCCAGGCCAGCCCTGGCCAAAGAGAAAGCCCCTCCTCTTAGGGAAAAGAAAAAGCAACGTGTTGGCATAGCAAGCCAGCTGGGAGCATGTGTGAGACCTGTGGCTTCCAAGTGGGAGGGGCAGCCACATGTTCTGGGCAGAGGCAGCTCAGGCTGGGGTCTGACGCGCCCCCCCCTTCCTTGGTGAAGCCTGGCCAGTTGTGTACTAAGGTTCAGCTTTAGCAATACCCTCAGGCCTTCCAGGGTACTGTCTATCTACAGTGTTCCAGATAGACTGAACCACCTTGAATATGCTCATCCCTGGCCATTTGCACTCAGGTTACCAGACAATGCTAGGTAAAAAATGAAATGCTTCTTTTGAACATTAGGTAGCCCCTTGAAGAGCACTGAGCCCAGGGTCCAGCAGCACACAGCCCTTCCTTAGGAACAGCAGTCTGACCTACCTTACGAGGCTGCAGTCCTCTGACATCTCATTAGAGCCACAGGCCTCACTCCCTGGGTTCCTTCCTGTCATGCAGTTTGTCTGTCTTTTACAGCTGGAGAACGAAATCCAGCGGCTCTCTGAGGCCCATGAGAGCCTGATGAGGACCTCATCCAAGCGGGAGGCCCTGGAGAAGACTATGCGGAACAAGATGGACAGTGAGATGAGACGGTTGCAGGACTTCAACCGTGATCTCAGAGGTGAGAAGCAGGTCCTGGGCTGGGAGATGGGAGGACATCTGGCGGACTCTAAGGACTCTGTTTTAGGGGAGAAATTCAGAATCTCCGCTCTGGGCCCGAGAGGCCCTCATGAGTCCCCATCACTGTGGTCTGTCTGACCTGAGCTGGGACTTGATGCAGGCTCACAGTGAGGACCCCTGGGTAAACCCCAGGCTGATAGCATCCCTTGATAGTAAAATATCCTTTCTCCTTATCTGAAACAGAGAGATTGGAATCTGCAAACCGCCACCTGGCAAGCAAGACACAAGAAGCCCAGGCAGGCAGTCAGGACATGGTGGCTAAACTGCTTGCTCAGAGTGAGTAGGGGACCCACTAAGAAACCTGGCGGGGTGTGTGGGTGATGAGACCGCTGTGACCCCATTCCATTCCCATTGAGATTATCCCACTTCCTTGCAGAGTGGTACTTTGTACATGGATTTACTGAATGGCTGCTGGGGGAAAGGGTGGTTTCCAAAGATGAATAGAGTCTGGGAAGCAGTGATTGGCTGAGCCACACAGTCTTGACCTCAGTGCAGCTTTAGCTCCCTCCTGCAATGAAGCCTGGACAGCCCTGGCAATAGCTAAATAGAGAGGACAAAGAGATCTTCCAAGTTCCCTAGGAATGCCAGGCAGCAGAAAGACTGGGGATAGAGAAGCTGGAGAGCATGGTGGAACTGGTAGAGGGGTCCTGGGAGAGCCACAGGTGGGCTTAGAACAGCTACAAGCCATTCACAAGGCTTCTCTGTAAACAGGGAGTTCCAGGCAGCCTGGAGGCTTTATGGGCTAATCCATTTGTTTCTGCATTGGTGGTACTTAGCTATAAGCACCTGGTCAGTGTTGAGCTGAAGGTGAGAACTCACCCAGAAAATGTCAGGGAGGTGAGATAAGTTTAAGGCAGGAGTAGGTTCCCACAGAATCAAGGGAAAAGTGTTGATGATCCTGGAGATTGGTGATTAGGAAACCCCTGGTGGCCTGGGAAAATCTGTGGGAACAGCAGAAGCATGGCTGCAGTTGGGGGAGGTAGCAGATACTGGGGGGGGGGGTGCGGGGAGACTTCTAGGTAAGAAAGCTTTTAGAAAGTCTGTGAGAGCACCTTGTTAAGGGGTGTCCAGATAGGGAAATAGAGCTTCTGACTAGCAGCACCCCCTTCTTCCTTCAAGGACTTAGAGCCCTCCAGAGTACAGCTTGCTTTTGATAAGCCTTTGGCAAGCTTAGATTGGGCAAGATCTAGGCTATCCACTACTACCTTTCAAAATGAAGTGGTGGTGGCTAAAGGTCTCTGGAGCCGAGGTGAGGGAGGGATGAGATGTGTCACCTAGAGGTTGCCCTTGGGAGTCTGCAGAGGACTACTAGGGAAGGGAGATTGGGGGGGTGTCCTGGTGGGAAGAGCGTCTTTTTGGCCCGGGCTCTGGTAAAGAAAGGAAGTCTTAGGGAGGGTTTCTGGAAGCCTGCAGAGGGGAAGGGAGGGAAGGAGGGAGGGAGAAGCAGCTGGGAGGCGTTTCCGCTCCCCGGGGAGCGAGCCAGGCTGTTCTTGGCTTCTTGCTGGAGCCATTAATCTCAGCAGCCGCGGGTGACCTGGATGCCTGGCATTCCAGAGCCGCTGGGCTGTTCCGCTCCCGTCCCGTCCCCCTCCGTTCTCTCCCATGTGCTCCTGACAGTGGCGCCCTTCGGCCCCGGCGGCGCCCAGCCTTGGCTTTGGGAGGAGGGAGGGGGAACACAAAGGGAGACTGGAACCTGAATGTGGGGAGCCTGCTCAGCTTCCCACCCCCCACACATAACACACAATTTTAGAGGTTGTGCTAGGCTGCCAGAAGCTTCTGGAAGAAAAGGAAAAAAAAAAAAAAAAATGGATCCACAGCCCCAGGAGCTAAGAAAAACCTTAGCAGCTCTTTTTTCTTCCCCCCTGTATAATCGCCATTCTAAAAGGCTGAGGTTGGCCTTTTTCCTGGAGAGTACAGGCTCCCCTTCCCCCCACAAACCACTGTTTTTTCCCCTCAACAAGTCATAGCAGCCTCCAGCTCTGCCTGTTTTCTGTTTCAGGCCTTGAGGAGCTGATTCTGAGGCCTGCCTGCTGGCCCTGCCTGTTTTGGATAGGTGTCACCTTGGACTGAATGAGATATAGGGCTGGGGTGAGGCCTGGACATTTTTCAGACACTAGGATGTAGGGCTCCGTGATCCCACCTCTGGAGAGGAGATGCTGTTTCTGAGTCCAAACCTGCCTCCCGCCTCCTTCAACCTCACTCATCAGTTGTTACGCCAGCAGAATATGAACAGTTGCATTCAAGTATCACTGAGTAGTCCCTTCTTTTCTGTCCACACCAAAGAATGAGGCCAGCCAGGCTGCATGCAGCCTTCAGAAATGCAAAGGAGCTGGCCCGCATCGCCCCAGTGCCTCTTCTGTGTTGTCCTAGGAGTCAGTGAAGGGAGGCCTCTGCATACCTGGGGCAGTGTCCTAGCCACACATAACCCACAGAATAACATTAATGAAAGTCAAGTTTCTTCTGTCTTTCCAGCCACATTTCAATAGCCGAATGTGGCCTTGGTCTTTACTGTTTTGGATAATGTAGAACAATCCACTATAGCAACAAAAAAAAAAAATCCCACTGATACAGTGCTGTTCCACAACCCTGCCCCCTACCACTCCGCAGAGAAATAGGCAGTCACTCTTGGTTGCCCAGCCTGAGACTCCCAAAGGGCAAGTTCTTTGAGGTGGATTGTAGGCCTGGAACTTCACTTAGGGAAATCTGTGTTCTGGCCTTGGCTCTGCTGGATGGAGAGGTTTTCCCGAGCAGGACTTCTCCATGCAATTAGCAAAGTGGTCAGGGATAGCTGGACTCTTTGGGCACAAGTCTTGGGACTAGTCTCATTTTCATTGTGCTGCAGGGCTTGAGTCCTTTTATTTGTGAGCCTGCCTGCCCACATGGAGTCCCCAGACCATGTAAGGAAAGGGGTACTGATCAGGAGAGGCTCCAGTCTATAGGCTGCACTCCAGAGCCCACTTTGGCAGACCCGTAGGGGCAAGGACTGCATGCACAGCCAGACACCTGGAGCTTCTCAGTCAGCCATTTGCTTCCAGTGTTACTTCCTCTGTAAATCAGGAGCCACAAATCCTACCTGGGGGATTGAGTGTGATAAGATGTGAAAAGTGCCTGCCTCCTTCTTCCTGCTTAAACAATGACCTTGTTATAGTACCCTTATCTATAAAAGGTTGGCACAGTTCCTTCCGGACCAGTCACTAGTCACCGTGAAGCTTAAGGAAAACTGAATATGTTGTAGTGAGGGCCGTGCCTGGCACAATTCAAGCAGTGTCCCAGCTGAGAGACTGTTTAGCTTAATTGTTACAGCAAGGGTCACAGAGTCAGGCTCTGCCGTTTACTCTTAACCTACATCTCACTGAAATGCAATACATAACTCACAGGAATGTCAAGAGGCTGAAAGGCAGTACTGAGCCCCGTAGTGGGTGAAGGTGGCCACCATCAGTGACCACTCCCTCTCAATGTTTCCCCCTCAGGCTATGAGCAGCAGCAGGAGCAGGAGAAGCTGGAGCGGGAGATGGCACTGCTGCGTGGTGCCATCGAGGACCAGCGGCGACGTGCTGAACTGCTGGAGCAGGCTCTGGGCAATGCACAAAGCCGTGCTGCCCGGGCTGAAGAGGAGCTGCGCAAGAAGCAGGCCTACGTGGAGAAAGTAGAGCGGCTACAGCAGGCGCTGGGACAGTTGCAGGCTGCCTGTGAGAAGAGGGAGCAGCTGGAGCTGCGTCTGCGCACGCGCCTGGAGCAGGAACTCAAAGCCCTGCGTGCACAGCAGGTGAGTCCGGAAGACCTAGACAACTGGCAGAGCTGGGCAGAATCCAAAGAATCCCCGATCTCTAGTCTTTGTCCCCTTGGAAAGGTCACTGTTCTATGTCCCCCCTTGGCTGCTTGGTCCCTCTCAATCACCTGGTATAGCAAAGGTTCTGCCATGCGGCTTGGAGGACTTGGATGAGTCCTATCCTGGCAGGAACAGAAATTAGTACCTCGGTAATAATAATCGTGCAGAACACTGGACCACTCTCGTCTAGCTTCCCAAGATAGGAAAGAAGGTGTCGGAGCCCCGTGTCCTTGTTTGCTAATGATTTAGACTCAAACCTCTCTTGGTGTTTACAAACCAAACAAGAGTTCTTGTGTGTCCGCACCCAGTATTACCCTGTCATAGAAGTAGGGGGACCAAAACGTAGTTGACCCAATGTGATTATCGCTCACGTTCCCACTCCCACTTCCGAGAATTGCTTTTCTAGTCTTATGTGCCCTTACGCCCCTGGCCACTAGAATTAGGGAGAGATCTAAGGACCAGTGCCATCCCCTATATCTCTAGGGGGAAGTAGGAAGGGGAGTATGTGCTTTGAATGGCTGGACGAAGGTAGATATGTGTTAAAGCCTTCGTGTAAGCGTGAGGACCAAAGTCCCACACACCACAGCCTTCACCCTTGACCGTGACATTCCTTGCTCTCCAGAGACAGGCTGGCATCCTCATTGGTGGTGGCGGCGGCGGCAGCAATGGTGGGTCCACGGAGCTGAGCGCCCTACGGCTGTCAGAACAACTGCGAGAGAAGGAAGAACAGATCCTGGCTCTAGAGGCCGACATGACCAAGTGGGAACAAAAGTATTTGGAGGAACGGGCCATGAGGCAGTTTGCCATGGATGCGGCTGCCACTGCGGCTGCGCAGCGTGACACAACTCTCATCAGACACTCCCCCCAGCCCTCGCCCAGCAGCAGTTTCAACGAGGGCCTGCTGGCGGGCAACCACAGGCACCAGGAGATGGAGAGCAGGTACTTATAGGGTCAGGCAGGGGTGTCTGGGGTGGGGGACAGGATGATGGTAAACAGGCCCCTGCCTACAGCTGTTCAGTATGTTTGGCATTCCAGAAATTATAAACAGTTGTTTCCCTGAGTAAATCCCTAGTGTGCTTAGGCTGGAGGTGGATGGGTACCATTCAAGCTCTGGCTCCCTTCCCTTCTCTGTAGGGGTCCTCATGCCTGCTACTACTAGCCCTAGGCCCTGAGTCTTGTAATAAGGTGGATTCAGAGAACATTAATTACAGATCATTTGTAACATTCTGCAGTTCCCCTTGCAAGAGCAAGCAAAAGGTTTCTGCCTGTCTCAGAAAGGGATGTCTGGGTTTTCTTCCAACTTCTGTGAGGTGGATAGGACGAAGGGGCTGAGTATGTGAGTCTGACAGTGTGGCTTCCCCCACAGGTTGAAGGTGCTCCATGCCCAGATCCTAGAGAAGGATGCAGTGATCAAGGTCCTTCAACAGCGCTCCAGGAAAGACCCTGGCAAAGCCACCCAGGGCACCCTGCGGCCCGCCAAATCGGTGCCGTCCATCTTTGCGGCAGCGGTGGGGACTCAGGGCTGGCAAGGGCTCTCGTCCAGCGAGCGGCAAACTGATGCACCTGCCCGCCTGACAGGAGGTAGGAGGAGGCTAGCCGTGGAGGGGGAGAAGAAGGAACTTTTCTTGCACAGTCTGGTACACCCATTGAAACCAGGGCTTCCTGCCCCCTATTCTAGGGGACTTGGCTTAACCCTTGGCTCCCATGACCCTGAAACCCACAGGGATCCCACTAGTACAAAATAGATGCTGCCCCACCTCCACCCTCCAGCTGCTTACAGATAGATCTAGGCAAGGCTCTGTTGTTCCTAAGTGACTACTAAGAAATCCTAGATTTCAGCCACAAAGAAAGGGTCCCAAGCATTGATGCCTAACCTTACCCCACTTATTCCATTCCAAAAGAGGAGCCTTTCACCTTGCAAGTTAAGAGCAACCCAGTCCACCAAGTTTGCTTGGGATGTCCTTCATCAGGACCTTGCCTCCTACATCAAGCTGTACCCATCAACCTCCTGTCTTTCCTACAGACCGGGTCCCAGCAGAGGAGCCCCCGGCCACAGCTCCTCTCCCTACCCACACCAAACATGGGAGCAGAGATGGGAGCACCCAAACGGATGGCCCTGCAGACAGCACCTCAGAACCCGACAGCCTCCTGGGGTGCGGCAGTAGCCAGAGGACAGCTTCCCTGGGTAAGCACCCCACTTCCCCTGGCCTGCGTGTTAGATGGGGGCTAAGGACACAATAGGTGTGAACTGGAACACACGGGGCCCATCTTCCCTAAACTCCTCCACAGTGGGAAGCCCCACAGTATGCCCCACAAAACTAAGGGTTTGGGGAGGCATGAAACCCTCAGGGTGAGTCAGATCCATAATTCAGAAAGAAAACAACCTAACAGGAGGCAGAGTCCTCCTCCAGAGGTTTCCTGGCCATATCATCCTGCCAGTCCAAACATCTAAGATACTGGAGCTTGGCAGGACCATGATGGTGCTCTTGGGTTTGGAAGAGCCCAGAAAGGAGAAACTTGAGAAGAAGTCTTTTCTCTTTTCACTCTGACTTCACGTTCACCCTTGCATAGCTAGCTGCCTGTGTGTGTCTCATGATCTCAGAAAACCACAGGCATGTCAAGAATGCTACGGCCTGCTTCTAACCCCGGGGCACCCCTCACTGATCACTTTAGCCAGTTCAGAGTCTAAACACGGGCATATTTCCTCAGCAATCTAGGCCTCCAGTTGAGGGGAGGGAGCACAGCCTTGTGCTTAGTAGACCAAGTTAAAGGGGGAGCCTGAGAACAGGGGCAGCTTATGGGAGGGAATCTGGTGAAGAGAGACCCTGCCTTTAAAATGTGTGGAGAGCTGAAAACAAGTGGATCATTCTCACAGCACAGACATGTCTTGTCTTCTGCAGACTCTGTAGCTGCAACCAGAGTCCAGGATCTGTCAGACATGGTGGAAATACTGATCTGAAGGAAAGACATAGTGCCTTGGGGACTCTGAAACCTGGCCTCCCCCTGGCATACCAGCGGTCATCTTCAAATGCTGCGCCTCACTTTCTCCAATCACACTGGCTGTGTGGTGCACGAAGCTCAGAGAGGAGCACTACACAGGAGCTAGACAAGTCTACACCCCCAGAAGACTGCTTCTTGGCCCATATTCCTCCCGTGCCCATGAGGAAGGAAGAGCCAGGCTTTCCCTGCTGTCCAAGGTCTGTTGCTAGAGCAGAAAGGACCTGAGCCCTCTTGGTCTTGCCAGCTTGTATTCAGGCATGGAGGGAGAGGGGAGTGAGCGGATTCTGATTCCCAAGGATGGCTGGGTTAATCAGGCCAGCCATGGCGTTCTGAGGCTAAGCATGGTCCCAGCCAACGCCATCTACTCTACTCTCTCAGTTCCTCACTGCCTTCTTCACTGAGACTTGAATCTTTGGGGCGACTATTGGAGAGTGCGAATCTTCCGGGAGCCACCAGCCAGCCCCTCACTCGAGTAGGTTAGAGGCCATTTGAGAGGCCTGTGAAACAGTGCGTTTGTATATAATTATCTTTCCTGGGGAACAAAAGACTAGGCATGCTGGTTCAGGTTCTCCTCCCAGGGCTCTGCTGCCATGGTTCTTAAAACATCTGACAGGTCTACCAGATGTTCCTCTGCCTCCAGTTCTTGGCTGTGGATTTTAAACCCCCATGTTCAAAGCCCAAAGGACTCTTGTCACCAGCCTTTTTGAATGGTTCCACAGCTCCTATCCCTGGGACATCCTGTCAGTTTGGTTGTAAACTGAGCCAGATGCAATGAGCCTCCACATACGGACATCTGTCATGCCCAACACCAGGTTCTCTTTGAAGAAACTGGAGAAGTTGTTCTCATAAATGTGTTAGTTCCCACCCGCGGGGACTGGGAGAGGGATCTATGCTATTGAAAACTAATCAGTGAGCTTAAAAGACTTGACTCAAAGAAAAGCCCTCACTATGGTGCCCCCATCACAAAAACGGCGGCACCCTCGAGGCTGGCTCCTCAAGCTTCCCATGCCCCAGCCCTGAAGCAGGGCCAGCTACTTGGAATGGGGTGAAGTACCCCACATGACAACCTACCAGCAGCAGTGACTTTGACTTCTTGTCTTAAAACTCACCCCCATTCAGCTCCCAAAGCGGTGGGTGGATTTCAGAGCATTTTGTGTTTCCTCCTTGAAATCTTTGGTTGTTCCGTTTGTTTTTCTTTCGCTGTTTCGAAGTTCTGTTTGTTGTTGCATTTCCATGGTTCTCTGAGTTTCCTTTTTAAACATTTGCATTTGCTGGGCAATTGCATATTTTTTTAATTCCCCTTCCCCTATGGAAAGCTGAAAAATACATCTGGTTCATGTGCATTGTTTACAGAGATTAAAGTTAAAGAAAAAAAAAAAAAAGGAGGGAAAAAAAAGGCAAAAAAATATTGTGAAAGAAAAAAAACAACTTAATATATTTTGGATTAATATTTGGTATTTCTTTTAAAGTATTTTTTGTGCTGTGAACATTTTCTGCCAAAGACCATGACGTGTGTCTGTGTGTTTAAGTTATCGTGAATATTTAAAATGGCTGTTTTGTTATGCCACCCTGTACCAGGATTGCTGCCGCATTCCACTGGGTATGACAGTATTTTAATAAAAAAAAGCTTATAAGAAATGTTCTATTTGTTTCATTCATTTCTTGGTTGGTTTTTGAGACACTGTCTAGGTCTGAGTTTGCCTCAAACTAGACATCCTCCTACCTCGACCTCCCTATTAGTGGACTTACAGGTGTGTGCCACCACCTCCAGTTGCAAGGATGAGGAAAGGAAACAGGTTGAAGGTTTAGAAGTGTCACCCACGTCCACTCTCCTCAAGGACATGTGACAAGTCCCAGAGATTTTGTGAAGTGTCATTAAGGACAGAACTGAAATGACATGGCTGACTGCACCTCCACGCATGTGCACTTTCACGGAGATCATCTGTGAGGGTAGAAAGGGCGTGGCAGAGGGCTGCCCTTCCAGGTAACTGTCCTAACCAATTTGGACTACATTTCAGTTGCTGTATAGCAGGAGTGAGTGCTAAGGTGTCGATACACCCTTGCCCACTCTGTCCTCTCACTCAGCGTATGACCTCCTTGTTTAAGGATCCAGGTACCACGTAGACCCTCCGACTGGACACATGCAGAGTATGTTCAAGACTGATAAGTCCTCAGGCACTATCTTTAGCTCTCTTTGTGATAACCCTAACCACCCTTCCCAACGTTCACAAAGCCTATTTCTCCAACAAAAAACGAAAACTAGCCCTTAATCTTGGCCTTGACTTCCCAGTCAGGTTGCAGTTGATGAGTGACCAAGTTGGGGTTCTAAAGAGGGTATCCTTTGGCCAGCATGCTTGTCAAGAACTTTTCCTGCAATTCTGCAAGTGACTATGGACCCTGCTCTTTTCCTTCTGTGTGCTCTAGCCTATAAAGAGTCACCTTTATTATAAGTCCTTCCTGTAGACCAGTAGTTCTCAACCTTTGGGTCATCACAACCACAAGTCAAACAACCCTTTCACAGGGGTCACCTAAGACCATCTGCATATCAGATATTTAAATTGTGATTCGGAACAGTAGTAAAATTAACAATTATGAAGCAGCAACGAAAATAATTTTATGGTTGGGGATCACCACAACATGAGGAACTATATTAAAGGGTCGCAGCATTAGGAAGGTTGCAAACCACTGCTGTAGACCAAAAGGAGGAAGAAATGGATCCCAATGTGCCCAACATATCCACATGTATGTGTGTGTGTGCCTGGCCATGTGTCCCAGAGAAAGGTGTAGGGGCAGCCGTGTTTTCTGTTTTGTACCCCTCTGTGGCCACATGTGCTCCCTTGCAAGTTATCTCAGGGAAGGAAGTAATCAGGTTATTCAGCACACTCTACACCCTAACCAAGTCCTGGAAACTGCAGATAGTAGGGAGCTGGAGAGGCTTTGAGGAGAGAGGTGTCTGCCCCAGGTATCTTAACACCTGCGAAGGGATAGGGCCTGTGCTAGAACCTGGGTGGCTCTTCCAGGCCCTTTTGGAAACCAAGTTGATCTCTGAGAGGGACAACCTAATCTAAGCCCTAATGTTCCCGTCTCTCCCCACATCTAGGATCACTACAAAAGGACTCGAGGGTTGACAGGGAGAGGTGGGGAGCATACCGATCCAGGAACTAGGTATGAGCTACTGGCCTGGCTTCTCTCCTCTCTCTTACCTTCTGGTTACTTATTAACTCTTCCTTGGCATGAGCATGTGCCAGGCTCAGTGTGCCAAAGATAGGGACAATGAGCAGGTGCAATTACCCACAGTTATCCAAGGTCTCTTCATGGCTCCTGAGGACCCCAGCTGGACAGGAAACTGGTTTTCAGAGCTACCACCTGGTCTTTTAGCTCAAGTGAGGATCTAGCAGACACATAGTCACTCCCTCACAGCCTTTGCTGGGTGCCCCAGCCTGCTGAAGGCAGTGCAGAGACCTCATAACAGCAAAGCCTTCCTGGACTGGCTATGTCTGGAGTCCAACTGATACACAGCAACTAGGTGTTCGGCATCCTTTGGAAAAGGGCTTCATATACCATGAAATCACCCCTTTGAAGTACACAGTTCAGTCGTATCTTATATCACAGAATTTTCTTCAAGCTAGCGGTCAAGCATGGGTCAGCCCTAAATGCCCCATCCATCAGTGGACCATATGAACACCATTAAAGTGCCATTTGATCCACTTTCCACTTTCCACATGGCCTGTTAGTTCCCAGGATGACTCGTTGAACTTTCTAGTGCTGAAAGGGTCATTCTCTGCATCCTGGACCCAGCAGCTCTGACGTACACGCCCACTAGGCTGCAAAGGACACAGTCTGCTCTAAGTTGGAGCCCTCTACCACTAGATCCATCATGGATCCCAAGCCTGCTATGGGGCACAGGTTCTTCCTGAGGTTTTGCCAAAGGGCCAATGTATCTTGGCTCTACAGAGAGTTGACAGCTTTACTGTTTATTTGTTTTGTGTGAATTTTATTTAATTGGGAGGACCATTTCTAAGAAAAATGGTGCAAAAGGTTGAGATTATCCAAGGATTTGTATGGGAATATTAAGGGAGTGTTCAGGCATAGCTTCGTTGTTTTTTATTTGTTGTTTGTTTTTGTTGGTGTTGTTGCTTTTTTTGAGACAGGGTTTCTCTGTAGTAACTCTGGCTTTCCTGGAACTCACTTTGTAGACCAGGCTGGCCTCAAACTTAAAGATCCGCTTGCCTCTGCCTCCTGAGTGCTGGGATTAAAGGTTCATGCCAGGCCCATAACTTCACTCTTAACTTCATACTAACTCTGCTTAGGGGCACTGGGCATCATGCCTATCTAAAGACATGATGTCTGGGAAATGCCCATAGTTAGGACTTCCTTTGTCCCTACAAGGTGGGGCTTGGAACTGGAGATGGAGGAATTAGAGATCTCATTTGCTGTGGCACTAGCAGTTTGGAAGCCTGGATAGTTTAGCCAGCCTGCCAAGGCCTGAATCTATGTCTGGCCTATGTCTTTGCCTTCCTCTATCCCACCAACCAAACCTCCAAGCACCGACAGCAGCGGCACAGTGAGCCCATTTGACAGTGGCTACTACACTGTTGCAGGGACATGTTACTCCTCTATTCCAATGGTCTACCAGCTTTGGATTTGGAGCAAGGCCAATGTCATGATTTGTCCTCAGATAGGTGTCTTTTGCAAGTCCAAACACTCTTACCCAAGGACACATTCCATGTGTATTAGGCAACTTTGTGGTCATCTGCCTGTTAGCATTAACCATTCTTGCATGTGCCTGGCCCTCTATGACAATACCATTTCTAGCTGGGGGAGGTCCTGTCCAGATTCCCCTCTGCAGCCTCAGCTTGCTCAATACAGTGCAGTGTGGAAATCCTCACAGCAGATTGCATCAGCAGCAAGCGAGCCAACATCTGTAAGGCACAGTGGCAGCTGTGCAAGTCACTACAAAGGCTTGCCCTGAAATCTTTGGAGACTTTTAAATTTACGTGTAAACATGTGGTGTATTTGTGTGTGTGTGTGTGTGTGTGTGTGTGTGTGTGTGTGCAGGTGCACACACATGTGAAGAGGCAGGAGGAGGATGTCGGGTGTCCTGCTTTGTCATCATCTCTTTCCCTTGAGACAGGGTCGCTCCCAGAGCCTGGAGCTAGGCTGCCTGCCAGCAAGCTTCATCGATTCTCCTGTCTCCACACCCCACAAGATTACAGCCATGCCATGACCATGCCCAACTTTTTGCATGGGATCTAGTAATCCAAACTCAGATCTTCACATCTGCACAGCACAATAGCCTTCCCTCCTAAGTCATGGGTTCAGTACTGCTTCAGTATGGCTGACTGCTCTTTTCTCCATCTTGTTTCTCTAAAGTGGCTGTGACATTCCTTCCTTTCTTCTTTCCTTCAGTCTCTTACTGATTCACGTTACAGGTGTTTATTGAAGCAGGACAAAGTAAAGCAGATCATAATTCCAAACACTTTTACGTTCCTACTATCTGTTTCACCATTGTACATTATCCCAAGCTAAGCACAGGAGTGCTCAGAGGTGTTGAATGAATGTGTATTCTAGACAAGAACTGGCCCATATCTGTTTCTCCGGCTCCAATCTGATCAGGCATCAAGCCCCTGCACACATCCAGCATCTAAATAAAACTTGAATGGACCCAGTCCAGGATGGTCCTCAGCTCCAGGCCTCTCTCATGCTATTCGCTTGCTTCAGAATGCTTTTCCCTTGGATATCATACTCTACTTGCCCTATCCTTTCCCCCTCTTCAGTTCCTTTTATGTTCCCACGTGAGTAGAAGACAGAAGAGGGTGGCATTCCCAGCCTAAGGGACCCCTTGTCATGGACATTCATCAGGTAAGGCGACACAGCCGTGCAGAGCTATGCTCCCTTTCCTCCGCACTGTAGTCACACGTGGCCCTGAGAAAGGTGCAGACTGTTGTCCCTGGGGTTATTTTGACCAGAGTTCTGAAGCCCCTCCCCACTGACCAGACCCCCATCATTCCCTGAAGGTGACAGGTGACAGGGACTTTGTGGGTAGAGTCCTCCAGGTCGGAGAAGGAGAAGCTGAGCCCCAGGGCCTGGGCTGAGCCAAAAGGAGTACATGAACAGGCAGCTGTGGGTGTGTGAGCCCAGAACCAGCCCCACAGGATGGCTGGCCTTTGAGTCAGGCCTAGGCACTGACAACCATGTGAGCCTAGGCCAGCCCAGCCGTGGGAACAGCAGGTCCCAACACCCCCCAAGACAGCTTCTGCCTGGAGCCACTCCTCCCTGGCTCTGCCAGCCCTAGGCTCCCTCTGCACGCATGTCAGAAGTAGGGTGGGAGCAATGTTCTTTCTCGGATTTACCTTCTGGTACTGGGGTCTCAAGTTCACACTAAGAATAAAGGCATCAGAGCTGTCAAGTACACAGGCTCCCCAGATCTTCCTGTGATCCTCTGGTATCAAGCTCCTTTCCCTGTGTCTCTGGAAACAGAATCTCTGAAATCAAGGGGCAGGGAGAGGGCTGGGATTGCTTCTGGGGCCTGCCTCGAACTAGCTGTTTCCAAGGACAATGACCTTGAACTTTTGATTCCCTTACCTCCACCTCTCAACTGCTGGAATTGCAAGAGTATACCATCATGTTCCCTTTGGTGACACTGAGGGTTGAACCCCAGGCCTCACGCCCCTTTGGTGGTACATGCACATATGTATTCTTTTTCAAATAGATGTTACGGGTGTGAATTTTTTTTTTTTGCATTTTGTTTGCATCTATAAATGTGTACCACATGTGTACATTGCCTGCAGAGGCCAGAAGAAGGTGTTAGATCTCCGAGAACTGGAGTTAGAAACAGTTGTGAGCAGCAATGAGGGTGCTGGAAACCAAACCAGAGTCCTCTGCAAGAGCAGCCAGTGCTCTTAACCACTGAGCCCTCACCTGCATGGTCTCATGGACCTGTATTTATATCTACAACAGACATGCACACAAGCCCTGCAGCCACAGGCTTCATCTGTGCTCTGAGCAAACACCAACATCGCCAGTGAGTAACAAGTAGATGCGCTGAGATGACGTTCATTTGTCTGCCCAAGCAGTACCCAGCACAGCTCCAAAGGAGCAGGCCGCAGGCTCATCTCTTCTCCACCAGCTGTAGGGAGCACAAAGCAAGGCAGGGTCAGGTTAGACAGGAATAACCTCAGAGCTCCTGCGTCCTGACTCAACACCAGAAGCAGACAACCATATGCATTCTTGACAAGTAGGTCACCATGACCAGCCCACATGCTGGGGGACCTTAGGTCTACTGGAAAAGACTTGGGGAAAAACCCAGGTGTTGCAGTCGGATTGGGGTTTGGATGTTTGGTGCCTGCTGCACTGAGGCTGGGAAGTGGGTTTCGCAACACCACTGGGTATTGTCACTGGGTTCAGATGGGGGGTGGGGGTGGGGCTACAGCATGGGGAAGCAAGCAGATGCAGTCTAGTCGTGGACTTGTTGAGCCCATCTGTCTGCTAGGCGCTGTACTGGGTGTTCTGGTGGGACACAGCCCTGCAACTTGACTTTTCTTGCTTCCGTTTGACAGACATGGAAGCTGAAGCTGAGGATGGCATTAGGTCACTCTAGGTCAGGGCTTCTTAAACATACGTACACATACACACAGTAAACAAATGTAAGTTTTAAAGTTTATAACAGGGAGACAGGCTCCCTGTGCCCCTCTTAAAGTAGTGTGACTAATCTCAACTCTGGGGCCTTACTGAAGGAGCCAGTGAGAGAGTATATGAAGACCCTTGAGCATGACGTCAGCAATAGAGCAAACGTTCAGTCCACGGAGACGCTGTTATTATTACCATTTTGCTAATTTTTTTATCATTATTCGAAAAGGACCTCCACCAGACTCTCTTGCAGCTTTATTTTCTTAATAACTTTAAAGTCTGGTGATCTCTAAATTGGATGCGTTGGTGCACAACTGTGGTCTCTGCACCGGGAGATAAAGACAAGAAGATCACAAGCCCAAGGTTACTTTCAGCTACTCTTAGCAAGTTTGATGCCAGCCTGGCTATGTGAGACCTTGTCTCCTACTAGGCAGCTGGCATCCCACAGGAGAAGCTGGCAGGGCACCCCATTACCTTCCACCCGGATATATGTTAGTGTTTATTTAGGACAAGTAGGAAAAAGTTTTCCGTTGTCTCCCTTAGGGACTAGGGACAAGGAAAGCCACTCTGCCTCTCCTCTTTGTCTCTATCATGTCAAGCTGGCCTTTGACTCTAATAGTAACATTCCAGTTACAACACAAAGGCAGTGACACAGAAGACATCTGAGAGACCTGGGCCAAGGCCCTGCCTGCCAGCTCTAGGGTGGACCCCAGGCTCTGTGCCTGTGCAGTGTGAATTCTCTGGATTCTGGCTTCAGGACTCTAGGCCCTATGTCTTCCACACCAGTCTTACCAGAACTGGATCAAATGCACCAGGAATATTTTACTGCTCTACTGGCTAGTATGCTTAAAGAGTTGGCCTCTGCCTTACCCTCCAAGGATTCAGATCAGCAGAGCCAGCAAGGCCAGGCTTTGGCTAGGAACATGCCCTGAAGCCAAGACCAGCTATGCCCTCCTCCCAGGTGAGAGCCAAACACCTTCTGAGGGACCAAATCCCTATCACCTCACAGAGCCTTTATTACTGGTGATTTCATCAGGGTCACAGCGAAAGCTGACTGACTAAAGCTGACTGACGCCTTGAAGGAAGTTGAAAAGAATAGATGGGAAATTAGAGTATTAGGAGACTTTGAAGGCCCGTGGAGGGTGAGTGGTCTGGAAGTAAGGCAAGGCCTGGAGACTGAGAAGTAAAAAGAATTGTTCTGAGTAAATCTTTTTTTTTTTTTGTCTAAAGAGATTTCTTTTATTATTTATGCATATGTTGGGGGGGTGCCCTAGAGGGCCAGAAGAGGGTATCAGATGTCCTAGATCAGGCCTGACAGGTCATTGAGAACACCTGACATGAGTGTGAGGACCCAAACTCAGGTCCTCTGCAAGAGCAGTAGTAAGCATGGGGCCACCTCTCCAGCCCCGAGCAAACTTTCATAGCTAGGGAAGGTGTTGAGGCTGTCCATTCCAGAATGTTCCTTACACAGTGAACAATCGAAAATAACACCAAGGTCTAGCACAGGAGATAGATGAAGAAATTATGGTTAAGTCATGCATAGGTAAAAAACCTGATGGCTCACGGGTTGTCTTTGGTTTTTGTTTATTTATTTATTTATTTACTTTTGGCTTTTCAAGACAGGGTTTTTCTCTGTGTAACCCTGGCTATCCTGGAACCTGCTCTGTAGATCAGGCTAGCCTCGAACGCAGTGATCTGCCTGCCTCAGCCTACTGAGTGCTGGGATTAAAGGCATGTGCCACCACCACCCGTTTGTGTTGGTTTTTAAGGGTAGGGTTGGTTACTTGCCAACATTGGGAAAAACTCTCTTGAAAATGCCAATTGTTCAGCTTCTCCTGAGCACCAGAAACTCTGGGCCTTCTTGGGCCTCGTTTCTGTTTAGCATGACTTCACCAGCAGGGAGAAACTGCTGCTGCCTCCCAGTGAGGAAGCTGTGTGAGGCTCCAGGTTCTCTGCCTTGCTGCTGTCTCTCATCATTTTGGGTCATTCTTTCTCAGCACCTTCTGCGCATGCTATTCCCTGTGTCTGGAACATTCTCCCACCCCTCGCCTGGCCCTCTACCCTGATAAGTTCTCCTGACCCTTTAGGAGTTAACATTTATGTCACCCATTTAGAGAAGGTTTTCTGACGGTTCCGTAATGAGTTAGGTCACGCTGTTTCATGTTCTCATTGTATCCTCGTAAAACCCTCCAGTACTGTCATCTAAGGAAAGTATTTACGACAACTCTCCCTTGCCGAGGCACTCCACTTAATGAAGGCAGAGGAATGAGGGAAATGCAAAAGGTGTCAGAACCGGGTCTCCAGAACCAGCGCTGCCCTTGGACGGCAAACGTGATAGCTGCAAAATTCATGAAATGATAGTTCACATAATCTTAAAATCAGCTTCCCTGGCTAGACAAGGTTACTCAGTGGATAAAGGAGCTTGCTGAAAAAGCATGAAGACCTGAGTTCAAATCCCAGCACCCATGAAAAGGTTGCCTCAGAGCTGTGGAGGAGCTGAGAGCCCGTGAAGGTAGAAGGAATCTCTGGAGCTCACTGGCCACCAGCCTCGTTCTAAATTCAGTAAGAGACCCTGTCTCAGGGGATAGGTAGAGAGTAATAGAACAGAAGTGTCCCCCTTTGTGTCCCCACTTTCACAAAGATGCATGCACCTATGCTCCTTTGCATACTCTCTCTCCTCCAAAAATGTGTCTTGAAAGACAGTATCTCACAGTGTTTTTCTGGCTGGCTTAGAACTCACTATGTTGACCAGGTTAGCCTTCAACTCAGAGATCTGCCTCCCAAGCGCTGGTATTAAAGGCATGTGCCACCAAACCTGGCTCCAAAACACTTTTTTTTTTTTTTTTTATTAACTACAAAGGGAAAAAAGTGTAACTTTAGAGTGGAGAAACCTTAGCCCAGTGACCAAGGTGAACACCACCAGTAATCGGACACAATGACATCATGGGCCATGGATATAATGTACCAAGAAGGGCAGGTCACATCCGTGGCACCCTTCCCACCAAGGCACAACAGCATCTGCATTAGAGAAAATATCACACAAATGCAAATCCAGGACGCTCTACAAAATAACTGACAGTCTCTTTTTATTGTTGCTGTTTTGCTTGAGACAAGGTCATCTTCTGTAGCCCTGGCATATAAGAACTTAGGATCTTTCTGCTTCTATCTCCCCAGTGTGCTAGGACTATACCCAGCTAAGTTGGTACTTAAAAATAAATAATAATAAATAAAAGATCTTTCTATCATATTTATGATTGAGGGGCCCAATGAGGAGTAGGTTCTCTCCTTCCACCATGTGGGTCCCGGGGATTGAACTCAGGTTGTCAAGCTTGTGTGGTAGGTTCTTTACCCACTGAGCCATCTCTCCAGCCTTAGACCAGTACTCTTAAAAGGTCTTCAGGTGGCTGGGTGTGATGGTGTCTTTTAATTCTAGCATTCAGGAGGCTGAGGCAGGTGGACTTCTGAGAGTTCCAGGCCAGCCTGGTCTACATGGTGAGTTCCAGCCCACCAACCAGTACTACACAGGGATAGGGAGACTCTATCTAAAGAAAAGGAAAGAAAGAAAGAAAGAAAGAAAGAAAGAAAGAAAGAAAGAAAGAAAGGAAGGAAGGAAGGAAGGAAGGAAGGAAGGAAGGAAGGAAAAGAAAGAAAGAAAGAAAGAAAGAAAGAAAGAAAGAAAGAAAGAAAGAAAGAAAGAAAGAAAGGAGAAAAGAAAGAAAGAAAAAGGCTTAAGGAAGGCCAGAGAGACGGCCTTTCGGTGGTTAAGAGAATCTCTGCTCCAGCAGACGACCCTGATTCCATTGGCAGCACCTACAGTGTCCCACACTGTGGCTCACAACTGTCTGGAACTCCAGTTCCAAGGCATCCAATGCCCTCTTCTGGGTTCTGTGGGCACCAGGCAAGCACTAGATGAAGACATGTTGAAAAGGCTAAAGGCTTCAGTTTTGACCAAAAAGTAAGTAGGCCTAAGTTTCATGTTCCTGACAACAGGCCTAAGTTTACAGTTAGCACAAAGCTGTTCCCAGAAGGACAAACTGAAAAACAATTCAACAATACTGAGAAAAACCGTTAGTACAGGTGCGCAGCAACGCATCCCTGACTAGGAAATCCCCCACCGAATTCGGGATACACCCCACGCCAAGACCAATCAGTTTAAAGATCAGCAACTGCTTAACCAATGAAAATGTGCCAAATACTCTGCAACTGACTTTGCCTCTAAAAATGCTATAAAAACCCCGTGTGAGCTGTTTTGGGGGTCTCATAGCACGCTAGCAATAAGACCTCTTGCGTTTGCATTGATCTCGAGTCCTGGTGGTTTCTCGGGGGTCTTCACCCAATGGGCACTTCATTGTATGCAGGCAAATCATGCATAAACAATATGTATTATATTTCATATTATATATATATTTTTTTTCAGATTATGATAAGCAAGGAAAGACGGAGGAAGAGCCACAGGTTGGAGGAGAATAAGGAGACATGACAACCAAGTGGAAGCTGAGTCACAGAATCAGATATTGGAACATAAAGAAGAGTCAGTGGGAAAGCAGGTCATCACTGAAAAAGTGAAAAAGTGAAGTGGTGACGTTAATGTTAAAATTCCCAGGCGTGTGATAAATGTGAGATGTCATCTCGGGGGATTTGAGGGAGAGATACGTGAGGATTCTCTTCATTTTTACAATCTAAAATGTTCTCAAAATTTGAGAAGTGAAAAGCTGTTGTTGTGTGGAAGGATTTGCTTATAGTGTGTGTCCCCGGCTAGGCCATCAGCTTCATGGGCCTGGGGCCACAAAGTCGTCCTCTCAATGTTACCTCCTGACATTATGTGTCCAATAAATATGATAAACAGAGTCAGATACAGACATGGAAAAAATGCTCATGACATATTAAGTGACAAACAGGACATGTGGGGATAGGGATGAATGTTGTAGAGGAATAGCCCTGTGTGAAAGCTAAGGTCTACATTCTAGGAGGCTATATTTAGAGGCGTGTGTGGTCTGGATGGAATGTAGACACACCTTTAATTCATCATTCGAAAAGCAGTGATAGCAAACACGTTTAATCACAGTATTCAGAAGGCAGTGGTGGTCCACGCCTTTAATCCATAGGAAAAAAGCAGTGGAAGCAGACATAGGAAGCAGAACTCAGAAGGAGTAAGTGTCACACAAGAAGTGACATCTGAAATGAGTCAGAGTGAATAGCAGACAAAGTGACTAATCAGAAGAAGAGTTAGCAGAGTAAGGTTATGCCCAACTCTCACAAGGAAAGGCAGGCTCTCAATTCAGTTAACAGAAGCAAGCTAAAGAGTCAAAGAGGAGCAGTCACAGAGTTAGTTGAAGAGTCAGATACAGAATCACATGAAACAGTAAGAGACTCAGTTGACTGAAGAGTCAGTAAGAGAAGTCAGTTGAGAAGCAGGCTGAAGAGTTAGTCTAGGAGCGAGTTAACAGAGTAAGTAGAATAGTCAGTTACAGAAGAGTTACAGAAGCTAAGGCTGGAGTGAGTTAAAGAGTAGTTAATTGAAGCAGTCAGTTACAGAGGCAGGATGGAGCAATGAGAACTCAGGGAGAGACACAGAGACACAGCAGAGCTTGACAAAAGAAGCCCAGACAGAGTGAGTTGAACAAGAAGAGTCAGGGTTCAGAAGGAGATTGTCAGAGCAGCTTAGTCAGCAGTAGATCTCGAAAGGCTAAGGCTGAAGCCTTCTAGGTCTGGGTTAGCCATTTAAATGTTCTAGATTTACAAAGGCTGAAGCATCCAGTTCAAGGATTAAGACTAGATTGTAAAGGCCATCTGAAGTTAAGATCACCCTCAGCCACACATCCAGTTCAAAGCCAGTCTGGGTTTCAAGAGATACTGTCTGAAAACAAAGAAAATTCAAACAAAAAAAGTATATGACATAAAAGAACTCATATGAGGGCTTGGTACAAGGGCATACTCCTGTAAGCCTAGTAATTAGGACACAGAAGAGTCACCAAAAGTTAACACTAATCTGGTCTATTCAGTGAGTTCCAGGTCAACTTGAGCTACAAAGTGAGAGCTATCTCAGAAGTAATTATTTAATTAATTAAAATTTAAAAATAAATGAAAGAAAACACATATGAGGATCCTACTTTTAGCTTTAAGAAAACCTATGTCGATGTTTACATAAATAAAAAGACCATAAGGATTTAGAAACAAAATGTGAACAGTGGCCATCACTGGAAGACACAGATTTTTATTTTGTTCTTTCTCTACTTCACTAGGCTTTTCTAAGCACAACTTCACAAACTACTTCTACATGCAGAACAAAGTGTACCCTTGGTTTTACACTTCAAAAAAAACAAAGCAAAAAACCTCTCAGTGTTACACCTGGGTTCCTATGGACAGACCTGGCTTCCTGCGTACGCACAGACCTGGAGCCAGTCCCTTTGGGTTGTGTTGATGATGCAGAGGTGTGAGCCGTGCAAACTGGTGCCCAGATGCAGGGTGTCTACAGACAGTGCTGGGATGCAGGATGGAATAAAGATGGTACTTCTCCAATTCTCAGCCCCACAGTTTGGGCAGCTTATGTTTTCTGAACACAGCTTCTGAACTCCTGTATCCACATGGCCATGTGTTGTGTGGCCCACAGACGGGAGTTTATCTTCTCAGTTCTAGAGGCCAGAATTCTGAAGCTGAGATGTTGTCCAGGGTACACCCCTCTGAAGGTACCGTGGGAGGAGTCTTCTTGCCTCTTCTGGACTTCTAGAAACTTCTGGCAATTCTTAGCATTCCTCTCTTAACAGCTGGACCACTTCATCCCTACCTCTACGTCTCTAGATTCAACACATCCTTTTTCTAATCCAGTATGACCATATCTGTATCTAATTATTTCCCCTCCTCCTCCTCCTCCTCCTCCTCCTCTTCTTCTTCCTCCTCTTCCTCCTCCTCCCCTTCTTACCACTGGGCTCAGCTGGAAGATTCTGCTGATTTCTTCTGGGGTCATTAGTATGACTGTGATTTTGTTTTGTTGGGTTTTGGGGGGGTTGTTTGTTTGTATTTTTTGATGGCTCTGCTAAGTATAGAAGACCTGAGATGGTCTTATTCTTGTATTTAACTCTTAGTACTGGCTATTGTCAGTCATGTGAGCTTCAACTATGATGGTACCAGGCTGCTTCTCAGCCTGTCAGTTTCACCTGGTAGGTCAGAGGAGGTTGAAAAAGGATAAAAGCAAAAGTTGCATCGCCTGTTGAGGACCGGCTGCTGTATGTTTCTAGTTCAAGCAAGTTGAGGCAAGTTCATGTTCAAAAGACTGGACTTCTCAATAAAAGTGACAGAGGAAGACTAGGAAGTGTCATCTTTGCAAATGGCCTCCATAGACCTCAAGTTCTGGAAAGATAACGTAGGCAGGTCCAGGTCTTGCTTGCACGAACTCTGTAGCAGCTGACCAGAAAGCTGTGGGAAAGCATCATGAGTTGGGGTGGAGGTGCGAAAGAAAGCTCTCAGTGCAAGGCAGAAAGCTGGTGGGAAGTAAAGCTGAGGTGTCTACCTGCCTTCCAAGTTCCAGGTCAAAGGCTCTCTTCTCTGCCTGGATCTAGATCGTGATTCCCATGCCCTCGTGGCCCCACTCACAGACGAAGCTGATCATCGCTGGGATCGTAATTTAACAGTTAAGCAAGGATGGCCCAATCTCAAACAGCTCGGATTCACACGCAATGCTCACTCGGCAAGATATTTAATGACAAGAACTGGTAGAGAAAGGAGTCTGGGGTTAATCCTTGGCTGAGTCCCCTCTCCCTCCCTGCTGGGTGAGCACTTGCCCCTTTCCCCTGTGACTGCTCAGGAGAGGTCTGACAGCCCACACTGAAGTGGGAGGGAAACCCCAAGGGTACACATATGATGTCATAGGTGAAGTCGTGGCTGCACTGTCCACTGGGTGACTTTGAGCCTGTTTCCTCGTCTGTGAAATGTGGGCTCTTGGCGCTTTCGTAAGAGCCATGAATGCTTTGCCAACGCTGCAATCATCTGTGAAGACCACACAGCCCCTGGCTTGCTCATTCATGCATGCAAGCTGCTCATGCAATCTTCAACTTTATCTGCCTAGAGCAACGTACTCGCTCCGAGGACTTTTCCTCCTCGCCTTCTTCATCATCCTCTGCCAATCATCTCCAGCTTTGAATAAGAACTTCATCTTCTTAATCATTCTCCTCACTGGATCTTGTGTTTCTCCCCTGAGATTTAAAAAAAAAAAAAAGTCTTATTATACTAAAATTTTTGTTTAATTTTTGTTTGAAATTTCTTTCATTTTTTAAATTAGGCACATTTATGGTGGTGGAGGAGTATGCACGTGCGAGAGCAAGTGCCCAAAAAAAAATGATGAGGAAAGTGCTGGATTCCCTAGAACTGGGTGAGTCAACTCATCCGGAGGCTGAGACCTGAATGCTGGTTTACCCCTGAGCTGTCTCTAGCCTGATTTTTACTTTCTTTTTTCCTTCCTTCCTTCCTTCCTTCCTTCCTTCTTCCTTCCTTCTTTCCTTCCTCTTTCTTTCTCTCTCTGCCTGCCTTCCTTCCTTTCTTCTTCCTTTCTCCTTCCTTCTCTCTTTCTCTCTGCCTTTCTTTCTTCTTCCTTCCTTCCTTCCTTCCTTCGTTCCTTCCTTTTTTTTCTTTGTTTTTTCCTTTCTCATTTCCCTAGGATGGGAACTGAGGCCAGGGCCTCATTCGAGCACTCTCACCACTGAACCACATCCCTAGCTCCTCCTTTGAAATTTCTCAATGTGAGTGTGTCAAGAATCAGAAGTTTTAGGACCAGAAATCTCCAAATGGTTATGCCCTCCTCACCCTGGAGAGAAGTCAGGACAGGGATGGAAGAGGCAAGTGCATCCTGAGGCTGGATCCGGCCAGCTCCAGCTGTCTCTGAAGACTTCTTCCAAAGAAATTTCCTCTTAACATAAACTTGTAAGGAAAGGAATTTTCACTAAGACAGTTGGTTTGTTCAATGTTTATTGAGTAGTTCAATCTGGCTAGTCCTGGAGACATAGCAGAGACACCCCAAGTTCTTTCCCCTGAAGACAGAACAGACGCAAAGTGTGAAAGGGGCTGCCACTCACAGCTGGAGTTCAGAGAAGGCATGTTTTGCTTAACTTAAGGGTGTCTGCAAAGGCCCCATGGAGAGGATGCCTGACCTGAGCCTTGAGTCTGTGGATGAGTCTCACTGGCAGTGGTGAGGTTCAAAGTGAGAAGCCTCACAAGAGTCTGGAAATGTTTTGTTTTTATTTTCATTTATTTCTTTTTAAAAAACAGGGTCTAGTGTAGCCCAGGTTAGCTCCCGATTCTCCATGTAGCTAAGGATCACCTTGAATTTCTGATCTTCCTGCTCTGCCTCCCACATGCTGGGATTACAGGCATGTGCCATCATAACCACTTTATGGAATTCTGGGGATCAAACCCAGGGCCTTATGCATGCTAGATAGGCATTGTACCAATATAGCTACACCCTCAGCCCAGAGACTAGAACTGTTCAGAAAAGCCTTGGTGGCTGTATGAAGACACAGGAAACGGATAGGCTTGGCTCTACTGGGAACTGAGATGTCCCCTATGGGCTTAGACTCAGGTGAAGAAGAGGTAGGGTCAGCTTCTTATTTTATGGGTTGTTTTGTTTTGGGTTTGTTGTTGGTTTTTTATTTGTTTGTTTTGTTTTTGCTAAAGTCTAATTTCCATTTTATTTTTCCCAGCTGCTTTTTTCTTCTGTCTTTTTGAGGGCAGCTCTTTTCATGGGCTTTGGTGGAGGTTGTGGGGCAGCACTGAGAGTCTAAATGGGGGGTATGGTTCAGTGAAGCTTCTGAGCTTCACGAGATCGATTCTGACCACCTCATTATAATTGGCACAGCTTTTGATACAGCTTGACACAGAGCTTGGGAAGCACATAGTAACTGGAGATACTTGCTTTGGAAATGTCCCTGATGGCAGCGTTCTGAATGACGAACTTCTGAACGGCCTTGTCCTTGGGTACACGCTGGTTGAGGTTTATAGAACTTTGTTGCACAAGACTAATACCCTTTTTGGCCTGACTGTTTTTTATTATTATTATTATTATTATTATTATTATTATTATTATTATCATTATTTTGGATTTTTTGGTCATCTTGTATCCATGACCTGAAAGGTTTTATGAGGCTGTTTTGTTTTGTTTTATGTATATGGGTGTTTTACTTGCATGTTTATCCGAATACCACATGCATACATGATGCCTGTGGAGGCCAGAAAAGATCTTTAGATTCCCTGGAAACAGAGTTACAGAGGGTTGTGAGCTGCCATGTGCATGCTGGGAATTGAACCAGCAAGACCAGCAAGTGCTCTTAACAGCTGGGCTATCTTTCCAGCACCTATGGCGTTATTTTTTTTTTTAAGATTTATTTTATTTTTCATCACATGTTTTATGTGTATGCAGCGAGGAGTGGTAGGTATGTGCATGCATAAGTATAGGTTATTGGGGAGTCTAGAACAAGGCATCAGATGTCCTGGAGCTGTAGTTACAGGCAGCTGTGAACCCCTCAATGTGAGTACTAGGCACCAAACTCAGGTCCCCTGCAAAAACAATACATTCTTTTAACTGGTAGATATCTATCTAGCCTTGGATCAGCCCCTTGGACCAGTAGCAGGAGCGGACAATTGCAGAGCTGGGTACAGGGAGTGAGGGTCATCTGTACATTCTGGACCTTGCAACAATCCCATGGGGGTGCCAGCAGGTGAAAATGGAACTCGGCCACGTGGATGAGCTCAGCTCCTAGGGACATTCATGCCTAGGCCCTGTCACCTGGTCGATGGGACTTCCCTATAGGAACCATACCCTCTGCTGCCCTGAAATTCTGGAGTAGTTGGCTTGGTGACAAACATACCTACTCACGATCATAAAGGCAACAGCAATTGAGTTCTTCAGTTCATGTGGGAAGGAGAAGAGAATTTAGAGAGGAGGACCTTCATGATAGCCTCAGCTGTCTCCCTAGGTACAGAGGTTTTTACACTGGGGGCCAGAGACCTTGTGTCCTCCAGCAGTTCCTGAGTGACAGGCACCAGACTAGGGACTTAATGAAGCAGGCAGAAGGACCTTCATTTAAAGTGATCAGAAGGCTGAAGTGATTAGTAGGAGACATAAGAGCAGGTGGTTAGCTTCAACCCAAGGGGACCACCTGGACACATGTACTCAGATGTATGGTCAAAGACCAGAGACATCACAATGCCATCATAAAACAGTGTGAGCAGGTGATGGGCAAAGGGCAAATAGCCAGAAAGCCTGTAAAGGCTCTGCTCCATCTTCTTGGACATAGCCCTGTTTGCCCATCCAACCCTCAGAAGCTCATTCAGCTTCTGCAATAATAAGCAGTATGAAGCTCTGAAATGTTTGTCACCAGGCTGTGATGGCCCTGAGGACAGGGTCTGGCGTGTTCCTGCGGCAGGCCCAGCTCTAGTCTAGGTAGGAGTTGCTAGCGAATAGATGACCACTTCCAAATTTCCCAGAGCTAGCAGCTGATGTAAGCAGGGAAGTCCTGGAGACTAGAGTGCAAAACTGCAGAAAATTGCCACAGGGCACAGCAAGCTCAGACCAGGAGAGCTTGATCTGAAGCAAACTCAGAGACAGGGGAGGGACAGATTGGGCCACGAGGCTCTAGTAGGGGATCAATCAATCAAGCCAGAACAGCAGGGAGATGGCGGTCCTGGGTAGGAGGAACTCATGGGCAAGAGAATAAAGACAGACTAGGAACTGAGGACTTGAACAACCATATAGGGCTCAATAAGGCCTGGGAAGATAGTTCAATCTGTCTGAGGCCCAGAGTTTGATCTCTAAAACCCATGTTTAAAAAGCTGTGCACAGAGCCAAGTGTGGCTGTACACTCTTTTAATCCCAGAACTTAGGAGGCAGAGACAGACAGATCTCTATGAGTTTGAGATCTCTCTAGTCTACATAGTAAGTTCCATATTAGCCAGGGCTATAGAGTGAGACCCTGTCTTAGAGAGAGGGGTGGGGGAGAGAACTGCGTGGTAAGATGGCATATACTTATAATCCTAGGGCTGGAGAAGCTGAGGCAGGTGGATCCCTAGGGGCTCCCCAGTCTTGTCCTCCTCTTGTTCACATACCAGTGCACCAGCACCTGCCAACACATGTGCTCCTACACATACACACACGCACACACACACACACACACACACTCATATACATGCACATGCAAAGCAAAAGATCTGAATTCTGGTCCAGCCATCTCTGGAATGTTCACTATGATCAGACCTTGTAACTAGACTAGTAAAAGCCCAAGAAGAGGGCGGTCAAAATTAGCACTTAGGAAGCTGAGTCAGCTAGGAGCTGGCAGAGCAGGTAGATACTGCAACCAGGTGATTGGAGCTGCTAGGCAGGGTCCTTGTGGCTTGTCAGAGTGTTACTATCTAGGCCCTTCCCTCTGGGTGCTGGGTTTGTAGGGGAGAGGCAGAAGGAGCTGCAGGGCTGAAGGCAGGGTAGAGCTTCAGGCCTGACCAGGGTCAGAGCTATTTCTGTCCTGGGAAGGGAAATGCAGGGTGGACATCTGGCCTGTAAGGACCATGGGCAAGCACTCAAGCACTTGAGGCAGAGGGAAAGAGTCAGATGTGCGTCTAGAAAGAGAGCTGAGGCCATTGTAGAAAGCCAATGTGTTGAGACAGATGAGGCTGGAAGAAGAGAAGGACTGGAGGTGGAGCGTGAAGTCAGCCCACCATCCACGATTCCAAAGCCCAGCACACTATGCTCTGGTCCTTCTTTAGCAGCTTTGGCCACAAACTTTCAACAGTAACACCCACGAAGGCTGAGGGCCAGCCAAGAACAGGAGCAGGTAAGTGGAACGTGGCATCTTCGCCCCTAGGCACACCCCTTCCTGCAGAGTCACTGTTGAGCTGTAACCATGAGGTTGATGAGACCCAGGCTTTTCCAGACCCAGAATCCCAGGATGTAGAAGAGTGTGTGGCCAGCAAGCCTCAAATATTTTCTAGAGTGGAACTCTCTTTAGTAATCTATTGGGTTCTCAAGCAGCTGAGGCTGGCCTGCAGGCCTGCCGCACCCTGCCTGATCCTCCCAGCTCTAGCTTCCCGTTGGGCTGGTCCCGCCAAGGTAGAAGGCTCCAGGGCCACACTTTAGGTCCTCCCCTCCCACATACCTGCGTCAATGCCTGCGCCTGCCTTCCACTCCAGGTTTAAGGAGGGTACTCACCCTGGGCTTGGCTCCTCATCAATGCCCTGAGCCTCTCCACCCTCCTCATCTGTTGGGCAGATTGGGCATGGCTGTGTTTTTGATGCAAGTTCTGCCCCATCTCCACCACTGCCCAGCTCAGCATCTGCCAGTGATGTACATGTTCCCAGGATCCACCTTGGCTCCTCTGCACTGCTCCAGTTGGTAGAAACCAAACACACACACAGGGCAGGAGAGTGAGACTCTCCAGCCTTCCCTCCTTGAGCCCTCTACTGTCCCTCACTTGCTTCCCACGTGAAGGTCAAGCCATGGAGTATAACAGTTCCTCTGAGCTCTTAGAAGGAAGATTTTTATGAAGTGGGGACCTGAGGACAGGCAGTACCACTTCTAGAAGGATGCCACAGTCTGTAATTAGTTCCTTACCAGAGGAGGGAAGGCATCAGGGTGACATCAGCAACAAGTCTGGGGGTGTCGGGGAGGGGGGAAGAAGAGAGCAGGGAGGCACCTTCAAAGCTTTGTTACTTTTTTTTGAAATGTTTAAATTTTTTTTATATTTATTTTTAATGATGTGAAAGTGTATGTGTCTGCATGTAGGTACAACCATGTGCAGGTGCCTGCAGAAGCAAGAGGCATTGAATCCCCTGGAGTTATAGTTACAGAGGGTTGTGAGCCACCTGATGGGGGTGCTGGGAGCCGAACTCAGGTCTTCTGGAAGACTAATAAGTGCTCTTAACCTCTGAGCCATCTTTGCAGCACTCTAAAATGTTCTAAATTTATGTGGGTGTCTTGCCTGCATGTATGTCTATGTTCTACTTGCATACCCCATCCCTGTGGGAGGGTATAAGAGGGCATTGGATTCCCTGGAACTGGAGCTGCAGTTGGTTGTGAGCCACCCTGTCGGTGCTGGGAATTGAATCTGGATCCCCTGCAAGTCTGACAAGTGCTCTTAACTGCTGAGTCATCTCTCCAGCTCCAAGTATCATTTTCATGAGCTACTTGACTGTTATGCGGGGCACAGATTGTAGCAGCTCTTGGAGGTGCTCCCTGGGGCTGGAGGCAGATGATAAAACCCACGGTATAGGAGCAGGTGGGCCCAACATAGGAAGCAGAGTTCTATGGGAACACAGAGCTATGGCTGGGTACCTGGGAGCAGCCAGAAGATCTCACAGTGCAAGAACATCCTGCAGATGAAGATTGACTTGGCTGCATAAGGCAGGAGGCTGAGGACAGAGATGGACCCAGCTGATCAAGAGACCAGCAGAATTGCTAAACAGCTAGAGTAGATCCTAAGGAAAAGGTAGCTGGGACAGGTGAACCCAGGAAATGCCATCTGTGTGGAAGAGGGCTCTTCAGTCAAGTGGTCATTTAATAAAGGGGGTGTGGCTTAACATTGAGGATCCTGGTCATGTCCCAGGATAACACTCTCCTGAGTGCTCGCTCACTCCTGCTTTGGCCCCATGAGCCCTAGGCCATGACTGAATCTTTTACACGCACACACACACACACACACACACACACACATACGCAGAGAGACAGACACACACACACACACATATGAAGAGAAAGCAAGAGACAGAGACACACACAAACACACACACACAGAGACACAGATAGAGAGAAAGAGAGAGAGACAGAGACACACACAGACACACAGACACACAGACACACGGAGAGAGAGAAAGACAGAGACAGTGGCACACAGAGACACACAGACACAGAGAAACACACACACACAGAGTATTGGATGTGTATGGGTGTTTTGTTTGCAATCATGTCTGTGCACCATGTATAAGAAGTACCCATGGAGGCCAGAAGAGGACATCAGATGCCCTGGAACCATAGTTACAGGCAGTTATTGTGAGCTGCCATGTGGTGCTGGGAATTAAATCCAGGACTTCTGCAAGAGCAACCAGTGCTCTTAACTGCTGAGCCATCTCTCCAATCTCAATGACTGAAGCTTTAAGGCCACAGGAGTGAGTTATCAGCTGCTAATCTGTCCTCCTGGGTTAGAAATGGCAAGTTGTACTTCACTTTCTTTACCATGTAAGGAACTTATTTTGCAAGTAAGTATCTGGAGCTCAGATTGACCCAAGAATTTGACTAAAGTCACACAACACATCAGACACAGAGGAGATTCAAGCCTGTCCAATATCCAAGCTCTGGGTAATGTAAATAGTTGATATATGCTTGTCATACATATATTCAACAGATTCCCTGAGCATGTAAACTTGGGAAATTCTGGTTTCAGTGAACTTGAGCAGATACTCTATTTTCATAGCATGGAGCAAAACTTTTGGCCATAGACCCCCTTCTGCCCCTGTTGGAGCTGATGTCTCTAAGGAGTGCACTCCTGACCTGTAAGGTCAGTGATGGGGTACTGGAGGCTTCTTGCTTCAAGCTGTTTATATTCTCACTATACAGCTGTGCTCCCCTACCCTACCTCCTAACTTAAACAGAGGTAGAGTGGGGGGTTGATTTTCAATGCAAGACTTTGCAGAATCTTGGGTAAAGGATTGTGGGAGAGCTGAACACCTCTGACCTCTAGTCTTCACAAGAGACACCTTCATTACATACACAATGCCTGAGGCCTTGACCACCTGTGAAGACATGTCTTTGGGATACTGCCAGGTTAAAAAGCCATTTCATGCACCAAAGGCACCAGTATGTTAGGGAGGGACTTCTGGAAGTGGTAATGCTTTAGTTGGAGGCCGAAGGGAAGAGAGGAAAAGAGTTGAGGCCCAAAGAAAAGAGCCACACTTAGGAGAAAGAGCAGGCTCTCATGGCCAAGGCCTAGAAGAAGCCAGGAATGGGGCTGCTCTTGGTGGTAGAAGCCTTGGAAGCAGCAGCAGTGAAGAGTTGGATTTGGAACTGCAGGCATAAGAACTAAAGAAGATGCTTGAGGCAGAGGTCATTAGATGCAGTCTAGGAGCAGAAACTGGGGATGTGGCTCAGTTGGTGGGGTGATGTTCATGCCCTAGCTTAGATCCCCAGTACCGCAAAACAGAAAGCGGTGGCTCATGCCTGTAATCCCAGCACTTGAGAGGTCGAAAAAAGGATCAGAAATTCAAGGTCACTCTCTGTTACATAGCAAGTTCAAGGCCAGCTCGGGATACATGAGACCACACACACACACACACACACACACACACTCACATTCACACCTTCTATCTCATTTCTTAGTGGGATGTCAGCTTGTATGTAGCTACTCCAATTCTTGCCTGTCCCTACCTCCTCCTCCAAAACCTCCTTGGCCCAGTATCTTCGACACCACTCTTCCCTCTGGGTCCCTGCAGATGGCTAGCTGCTCTCCCTGAGAACCTTGTACCAGGCCACTGTATGTAGCAGCTTTCTGGGACTGCCCCAGGGCAATGGAAAAAGAATAGCTACTGTGGACATCAAGGACTGTCTGGTCATTGAGAAAGAGTGGGCCAATAACCCCTTACCTGAGCATCATCGGCACTCTCTCCTTGGCCCTTTCTGGCTCCCAAGATCAGTTTGCCTGAGCCCATCCCTTCCTGGGGAAGCAGCAAACCAATGGGGTCCCCAGACTCATCCTCCCAGCTATGCTAGACACTGCCCACCTAAGAAGGAGAGTAGGTGGAGAGACAGCGTAGAGACAGAGGAAAGGGCCTGACTGAGGCTATCAGACCAGGGACCTGCTCCCAACCTATGCTTGGGATGGATTAGTACAGCATTCCAAGGTCACCAGTCCCTCTTTCTACACAAGTCCCTCTCTCCTTTGGCTTTCAGGAAGGACTGAGGCCCCAGAGCCCCATTAATCTGTTGTCAGAGTCCCTGATGGCATGTGAGCTATTTTTACAATTGTTCCAAAATTCCATTATCTTGGCCTTCTGGACTTGCGCAGTGGCCACTGTCGGCCGAATACGTGACTGGCCACCAAGCATCCCCTCCAGGGAATGCCAGGGAGAGCTCCCTGGACTGCTGGCCACCATCCAAAACACGCTCCTCTCCATGGAAAAGCATGGAGATGACAAAACCGGAAGGGGTGGTCTCAGAGCACAGGATACCTGTAAACACTGAAGCATGTTTCAAAGAAAAACAAAAGTAAAATTACAGGGCTGACAAGCTGGGAGGAGCCCAGAGTCACGTCACTCATCCTCTGAAGCCCGCGCTGACTACACTCGTCATTTCACACTTGCCCATGTCATTATTTGCTCCATTCATTCAGCAAATATTTACTGAACACCCACTCTTCTAGATGCTTGGGCTCCATCCAGAAACAGAGATGAGCATCAGCCCTCCCAAGGGCTGGCGTGCGGTGGAGGGATCGTCAGTAAAAGAAGGCAGAAAACGTTAGAAGGTGCTGTGTGCTAGGTAGACACACAGGGTAAAGTGAAGCTGGAGAGATGAGCAGAGGGGACCTCTGTGGAACATTCCAGAAGGAGTAGCTAGAATGAAGGCTTTCCGGAACAGGCAAGAATTAGAGCAGAGCAGAGGGGAGGCTGCTGGGAGAGGAGCGAGCTTGCTGTTAAGGAAACAAAATGAGGGAACACTGTAGGGGAGGGGAGTGACAAGGTTGTCCTTTGTTCTCATGAGAGCCCCGGGAAGGTGAGGTCTGCCTGCAACTCCATGTCAACCACAAGGTCTGACAGGAGTACAAACCTTCTGGGGCTTGGGAGATGGCTCAGTGTGGAAGAGAACTTGCTGAGCAAGCATAACGGTGCTAGTCTGAGTCTCCAGCATCCGTGTAAAGAGCGGGCGTGGCCTTTTCCCTATCTGTAACACCAGTGCTGTGGGGAGCAGAGACAGGAGGGTTGCAGAGGCTTGTTGGCCATCAGTCTAGCTCCAGGTCCAGTAGGGGTACCCTGCCTCAAGGGAACAGGGCAAAGGGTGAGACAGCACACACTCAAACACACCACACACACATATGTACATAAATACACCACATACTCACACACATAAAAATGCATGTGCATCCCCACACCACACAATGTACTACAAATACACATACACACAGAAATACACCACATACTCACACACAAACATACACAGACACGTGCACATCACACAAATACATTACACATAAATAACCACACAAACACACACACATAAATGCACCACACACGTAAACATGTGCATGCATGCATATCTATGTAGTCAAACACATGAACATACACATACCACATAAATACACTACACATACATACCCACACAAATACACTACACACACACAAGTACAGCACACACTCACACATATAAATACACACACACATATACACCTACACAAATACATACTCACATAAACACATCACACATTCACACACATAAACACGCACCAGCATGCGCATACTATACAAATACACTACACACATATACACACACAAATGCACCACACATGCATCCACACACATCAGACATACACACACACCACACATCACACCACACACATTTACAACACTCATACACATTCATACATACATTATACACTCTCACACACCACACATACACCACATACACACACACCTACTATACACACAGCACACATACAAGCCACACATATATTCATACCACCCACCTACCACCACACACACACACACACACACACACACACACACACAATACATGCTCTTATACACGCCACGAACACTCTTTTCATACACACACAGAATACAAAATTTCCAGTGCAATAAATGAATGGATGAATAGATGAAGCGCATACTTTTCCAAAGAGATAGGACAGTAAGGACAACTGGACACACACTCCTCCAATCCGGGGACTATCTAGACCTGAGGCTTGTACTTCAAATGTCTGGGGTTCGCTTCATGACCCTCACACGCAGACCTTCACTCACGTTAGTGAGTCACAAGCTGAAGATTGAAAAGATCCTGGGTGGGACAGAACATAAGTATGTGGTTGTTTTGTTTTTAAGGTTTATTTGTTGTTATTCCATGTGTATGAGTGTCTTGCCTGAATGTACATGCGTATACCATGTGCAGTGCAGTGTCTGAGGAAACCGGAGAGTACCGAATCCCCGGAACTGGAGGTACAGACCAGTTAGCCACTGTGTGGCTGCTAGGAACCGAACCCTGGTTCTCTGGAAGATCAGCAAGGTACTGCTAACTGCTGAGCATGTCTGCAGCCTCAAGTATGTAGTTCTTATGTGCATCCACTCCCTAGCGAGGAGCACCCACCTAGACATTCTCATGCACGTCAAGATACTCAGTACCTGGTGGTTTCCTCACCAGGCCCACGGCACACATTTAATAAATGAACAAATGATTGTTTGCTGAATCCACAAATGAATAAGTGCTTGAGTGAAACAAATTGGTTGCTCTATTCCATTTCGACACAGGTATTTGGAATTATTGTTGTTACTGTGATTACTCCTTATTTATTTATTTATTTATTTATTTATTTATTTATTTATTTATTTAGGGTTTTTTTTTGTTGTTGTTGTTTTTGGTTTTTTTTTTTGAGACAAGGTTTCTCTGTATGTCCCTACCTGTCCTAGAACTCGCTTTGTAGACCAGGCTAGCCTCAAACTCACAGAGCTCTGCCTGCCTCTGCCTCCTGAGTGCTTAGATTACAGACATGTGCCACTACTACTTTCCTTTGTGATGGGGATTGAACCCAGGACTCTGCATGCTGGGCAAGTCCTCTACCAACTGGGCTACACCTCTAGTCTCAGATACTTGGAATTATTATAAACAAAGGACATTCCAGAGCACAGGAAGCCCCATGCTGTTGCTTCCTGTCCTACATCTACCACAAGCCCTACCAGGATATCTCCTCTGGTTCCTTATGTTATACTGATTTTTTTTTTTTTATCTGCTCTGTCCTGTCGAAGCTGGAGTGCAGAGATTTTAGAGTTCTAGAAGCAGCCTGCCTTGGCTGCTCCTGTGGAGTCCTGTGGAGCTCTGAACCAGACCTAGGGTTTCTCTCCAAATGAGAGGGCTGCTGAGGAATGAGGTTCTACTGGGTTGCCCACTGGCCCCAAAGAAAAAGATAATAGAGCCTGGGGTGTAGAGGCATGGATCTGTGTCAAGGGTGGAGGGACACAGGTAGGCAGGCCACATACCCTTCCTCTCTTGGAGAGTATATAGCCAAGCTCATATGCCAGGGCTGCAGAGGCCGAGACCAAACATAGTAGTAAATGTCGGCACTGTAAATACGAAAACCAAGAACCAGAAGGCCCTCCAGTCTGCCCTGTCCCTTCTCCTTCCACATATCTTCATTGCAGCCCAGAGCCTGGAGCTCCATTCAAGGCTGCTGCGTCTCACAGATTCTTGGCCTCTGGCTTGCAGGTGCTGGCTGCCGTAGATTTTGTTGCCTGTAAACAGTAACGCGCTCCTGATTATCTTACATAGTTGGAATAAGCACTCTCATTTTTTTCCTCCTCTTCCCAGAATTCAATAAAGGCCAGAGATTCCACAAGCCATCTGACTCAACTCCATTTCCTCCTTCCTCCTGCTTCTCCACCCTTGTGACCCTGAAAAGGCAGGTCAGAATCCAAGGCTCTGCAGCCAGGCCTAAGGCTGCTGTCACATCTGGCGGTCAGGAGTCACTAATCCTATTGACCCAGGAGTCACCTGGCACACCCCACTGAGTGGGCAGCTCTGCACTACAGGAGAGTGGCCAGGGGTAGTCAAGGGCCTAATGCAGATACCAGGCAGCTCGAGTTCAAATCCTGGGTCCCCAGTTTCTCAACAATGTGGCAAATGAGTTATCCTCTCTGAACCACAATTTCTCCCTCTGTAAATGAGTACATCAATAGTTTCTTTTCCTCACAGTGGCTATAAGGATAGGACTGGAAGGTGCACAGAGAATACATAATAGACAATGACTATAACTATTGGATCTCTGTCAGTGCTGAGCACCTGGCTTAGACCTACTCCTAAGAATGCTTTCATTCCAGGCAAGGAGACAGATGAGGAAACAGGAAGCTAGGGTCCATGGGATTAAATGCAGGGTTCAAGACAGAGAGGGGGAAACTGGGATTGGCACTTTACAGAGATCAACACAGTTACAGAAAGGAGAGGTATCTGTGAAAAGTTTTGAGTGTCTAATAGAAGCCCTTCCAAAAGACAAAGAGCCGGTGTGATGGTGAAGACCTTTAATCCCAGAATTTAGGAGGCAGCTGCAGACAGGT
Organism: Cricetomys ansorgei; assembly: GCA_026225945.1. Classification (NCBI taxonomy): domain Eukaryota; kingdom Metazoa; phylum Chordata; class Mammalia; order Rodentia; family Nesomyidae; genus Cricetomys; species Cricetomys ansorgei. Next base: position 20,644,818 of record JAMJFZ010001100.1, read on the forward strand.
GTCTGGGAGGACTATGGTTCCAGACCAGCCAGAGTTCCAAAATGAGATTCTGCCTAAAAGAGAATGGGGTGGAGGACATTACAGATAGAAATTAGAAACGGCTGCACAACAGAGAACTCCAGGGCCCAGCAAGCTGGGTTGGAAGTCAGGGTGTGAAAGCACAGGGGGTCCATTCTACACTGGGAAGATGACAGGACTTTGGAGGAACAGAGTCCTCCCTGGAAGCCTTGCTGGGAGAGCCGTGGCCTTCCTTAGTCCTGGCTCTTCTCCGTTTCTGGTGTTTGACTTCAGAGACTGACTCTGGTCCCTTTTCTACTTTCTCTCTGACACCCCACCCTGTTCTCACTCAGTCCACACTTGCAGGACTGTTTGTATTCTGAGGACCATGTGGGTTCTGAGTCCCTCTGCCTCCATCACTGCTGCTCTCTCTGACACACCAGCTTCTCGGATGCTCTCCCCGCTTCCCCCACTTAGGAAGAGAAAGGAGAGCAGATGCAAATGTACTTGCGTGGTGTGCTGTGTCCAAGGCAGCTTCGGACACTTCCTGAACTGTTACTTGGGTAGCACATCTCTGTGAGCATATCTTTGCTCCCTAGTTTTTCATGACTCAGATTTGGGGAACCCATTCATCTGCCTGTGGGCCTGTGATAACAGAGCTCTGTGGCTGAGTCAGGATGATGATGATCTATACTATAAAACTTCCGTCCAATAGACGTGAGTGATTACAATCAGTCACGAAGTATCCTGTACTGGAAACCGCTGAGAGTATCGATTTTAATAATTTCCATCACTGATACAAGGCAGGACATACGCTCATTAGCTCAGTTTAGCCACAGTGGGTGCATGTTTCCAAATGTCATGTATCATAAAGATACACAGTTCTTATTTACCTATTTAAAAATATCTTAAAGGTGAGGAGAGGTGCCCATGCCAGGTCTCAGGAGGAGAGCTGGGAGAAGGTCAGCGGAGCTACCTCCAACCCACACATCACAAGTCATCTGCAAAGGCCTTTGTGACATGGCTAGAGGATGGAGGACATGCCCTTGCTGTGCTCAGCAAGCAAGGGCAACAGGAGCCTGCCCTGACCACATTCCCTAGGCTTCAGCCGTCTGTACCTCCCTCCCCAAGCACCCAAGCTCCTGCTATGCTGGGGTACAGGTAGGAGAATGCACCTCCCCTCTGGCAGACTCAATCGTGCCTCAGTTGCGGATCCTTTGTGAGTAACTGAAGCTTCTCCCATTAGTGAAGGTATGTAGGGGCAGGGAAGGAGAGGAGGAGGGGAGGAGGGAAGGAAGAGGGGAAACTAAGGGAGGAAAGGCACTGTCTGACTGACTGCTCCAAGAATCTTGTACACCAGGAATTACTGTGCCCATTGCACAGATGAGATTAAAGCATCTGTTAAGGTCCTTTCTTCAAGAAAAAGAGCTAAGCCACCAAATCACACCCGTTTGACTTGAAAGCGAGGCCTCCTTACAAAAGCTTGAGGTCCTTAATCATAATACAGCAACCTCTACTTACTATGTATATATGTATTTATGTAATTAAGATAGGGGTTTAATGGAGCCACTGGTGGCTTTGATTTCACTAAATAGCCTAGAATAACCTTGAGTATCTGATCCTTCTGCATCTCCCAGGAGCTGGGATTTCAAGCATGTACCACCACACCTATGTTATTCAGTGCTGGGAATTTAACCCAAGGCCATGTGTACCCTGGCAAGTACTCACCAAACTGAGTTACATCCCTACCCTGTTACATAGTGTTTTGGGTCTTTTTGTTTGTTTGTTTTTGTTTGTTTTTTGAAACAGGATTTCATTCTAGCTCAGACTGATCTGAGACTCATTCCTGTATCCCTGTTGGCATTGAACTCATGGGAATCCGGTGTCAACCTATCAAGTACTGAGATTACAGACATATACCACCATATAACAGATTAATGTTTTGGGGAGGGAAAGGGGAATTCCTGGGGTTTGAACCAAGGGTCTTGTGTATACTAGACAAATTATCTACCTTTGAACTAGACCTTCAGCCCAATTTTTTAAAAAAATTTCCTTCTAATTCTTTTCTTGATCTGGTGCCAAAACAATATCATGTATTTTCATTGTTATTCATGTATCACTAGTCTTAAATGTTTATAATGTTGTTAGTCTTTATAACCATCACTTTTGCTTGCATGTAGTGGCACATGCCTGTAATCCCAGCATTCCGGTCATAGAGGAAAGAGGATTAGCCGCAAGTCCTCAGGAAGCATATACTACAAAGAATTCCAGGCCATCTGGGACCGTAGCGTGAGTTCCTGTCTCAATTAAAAGAAAAATCAAATCAAATCACTTTTACATACTAGTCCACCCTGCAGACATGATTCACTCAGCCATCACTGAACACTCAATGTCTCAGCACTGTGAATCGTCTCCACCCAAGCCTTCCCTGGCCTGGGAAGCAGGGCTCCCACCTGCCCAGTCCTGAAGGTTATGTAGGTCACTGGAACCTGACTGGGTCTGCTGCACCACAGCAAGGCATTCTAGGGTGCCCCGCAAGGCCCCCCAGCTCTCCACTTCTCCTTGTCCTTCCATCTGCAGACCCAGTACTGGCTGCCCCATCTACTCAGGCCACAAAATTGGAAGCCACATGATCCTGCACCCAGACATCTCAGGAACCAAAGAGCACCCAAACACCACCAAGTCAGCCATGATCTTAGCACTGGGATGGGAGCAAGCTCCCTGCCAAGGTCCCTGGGTAGCTAAGGCTTGAAGTCTGTTCTCTTGAGAAAGGGCCTTCTAGAAAGTTCTGCCTTCTGGAAGCAGAAGCAGTCGAGGCGGGCAAACAGTCCAGCACAAACGCCTAAGGTGATGGGCCGAAGATCACATTTTCAGGATGCCTCTCTGCTTTATGTGTTTGCAAAGCAGATATTTGGGGAGGTTGGGCTCGGAATTGCTTCATGGTTGCCAGCCTCATGGGAAATGGCTCACATTCTTAGCATAGCTGGAGAGCTGTGAAGCAACAGAAAAGGCTGCTCTGAGGCCGCTGGGGAACTAAGGAAGATGAGCCATGGCCTCGGCATGCCTTCTTGGATGGCTTCTGAGATGGGACATGTTAGATATTTTTTCCAAGAAGGCAGGGTGGTAAGGAGTCTCTAAAGTGTCCGTTGATGAGAGTCACTGCATGGCTTATGCCAGCCCAGGCCTGAGTTCCTTCCAAGACCGCGTATCCAGCCCCTGTCCAGAGAAACATCCCCAAACAAGCAGAAGTTGACTTCACAGCCATGAAGGAAGGATTAATGAGAGAAGCTTCCTTTATAATCACTGGGGTGAAGATTATCATTTCTCCTCCTCCTCTTCCTCTTCCTCTTCCTTCTCCTCACGTAGCCCAGGTTGGCCTCAAACTCTCCATAAAGAAAAGGATAACCCTGACCTTCTAATACTGTAGCCTTCATCTCCCTTAGAATTATGGTCATGCACCACCACATCTGACTGGGATTTCCGTTTTTTTGGTTTTTTTTCTGGGTACGCTTTTGTTGGCATCTTTCTGTTAATTAAGACTACATATCATTTTAAATCAACATCAATAACATTTTCATTTATTCATTGACAGTTGAGTACAGGCATATAATTTATCTTGATTACATCCATCTCTCCCTCACTCTAACTCCTCCAACGCATCTACACAACTCCTTCCAAACTTCAAATCCTCCTTTTTTTTTGGGGGGGGGAGATGACCCACTGAGTCCAATTAGTGCTGCCCCTATGCTCATAGGTGTCAAGTTACTATTTCTGGGTCATCGGCAGCCTACAACAGCATTAAAAAAATAAAAACATAAATAAGCAAGGAAAAAAATCCCTAGTGTCAAGACGTTTTGTCACCTGCCTTGATAGTAAACTCAGATACAGCTATCTTCCTCATCAGAACATTCTAAATGTCCTCTTTCCAGCAGCTGATTCCACTACCAGCCACACTGGTCCAGAGGAAGGTAGGATCAAATCTGTCACTGGTGCATGCTAGCTGCTGGCCAAAGCGGCAGGTGGCCAAAAACCACGCCTATTGAATTCCCTGAACTGAGAAAGCAGCATTCCAGAGACCACTCAGTAGTCCAGGCAACCTCAGGAGGCAATGCCAGGAAATACAGAGGGAGAAGAATTCCTTCCTCATACTGCCTCTGTGGCCAGCGCACAGGTCCTCCATCCGGCTGGCATGGGTGGCTGAGCACCTAGGAAAGTTAGACATGTCATGCCGTGGGGGCCTTGCCCCCTGCCTCCTCGGAGCTCTGCGGAAGCTGCCAGAGAGAAGGCGGGGAGGGTAGAAGCACAGCGAAGCAGGTGCTGTTCCTTGTCTGTCTGAATGTGAACCAGGCAGAGAACTCCCCGGGACTTGAAGCCAGGTGTGCGAGTGGGAGAAGAGAAGTCCCGGCTCCGCCCCGGGGCGGGGCGGCTGTGGCCCGGAGGAGGAATGACAGGCACGTCTCAGAAGTGTGGGAGCCCGGCAGGTGTGAGTGCTAGGGGTTGAAGGGAGACAGGGCCTCCCTGGAGTTTGAATTTCCCGTCAAGCAAAGGGCCTCAGCCCCACCACAATTTGGCTACTGTCTGGAAAAAGCTTTTAAAGATGGCAGTACCACGATGCACCACAACTAATTTAGTCCAACTTCTCCAAGGTGGGACCAGGGATTTTATTTATTCATTCATTCACTCTCATTTATTTAGCATCTCCGATAATTACACTATTCAGCTAGGCTGAAGAATCAGTGCTTTGAAGGTATCAGATGTAGCCTGGGCTCGTCACAAAAAATAAGTAGAACTTCTGAGTGATTCATCAGCCACCTTCTCCCTAGTGGACTGACTGCTCCCTGCTCCCTTCTCAAGTCTGCACTTCCCTATTACCCTTTTTTATTTTGGTTTTTTGAGACAGGGTTTCTCTGTTGGATTGGTCTTGAACTCACAGAAATCTGCCTGCCTCTGCCTCCCAAGCACTGGGATTAAAGGCCTACGCCGCCACTTCCGCCCTGCCACCTATACTACCCTTTAAACCCATTGCACTCTCATCTCCTGGTAGAAGGCCTGAAGACCATCCAGTCATGAGCACAGCCCTTTGAGGTCAACTGTCACTTAGGACTCAGACTTAGGACCATGCATAGCCATCGATAGGCAGTTACCTGTCCAACGGCTCCAACGGCTCCATCTGTTCTCGCCAGGGCAAACACTATGGTGTCTCTTATCTTTCTTGTCACCTGCCGACCTGTCTCCATATACTGCCCACATCGTATGCTCAGTGTTTCCTGGCTGATTTAGACATGAGGGCACTTTAACATTTCAAGCAATTTTGATGGGAGAGTTGAAAAACGTCTAGTATGGATGGGCGGTCTTACTGTTGATGGGTGACCCTGGCCATGGAACTGTATATGGTGGGAATGGGGACATGTAGTGAATATCAGAAAATGACCAAGAAATGCCCCTTGGGCTTTCTGTAGTGAACACATGCATAACTCATACAACTAAATCCTGGAGGAATTCTGTTTCTGCATTGATCATTTTTCATCGATTCAGCAGTTCCCCGAGGTAGTATGGGTGATGGAGGGTGTTTTCTGTTTAAAAAAACAAAAAGAAAAAAAAAAAAAACCCTTCAAATATTTGCTGCAGTCACTCGAGGAAACTTCAACATGGTACCCTGAGCTTATATATTTACATCTGCTCTCTTTATTTCCGAAAGAGCACCCCAGAAGCCAATCTATCACATGGTGTGTAAGACCAGGGGAAAATGGGGTATTCTAGCCAGAGAGACCAGCTGTGTTAGTGAAAGGGGACTGAGGACCACATGGTCCCCTGCATGCAAGAGGTTCTGTGAGTGCGGGGAGGGGGAGAACAGGGATCCCTCCCTGTGGGTTGGACCATGACCTGTCTCCATCAGGGGCCATTTTCACCTTCTTTTCCTCCCACTTCACTAGGCAGACAGAGCATCTCTCTGGGGTTCTGCTCTGACTCCCTCCTTCCCTCGACTTCCCGTCACTGAGTCCCTTTTCTTGTGTGCGTGTGACAGAGCATGAACATGTGTGTGTGTACACGTGCACATGCGTGTAGAGGTCTAGAACAACTGTGTGTGTCCTTTCTCAGGTACTATCCATCTTTTTTTTTTTTTTTCTGAGGCAGGGTCTTTCTTTGACCTGGAACTGGCCGACTAAACTAGGCTGTATTGACAGGGAGGCAGGGGAACTGCCTGTCTCCGTCTCTCTGGTCCTAGGATTACAAGGACGGGTTGCCATGCCTATTTTGTTGTTTTGCTTTGGTTTTGATTTTGGTTTGCTTGTTTTTTTTTAACATAGGTTCTGGGTATCAGGTCCAGGTTCTTGTGCTTAGAAGGCAGCGACTAGCTCACTGAGTTATGGCCCTATTGCCTTTCCTTTTTCTTTTGTCTATTGAAAACACTCTGCCTGGAGCTAGGAGGCGGTGGTGTGCACCTCAATCCCAGCACTTGGGAGGTAGAGGCAGGAGGATCTCTGAGTTGGAGACTGGCCTGGTCTACAGAGCAAGTTCCAGGATAGCCAAGACTCAAAAAACCTAAAAAAAAATGAAAGAAAGAAAGAAAGAAAGAAAGAAAGAAAGAAAGAAAGAAAGAAAGAAAGAAAGAAAGAAAGAAAGGAAAACACTTCGCCTGAAACCCACCAAGAATGAAATCAAAAGCTAAACATCTGTTGGATCAAGTGTCTGTACCTTGACTCACCAAGCACTAAGCTTCCCAAGACATAAGCTCAGCTCAAGTCAGGGACATAAACAGGCAGAGTTCCCCACGCAGCGCAGAGGAAAGCAAGAACTGACTCTCAGATGACAAGATGCCCTGCCTGACTCACAGCAGAAGAAATCCAAGTTAAAGCTACAGCAAGATACAGCCGTCACCTATCAGATTGGCTGAGATCAAAAAGTTTGATATGGCTCAGGGAAAAGGCAGCTCACAGGCTGGGATGGGGGTGTGCCTCGACAACGCTGTGTGAAAACCAATTTGGCAACCTCTCCCTTTGTTACAAATTCCCACGGTCTTCAAAAGGCAGAAGAATGTGATAATTAAGAATTTGAGTTGAGTCCCAGCTATGCCAGTTATTCCACTTCCCTGTGCCTGGATTCTTCTCATCTGCAAAGTAGCATGAGTGAGCATACCTGGCGCTGCAGCAAGTTTCAGACAGTAAGATGCACTAATTGATGCAAAGTACTTACAGCAAATCCCAGCTCTCAGAAAATACTATGCAAATGTTAATGATCCTTACTATTAATTGCCCCAGCAATTTTACTGCTAGGAATCTACCCTACAGACACCCTTGCAAGCATGCTGAGTGTCCAGTTGTAATTCACTGAAGCGGCTGAGGCAATTGGGCAGAAGACTGGAACCAATCCAAATGACCACAAACAGCTAAGTCAGTTCTGGTGTGTGTAAAACAATATCCTCTGTAGGTACAAAAGACATGGTGAGTGATTTTTTTTTTATTATTATTTCTGTTCAGTGTGCATAGCATGCTCCCTTAAATATCTGTAAGTAGTCAGGAGAGAGAGGGGCATGGTGGCACACTCCGGTTAGCTCAGCACTGAGGATCAGCAGTTCAAGGCCACGCTGAGCTACATGAGACCCTGTCTGTAAAAATAAAAGAAAGGGCTGCAAACACAGCACAGGGTAGAGCATATGTCTAGCGTGGGCAAGGCCCTGGGTTTAATGCCTGGAACCAGAAAGATAACACACATCACAATAATAAATAAAAACAGGATAACACACACAACATTCTCTTATCTATAATTACAAAATTAAAAAAAAATCTCTAATCTAAAAAATGGCACAAGTATTTTTTATTTTGGTAGCAAGAGCTGAATTCAGCTGAAGGCTGATGATGGATTTATCTTATTGGTGCAAAAATATTAGTGTTTAATCACAGAGCGTGGCCCAATCCACAGACCAACACCTTCCTTCATTCCTTGAATTCCAATTTCCAAACAATACTGCTCCTGCGGTTTCCAGATAAAGGATTATGGACCTATAACCTGATTTATCTTTTTTTCCCCCTTGATATTAAAATATCCCTGCAAGTGCACAGAACAGACTATTCCCGGTAGTCCCCATGAAGGGGCAAGCACGGCTGTAGATTGGGAGAGAAATTTTGCAAAGTATTTCAACTCACGGTTTAAAAGAGTGTATGAATACTTTCAAAAAGAAAGAAGTCAGATTTACGCCCTGGGTGCCACCACTAAAGGCCCCGCCCTCTCCCCGTGCTGGGCGTGGTAGGCTGCCTGGGAACTTGGAACTGGGAAGTAGGGCTCCAGGGCGGGGTCAGGTGGATCGCGAGCCTCACCTCTGAGTCACTGGGCTGCCCTGAGCACCGTAGTGTGGTAGCCTCCCAAGAAAAGGGTAGATAATGAGGGTGACTCAGGGCCCCCTCAGCTTCCTCCTCTACACTTTTTCCCACCAAGGGTTGAAAATAGCCCCTCAGCGACATCTCATCACATTTTCCAGCAGACAACAGGGTAAGGGCATCAGGTCCCAGAACCAAAGGACGCTTGAAAAGTGTTTAAAATACCCGGCAATGTGAGCTAAGCCCCTTGCAAGAGAAGAGTTGAGATTCTGTCCTGGAAGGGACCAGCTCAAGGCCACGAAGAATAAAAGAAGTCACACAAGCAAGCGGTGGAAAGGCAAGCCCCGGACATGATATTTTAAATGATTGTTTATATTGTATTTTTAGAAGATTTATTTATTTTTATTTCATGCGTATGGGTGTTTGCTTGCATATATATGTATATGTACATGTACATGTACATGTACATGTACATGTACATGTATATGTATATATACATCATTGTAGATGCCTGTGCCCTGGAGGTCAGAAGAGGGTGTGGGATCAACAGGAACTGAAATTACAGATGTTGTGAGTCTTCATGTGGGTGCTTAGAACTGAACCTGGGTCCTCTGCAGGAGCAACAAGTACTTTGAACTGTTGAGCCGTCTCTCTAGCTCCTTCATTTTATTTTTAAAGAGAAGGTCATGCTAATTTGCCCAGGATGGTCTTGAATTCCAGAGTTCAAGTTATCCTCCTGCCTCAGCCTTCTGGGTAGATGAGACTACAGGCATGGTCACACCAAATAGTGGAAATAACTCATTTTATTAAAACAGAGATGATTCCGATGGAAATTAAATTTGAAGGCCTGGGATTTAGGGCCTTTCTGTGCAATCTTCTTCTATAGCGGTCCTTGTGAATGAAGTATGTGTGTATCCTTCCATATTGTTCTGTGTATATATGCACATTCTGTGTCTCCACAAGAATATTTGCGTACATATTCACATGTATGTATGCACCCACATATATTTATATACAAGCATACATACACAGTTATTTGTCTAAACATGTCACACACTCAAGAATGAACCTACCCACTATTCATTCACAGAAAAAAATTTCCAATAAATCTCTTGCAACTCAAATCCCAAACTGATAAAACATACATACTCAAATATGTATATAAAGTACATACACAAGTTTTTTAATGTTTTATACTACTACAATAACTATAATATTGTGCAGATATTGACAGGGGATGGAATATTGTTGAAATATTGTTCCCAGTGTACAGAAATTGGGAACAAAGCAATGTCCATTCATAAGCGATGGTCAAACAAATTACCACACATCCATGTTTAAGAATACTATGCAGGGGCTGGAGAGGTGGCTCAGATGTTAAGAGCATCCACATGGGTTTTATTCCCAGAACCCATATGACGGCTCACAACTGTCTGTAACTCCAGTTCCAGGGGATCTGACACCCTCCCATAGACATGCATGCAGGCAAAACACCAATGCACATAAAATAAAAAAATAAAAATATTTGTAAAAAAATTAAGCTGGGCATGGTGGTGTATGCCTTTAGTCACTCAGGAAGCAGAGGCAGGCAGGTGGATCTCTGAGTTCAAGGCCAGCTTGGCCTACAAAGAAGTTCTAGGACAGCCAGGGCTACACAAACACTGTCTCAAGACACAAACAAACCAAAAGAAACCAAAAAAAAAAAAAGAAGGAAGGAAGGAAGGAAGAAAGGAAAGGAAGGAAGGAAGGAAGGAAGGAAGGAAGAAAGGAAGGAAGGAAGGAAGGAAGGAAGGAAGGAAGGAAGGAAGGAAGGAAGGAAGGAAAAAGAACGTGCATAGGCCCAGCAAGGTGGTTTACACCTTTAATCCCAGCACTCTGGAGGCAGAAGCAGGTGAATCTCCCTAAGTTCAAGGCCAGCCTGCTCTACATAGGAAGGTTCAGAGTTACCAAGAGTTATCCAGGGAGACCCTGTCTCAAGAAGAAAGGAGGCTACTCTAATTTAGTAGAGGACCCAGTTTCGGTTCCTAGCACCTACATGGTGACTCACAACCATTTGTAACTCTAGTTCCAGGGGATCCAACACCTCTTCTGACCTCCTGTACAAATTCACAGAAAATAAATATTTTTAGAAGAAGAAACTGCCAGCACCATTTAAAAATAAAAAGAAAGAGGTGCTGCAGAGATGGCTCAGCAGTTGAGCACTGTCTGCTCTTCCAGAAGACCAGGGTTTGAGTCCCAGTACTCACATGGCAGCTCTCAATCAGCTGTAACTCCAGTTCCAGGGGATCTGATGCCCTCTTCTGGCCTCCACAGGCACCAAGGCACACATGTGGTGCACAGACATATATGCAGGCAAAACACCCATACACATACAAATAAATAATAAATTATTTAAAAAAAACAAAGAATTAAATTAGCAATAGATTTTTGTTCTTTTTTTCCAAAGAGTATTATTTTTTTTTTTTTTTTGGCAACTTCACACATGTATACAATGTATCTGGAATACCAAACTGGTGATAATTCTTTATTAAGTATTAATACATAAAAAAGATATACATAGTATTTAGGTAAACCATTGATTTTAAAGATTTATTTTATTTTAAATTATACAAGTGTGTGTGTGTGTGTGTGTGTGTGTGTGTGTGTGTGCACTTGAATGTAATGTCTGAGGAGGATAGAAGATGGCTTCAAATTCCCAGGAGCTGAAGTTACAGGCAGTTGTGAGTTGTGTTAAGAACTGAACTCAGGTCCTCTGCACAAGAAGTATGTGCCATTAGGCACTGAGCCATCTCTCCAACCCATAATCCATTCATTTTATATAATAGTTTTAACTGAGTAGCTTCCATAGAATCTAAACATATACGTTTCCATGAACATTGTATGCACACTCCTTTATCTGTACGTGCACTAGCAATGAGAGCAATAGGTATTAATTTATTTTTCTTTTTAAAAATTATTTTAAAAAAATCATTACATTTTATTTCTTGTGTGTGCATACAAGGCATGTGTGTGGCACGTGCTTGCCAAGGCACGCCTGTGGAGGGACTCTCTGAGTCAGTTCTCTCCTTCCACCACGAGGGTCTCTGGGATTGAACTCTGGTCATCAGGCTTGGTAGCAAGTGCCTTTACCTGCTGAGCCATTCTACTAGCCCTATTTGGTTTGTTGTTGTTCTCTTTTATTTATTTATTTAGCTATACAGTGTGGACAGGTACTCCTTGAACTTGCTCTGTTAGCTGGGAATGAACCTAACCCTCCTGGCTTAGCTTACCAAGAGCCACGATTACAGGTATGAGACTCTGTGCCCAGCATTTTTTTCCCTAATGTTGACTTTATCACGTTAGTAGTACCAGCAGTTTATCATAAGTTTTTTTTTGGCTTTCTAAAGGTTCTTGTATCGGTTGCCAATATTTCTGTTGAGTCATTTTTTTTTTTCCAATTTTTAGATATTCACGTTTACATGTTCATCAACTTTAAGATTTTTTTTTGTGTGTGTGCCTTTTGCTCTCTGGTTTGCAAATACTTTCCAGATCTGCTTGTTTGTTGACTTTGTGCTATCTTTTCAAAGGAGAGTTCAACAGTTTCGATGCAGTGAAATGTATTTCTCTTTTCTTTCAAAGCACAGGTATTTAGGCTTCTCCCTGCTCTGTCTTCATGGTCCAAGAAAGTTACTAGAACTCTAGCTAGCTATTACATCTGCATCACAGGCAGCCAAAGAGAGAAAAGGTCAAGAAGAGGATTTCACCTTCCCATAAAGGCACTTTTCCAGAACCTTCTGCATAACAATTCCCGTGGAGCCTTAGTTGGCTGCAATGTTGTCATGGTGGCAGTGTTGAGAAATGCAATCTCCTGAACTCAACATTCAGAGCCAAGAACACCCTTACCTCTTGGGATTCAGTAGACAGGAGAGAGCACACGCTGCTCAGGTGAGCTGGAGCCTCAAAACCCACCTCTCAGGACAGACGGAGCCTCTCTTCTGCCTACACAGAGAGCCCACTGGGGAGGGACCTCAGCTCAGAGACCACTGTGGCCAAAATCTCAGAATGGTTGTAGTTTCAAAAGGTGATGCCTTTGCCTCAGGCTGTTCGCTCTGTGACCTCCTCGGGAAGAGAGGGTTGTGGCTGGGTGGGGATCACTAAGTGGGGTTGATGGTTCTGAACTGTGGGAAATACCACTAGGCACTTCCAGGCAGATGGAGGCTTTAGGGAATTGCTGTGATTCATGCCAATCTGATGGGCGTGTCTGTGCCACAGAGAAAAAAACAACAACATTGGAACATTTCTAACTGGGCTACCTCCCTCTCTAGCCACCCACAAACCCATTTGCTTTTAACAAGGGCCCAGATCAGGGTCAGACACAACTACCTAAGGTCTGCTTGGTAAAAGGCATCCAGGAAAGGGATGGTCTGATGGTGGGCAGGGGCCATGAAGGAAAGGAATTGAGAAGGCAAGGCTCTCACCAGATGAAAGGCACACCGCCTGTCTGGTGGTGCAGCATTTGGATCCTCAGGACAGGCCTGCATCCAAGTTCAAGAGGGGACTTCTTCTTTCGAGTGTCTCCCACCCCTACTCCCCAAGCCCCACCCACTGCTCTGAACATCTGCTGACCAGTGACAAAGTAACAGTGGTATGTGGTCCTGTCCCTCCTGCGGATGCTTGAGGAGGGGCCTGATTGGGTCTCAGGCTTCAGTCGCAGGTCTGAGCATTCCTAAGGTAGTTCTGTTCCAGAGACCAGCAGTTCTCTCTCTTAAACACATCTTTAAGAAAGTGATAGCAAAGAGGACATGTGTCTCAAGGAAGCCTGACACACAAGGACCGCCATGAGCTTGAGACCAACCTGGTCTATAGAGTCAATTCTGGGCTAGCCTGGAATATCTTATGAGACGTCTCGAAAGCGAAGTAAAACAGAATAATAATAGACATTCATTGTTAAAATTCCTAGGAAACACCCAAAACATGGAGAGAAGGCAGCAAATAACTGCAGATTCAGAGAAAAGAGCTGTTCGGATTGGACCCGTCCTCTTCCAGAGTTCCCAGTAGCCAGGTTTGACTTCTCCTCGGAGCACCCCTGGACTCAGCGGCCTGCCGGGAGTTCCATACAGTCACAAAACTGGCTTCCATGGCCGATTCGATGCTCTCACGCGTCCTGTCAGTGCTTCATTCAGTCTTGAACTTGGAATCATCACTGGCGCTCTTTTCCCCGCTCTGGTCAACACAGCCCAGCCCAGAATTGTTACTGACCCCACACTGATGTAAAATTTTGATAGTTTGTTTACCATGAGCAAACGTGTTTGTTTGAGACAGGATCTTACCCTGAGCCACGCCACATGGGTTTCCCTGGGTAGATTCTTATTTTTAAACGTAAGAGATAAAATGTTTGTCAAGGCCTGGGGATGTGTAGTTCAGCTAGTAGAAAGTTTGTCTAATGTACAAGATGCCCTGGGTTTAATCCCCAGCACTACATACGATGGGCGTTGTGGCTCACACCTATCATCCCAGCCCTCAGGAGACCGAGGCAGGAGAATCGTGAGTTTGAGGCCAGACTGGGGCTACATGAGACCCTGTCTCAAAATTAAACAAATAAATAAACTTCTTTGAATACGAAGATTCTTGTTGGTTTGTTTTTGGTAGTTTTACTTCTCTGTGCACATGGTCTTGTGTCAGTAGATAGAGACTTGAGGGAATTGTTGTGACCTGTGCCAATCTGAGGGGTATGTCTGTGCCAGAGAGAAAAACACAACAGTAGAAATACTGACTAAATCATTCAGAAGCCTGCCTGTCCTTCAGCAAGAGCCTATCTTGCTGATCTAAGGTCTGCTTGCTAAAAGGCACTGGGGGGAGGGGTGGCCCAACGGAGGGCAGAGGTCATGAAGGAAAGGCACTGAGAAAGCATGGCTTCCACCAGATCCACATACTAGATTTTGTACTGTAGGGGAGCTCGGATTATTTTCTATCTGTCCAGTTTGGCTCTGTGCTCCCAGCACCCAGCACTCTGTTTGACATGCCCGGTAGGCATCCCATAGTATTTGTGAGGTCATCGAATGAACGAACCAGTGAAGGAAGGTCTCAGACACTACTTAGATCTTTGTAGGCAGATCTTTGCACACACTTTATGAGGAGTGATCAAGGATCAGTAGGGAAGGAAGAGAAGCAGAGACCACAGCCCGGGTCCTTTGGTGAGCAGGGACAGCCTCTCTAGTAGGCCAAGGGTATCTGTTCAATGTAAACATTTCCCAGGCACACCTAGAAGTCCTTTTGCATGTCTCCACCATTCCCTGAAATGGGGCCATCACTACTGCTCTGTTCTGGACAGAGCCCACACAGTTGGCACCAAAACCCTGCCAAGTCCTTACTGTGGGGCAGGCACACAAACCCAACCCGAGATCCTCCCCAAGAGGGTGACTGAGGAGCTCGCTTGGAGACTGTTGGTCTGTTAGCCCCGCCACTTCTCTTCCTGGGCACCAATTCTGAGCTCCCAATGTGGACCCGCCTCCTCCCAGCCAGGACAGTAAGGGATTTTCCCAACCCCAACCCACTGACATGTGGGATTTTAAAATAACAAAGCCAGACTCCAAGAGAGGAAATTCTAAGAACATGAAATAAGTCAGGAGAGCAGAGGTGGGTGTTTATTTTCCATGACCACCTACTCCTCTGCGCTGCCCCTCCTTCCCAGGCTGGGGGAGGAATCAGGATTTAGATGAGAACACCACAAAGCTAGAGGAAACCCATCTTCCTGTGTTTGCAGAGGAACAATGCCGGAGGCACCTTTCCAAGGTCTGCAACTTTTCCTCTGGACATAGGATTTTAGGTCTCTATGCATTCCTGGGAGGAGGTCCCACAAAGAATGTCGGATGTAAACACTGCTTTTCAATCACTCAGTTACATCTGCGACACACAAAAGCCACAGTCCCCTGGGACCGCTTTGCTCAGGTCCGGCCCACCAGGTGTGGATGGAAAAGTGCATTTGGAGTCCTAGTCCCGCCTTGCAGCCAGTTCCAAGAGCTCATTGGCTTCCTCTGTCTACCTCTCAGCTCTGCCCTCTGCCCTCTGCCCTCTGCCCATGCTTCTGCTTCTGCCCACTCCTGTCCTGGACTACTGCCCACCTCTAGCCTTCCTGGCCCCAGAGCACATTGCCTCAAGCATCCTGTCCCTAACCCATCCCCCACACTGTACCTCTAAGCCAGGCCCCTTTTCCTTCTAGAATTTCCCAACAGCATCACCAGGTGCCTTGTGTGTTTTCTAGGATCTCGGAGATAACTGGGCCATGCCAGTCTCCTCTCCTGCACACGACCATCCCAAAGCAGGAAGGATCAAACAAAACAAAAACCCCAGAAAGATCAGACCGCCAATTAAGCTCTTTAACTGGACAAGTTTTCGAGACACTGGCCAGTGTTTGCTGCGTACCCAGGAGTGCTGTTACCATGTGCAAAGGACATCAACCCTCCCAAAGCAGGGTACTGAGACCCAGTCCTCGTGCAGAGTGAGGGCTCTCTAAAGCGATCAACACCATACTTTAGAGAGAAGGACACTCCATCTTCACTGCGATTTAGCTGGGCATTTTCGCAGGTTCTTTTGATGACCACTCAGACCCTCACTTTCCCTCCCAAGGCAAGATTCCCTTGCTCAAAAATACTGACTCCCATTGGTCTTTCAGGTGACTATCCAGGGTCTCCTAGGAAACCCTTCCTGGATCTTGGCCCCCAATCTGAGCTATTCAGTGTGTGTGTGTGTGTGTGTGTGTGTGTGTGTATCAAAAACTGACATTAGGACCAAAATGTCACAATATTTTTACCTCTGTGTCCCCAGAATTGAGCTCAGGATCTGGCTCAGAGCAGAGGCTCGGGTAAATATTTGTGGAATGAATTAAAGCCATACTCAGTAATCAGTCTCTTTGGCTGGTCTGAGAGCATCTAATCCCACACTGGGTCATCTGCCTTCCCTCTTCCTGTCCCAGGCTCTGTCTTACACAGCAGGTCTCCCAAAGTCACGAAGTCCGGGGATCTGAGCCTGTAACCTTTGAGGTTCCTTCCACAGAATGGCCAAGTTTGTCCAAATGTCCACATACACTGCTTTGGGTTTTCCCTAAGTCACACTGGCCTCAGCACTTCCCTGCAGGGCCCCAGGGCCAGGTCTGTTGCCCTGACACTCCCAGGGCCTCGGCCTCGGCCTTCACCTTGACAGGCAGGGCCACCGCGTTCTGCAGGCTCAGTGGGGTGGCTGACCAGGTCCTGCCTAGCGTTCCACGGAGGGAGGAGGACCAGCTTGTGCATCCAGGGCTCTCAGTGAACACCCTGTTCACATTCCAGAGCCAGCCGGAATGCCGGGACGAGCCAAAGGCCGCATTCCTTCGGCAGCAGCCAGATCGCAGCCCAGGCTCCTGCCCCGCCTCCCTTCGGTCCCAGCAGGCCCAGCAGGGAAGCGCGGCCCCAGTCCGCGCGGACGCCCCCTGGCGGCAGGAGCTGTCACGGCGCTCTTGGGTTCTCTGATCGCCACTTTTCCTCCTTCCCGAAGCTCCCAGATTCTAGACACTGTGACTCCCGTCTACAACCCCACTATAATGTTTGCGGCCTCGACCTTTTCTAACATCCTGGTACCAGCCTCCTATTCCCCACCCCTGGCCTCCTCTCAGAAGAAATCACCACCCAGTGTGTCACCTTCCTGTAGGTACTTTCAAGGCTAGAGACCGGGAAAGAGTGAGTGGCAGGCCTCACCTTGGCCCAGTTACTCGGATTCTTGCAGAACGACATTTTTGAAACTCCAGTGAGGTCTTAGGGAAAGGAAATGTAGTCAGTCCTTCTTCTTGGTGGTCCTGGGCACGGTGAGTAGACCCACACATCAGGGCCGCTCACCCAGTGAGGATCTCTGGGAGGGGTGAGAGTTGAGGCCCGAAGAGGGTAGCTTCCTCAATGCTATAAGCACATCAACACAAACATACTACTGTACCAATATCTAAACGCTGCTCAAACAAGTAAGCAAAGGAATCTTTTTTTTGGGGGGGGAGGAGGGTGTTTGTTTTTTACCTAAAGGCAGGATCAGGCAGTGAACGTTCAACCTAAGGGAGAGGGATGTGTAAGACTCAGCTACTCCTCATTCTGCCCACTTCTCTGCAGTAGGGACCTTGGCACTGCATGGGTTCCTCCCCTCTTTCCCAGCTTGTTGACTTGTGTCTTTCTTGGGGGAAAAGAGCTACAGATGATTTCTGTTTACATAGGAACACAGGCACGATTATCTGCCCACACAGTGCTGAGGTTCCTGGGAACCCACAATGTTAAATAAGACAGCCGGAAACTTGCTTTGCTCACCATGCAGGAAGATGGTTACCAGAAAAGGTGAGAAAGCAGGAGTCAAACTCTCATTGGCCAACATTTCAGTTTCTACAAAGGGCGAGGACTTAGGAGAGCGTGGCCCCAGGTTGAGCTTGGTGTGGCTTACCTTGTGTGGCTGTTTTCCTAGCCTCTTCAAGCAGGAAGATAAAGTGGCCCATTCTTAGGGGGCATAGGTCTTACCCACCATGTCTACAGGTAGGCCCACAGTGACAGGGTGGAAAGAGACCATGGAACCATGGGTTTGAGGGTGCACCCTGGCTCAAGTCCCCCTACCCCCACAATTCTACACTTGTCACACTGACTCCAGAGTTTGTCAAATAGACACATGAAGGCAAAGTTTCAGTGGTGAGTGAGGGTGCTTAATGTGATAATGTCTAAGTCAGACTCAAGGGAAGTCCCAGCAACGGTCTATTCTTTTCTCAAATACTTACCAAACTCAAGCCCTGTTTCCAAGAGACTCAGTATTCCTTGGAGGTGACAGCCGGGTAAGTGACCAGACAGAGGCAGGTCCGGTCCAGGTGAGACACAGGGAAGGGTGCTGGAGCCAACTAGAGCAGAACAGAACATGGAGTGGGAGGTTCTAGAAAGGACTTTAGTGGAGTCCTGGGAGATACAGGGACATAGAGGGCTCTTCCAGAGGAGGGGACTCTTTCTTGCCTCTACTCTAGAGTCTTCTTTCATGCCGAGAGGTCACTATGTCCCTGGGCCGGTGTTTTGCTGGAGAATTTCCACAGTCTCTGCTGACCATGTGTCTAGATCAGCTAGCCTGTAAGCCTGCGTTCTGAAGTCGCGTTCTGAAGATGAATGTGATAAAAAAAAAAAAAATTCCCTAGGTAGGGTCAGGTTTCAGGGAAGAATTAGTTCCAGAAATTTGGCCTCTTGCCCTTGGGAATACTTCCAGGCAGGGCCCTCCCCAGGTCAACCCTCAGACCTCTGTGTGTCCAGGGGCTGCACAGAACTGAATGAGCAGGGCTCAGTCTCATAAACAGGACTGGGCCCCATCTGTACTGCCCACCCAAACTGTTTTTACCTTTCCAACATAGGTGGATGGCTGCTTCTGAGCCCCACCCTCTCCTTGTGCTTAGAATGAACAGAAAACCACCAGGCATTGCCTATCCCATAAGAAAAATAAGATAATAAGGCATTGAAAAAAGTTATTTTCTGTGTATTGGTGTCTTGTCTGCATGTGAGTCTGTGTACTAGGTGTGTGCCTGGTCCCATCAGAGACCCCAGGACTAGATTATGAGCTGCCATGTGGGTGCTGGGAATTGAACCTGGGTCTTCTGGAAGAGGTTCTTAACTGCTGAGCCATCTCTCCAGCCCCCAGATAATAAGCTGTTTGCAAGTTTTCTTTTCTGTTCTATTCTTTATTTCTTTTACATTTATTGACTGTGTGTGTGTGTGTGTGTGTGTGTGCGCACACGCACGTGCGTGCGAGTGCCTGACATGGTATCGTGTAGAGATCAGAGGGCAATTTTAGGGAGTTGGTTCTCTCCTTCTACCATGTGATTCCAAGGATCAAACTCAGGAGTCAGGTTTGGTGACAAGTGCTTTTAACCACTAAACCATCTCACTGGTTTTCCGTTCTCTTACAATTTTTAGATAGTCTTTCACTCCTGGTTCTTCTGCCTCTACCTCCGAAGGGCTGGAATTACAGGCATGCACTGAAGGGCTGGAATTACAGGCATGCGCCACTGCACCCAGTTAATGCTGAGGATTCAGTCTAGAGCTTCCTGCATGCTAGGCAAGGGCACTCCCCACCGAGACACACCCAGCCTTTGCAAAGTTTTCAGACTTATCTTGTAATGTTTCCCAAATCATCGGGAAGGCAGGTTGACCAGCCTGGTCCCACTCACTGATTCTAAGGCAGGAGGAGGTCTTCAGTAGGGTCCAGGACTCTGCACATTTGAAACTCATCCCAAAGAGTCCCACTGCTGCTGGACTTTAACAAGAATGATAAAGATGCTTTGCATTTCTCCTCAGTAAATCCACTGAGTGTGGACTTTTCCTCTGTCAAGATTTGGACAGATCCCACAAGATTACTTTTATAATCCTCTGTCCCTAGAAAGAATTCCACAGGGGTGAGCAGTTCCAAGGAAGCCTCTTCCACTGTGCAGGGAGGACAAATGTAGAGTAAACCAAGACGGAGCTGGAAAGCCCCACAAAGCAGGCAGATCCACTCTCGTGAACAATACAAAAGTACCCACAGTGGAACTAACACCACCTCTCCACCTCTCTTTTCTCTCTGTACCGGAACCAGACATTCATGAGGTAGACCAAAGTCAGGCAAAAATCACCTGCTGTTAAGGGCTTTAGCCAGCATGAGAACCAAAGTCCCTACGGGTCATGGTTCTATCATCTGTCACTTGAACACTGCCAGGAACAGTCTTCACAGAGTCCAGTCGCCCAGGTCCTTGGCCCTGAATAAACCCGAAGAGTTGATAAGATAGGAACTTGCCGTCTTGGTTGTGGCACACACTTCCTGAGCCACGGCATGATTTTGCTCACGCCCCCATGACACGAGCAAGCACTCCAGTCACTAGGTGCTGTTGAGGTCAAGGCACAGAAACTTGATATTACCTCAGGCCTCATCATACATGAGAGCTGATATCATTTCAAAAGGTTTGACTGGTTCGAATTTGGAAGATAGACCTTGTCAGAGCTGTCATTGGTTCAATGGCATAATGCAGCTAGGAGACTCAGAGAGGCATGAAATGACAGCAAAGGCACTTTCTCAGCTCATAGGCAGGTGCTGGCTGCATTGCCTTCGTTTCTGAAGGGTGGGAGGCTTTTCTTAAAGCCTCCCCCTTATTCTCTCTGTGAGGACACCTCTAGTTACTTTGTGAAGTCAGTCCCACTAGTAAACAGCAAAAGTATTTTTTGTTTATTCTTAAAAATTTTTTAAATTAAAAAAAAATATTTTGGTATTTTGAGACAGGATCTCTCACATTCCAATTTTTTAAGATAACATAGTAAATACATAAATAAATGTTACATAATGTTCTTTCTTTTACGTCTAATAGACCATCTTATATACCCCCAACTTGGAGACCATTGACCTGGAATCTTCCCAGCCCAGGACCCACATCTCTCAGGAAAGGAGCCCCCCAAAACCAAGTGAGCAGGTCCCTTACCATGCAAAGAAAGTCTATCCTAGGAGAAAAACCCCACACATTCCAGTTCATTCTTCTACCTCTGAATATGCAATGCCACACTCCCAGTATCCTGTGTCCGGTAGGGCCAAGCCTGGGGGAAGGGGAGGTGGAGAGGGCACCAGGGAGTCTGAATTTGTGGCATTCCTTTGGACTTTCAGGCGGTTCTCAAACTGCATTCCTGAAGGGACAATGGCTGTGTTGCTGGCCTGAGAATGGAGAAACAGCGGCCCCTGGTGGTAAGGATGTATAATGCTCCCCAAGAGCTAGATTGCAGGCTTCTGCCACCAATGCAGTTATCATGAAAGCCCTTTTGTCATCTGTTTGGTAAAGGAGAAAGGGGAGGGCCTGAAGAGACACAAAAGATCTGGTAAGTCCCAGTAAGGCCATCATGAAACCCTTGTTCCTTCCAAACTCTGTAAGCCTCTTTAGAGTGGCTTGATTAAATGGAAAGATAAAAATCTGGGGACTATTTTGTAGGTCCCACTGCTCTCTCCGTCCTCAGTGGGTGTGCTCCAAGGGTCTCTGCCTCACTGTCTGGCACCCTGCCTGACCCCCAGCTGCTTCTGCACTGCCATGTGCTTCTGCCATGGAGCAAACCTGACTTTTTCCCAGCAGCCTGGACCCTCTTGCTGCCAGCTGCCTCTTGGTGCTGCTGCTTGGCTCCCTTGCTACCCTGCTGGGGACCCCAGGGTCCTGGCCACCATCCCCTGTGCCCCATCATGAGCCCCAAACAGAGCTGAGGACCACTAGGGAGCTGGCACATTTCCCCTTCATGGAAATCTGGCTCTGTGAGGTCAGGGAGCTTTGGGGCTTGAGGACCCTACCCCCCCCCCCATAGGAAAGCTCTCCACTGGGACTACCAGGGACCACCCCTGGCTGGCTTTAGAATCTCCCAACCTGGCAGAACAGCACAAAAGTGGTCCCAACTAACACACATGGCCCTGAGCTGGGCCCCTCAACCCTCCCCAGACTGTTAAAATAAGAGTAAAACAACAATCACAGGCCACCCTGGAAGGCTCTGCTACCCCACCCCCAGGGACAGTATATAAAGAGCAGCCTTCTGCACTCTGCTCAGTAGGGGACACTACTGCCTTTCTACCTAGTGGAGGCAGCCACAAAGAGAAGAAGCAAAGAACACCTCAGCTCAACCAGGGATATTTCACTTCAGAGCTGCAACACCTGGGAAGCGTCTCCTCTCTGAGCAGAGTAAAGCAGAGCAGAGTGAAGCCGTTACACTGTAACAACCATTCCGACTTCAGAGCTATGAGAGCTGTGTGGTTCCTGGCTTCCTAATTTCAGGATACCTTCCCATGGGGGACACTTCCCCACCTCAGGGTTGTGTGGTCCCTGGGCTCCCAAATGCCAGGCCACTTTTCCATCTCTGCCTAAGCTGAATAAAAACTTAACACATTTGCTACTGTGTTCCCCTTCACATTAAGTACCAACAAGAAATACACAAGCTTTGAAGTTAACACATGTCATCCACTCTACTGCAGGGTCCCACAGCGGTGGACCAGGTCTGTGCTGAGGCTGGGGTTCCTGCCAGCCTGAAGTCTTTCCTTTCACGCCCTCTGTCTTCCCTAGGGGTTCTTTCCTATCCTACCCATTGCACCCATCCTCCCATCTAGGGGAACTGAAGCTCGCTTTTATCCACTAAGTATGAACCCACAGTACTCAAGTACTGTGACGATTTTCTTGGAAAGATCTGATGTAGCCGTTCAGCTTGGGAGTGGGCTGGGGCTAAGATAGGGGAAGAACTGCCCATCATGAAAAAGAAAACATGGTTTCCGTGAAAACACACGGAAGCCAACCCAACGCTCATCTCCTTGGGTACCTGTGGATGTTCTTCCTTCTCAGGTTAGAGGACCTGAAAACATCTCACTCTTTCCCTGACACTGGTCTGTCCCTCTTGGCTCTTTCAAGGAGGAGAGAAACAAAAGAAGCAGTAAACCCACAAAGGCTCTCACAAGTTCAAAGGTGTTTCCAGTTTCTTTTAGAATAGACATTAAACACCATTAACTCCAGGAAAAGTTTAAGTAAACACAACTATAAGGAACTAGTTGACTCCACTAAAGATATGACACATATTTATGTGAAAAAAAGTATGATAATTTAACAAGAAGTTGGGGACCAAACTATCCCAAGGACTGGGGAAACAGCAGTGAGGCTTGGAAATGAAAGCTCAATGCGTGTTTTCCAGGAAAGGAAGACAAGAGTTAACAAAGTGGGGCTGGAGATGGCTCAGCAGATAAATACGCTGATGGCTTGAATTTGACTCCCAGAAACCAGAACAATGGAAGGAGAAAACCAACTCTGAAGTCATCCTCTGCCTCCACACACATGTGTGGGAGCATGAGCACACACACATGCACACAGCACATACACAATTTTTAAAATGTAAAAAAGAAAAGAGAGATTTTAAAAAGTAGAGAAGCATAGAAATAAATACCAGAAACAATTGCTATGTAGACCAGGCTAGCCTCAAATGCATAGAGATCTGCCCACCTCTGTCTCCCAAGTACTGGGATTAAAGGCAGAAATTAGAAGTAAAAAATTGAAAGTGAGAACCTTTTTTTTTTAAACCATGAGCTGTGTGAGCTGTATTTATTTTGCTAAAAATGAGCTCTACATATGATTTTCAAACACAATAATTTAGAGTTTTTAATAAACAAGTAAAATGAGTGATAATGTTGATACATATCTTTAAAGCAGAATAAAAAGGCTAATATCTGAGAAACATGGGCAGAAAATAAAGGGATTCTCGGACCAGTCCAGATGTCTGAATCTAGGACAGAGGTGGAGATGACAACAAGGAAGTCAGGAAAGGACGTTTTCATAGGAAGACAAACACAGCCATCGAGATCCACTGAGGCAGGAATATGAACGGGGAAGTTAAGGAAGAGACAACCCATGGCCAGTGATTGTAGGAAAGAATACTAAGCCACAGTTACAGATAAAAAATCATTTTGAAACTCGTGTCTGAGGATTGTGACTGTAGTAACGATTCTGACTGTCCTGAGGACTGTGGATTGTGACTGTCCTGAGGACCGTGACTGTCCTGAGGACCGTGACTGTCCTGAGGATTGAGACTGTCCTGAGGATTGAGACTGTCGTGAGGACCGTGACTGTCGTGAGACTGTGGCTGTAGCTTGGTGGGAGAGTTCATGCCTGGCATGCCCAAGGTCCTGAATTTAATGTCTAGCATTTAAAGAAAAATCATCAAAATTGGTCTTCTTTTCTTCCTTCTTTCCCTTCCTTTTTTTTTTTTTTTTTTTCTGAAACAGGGTCCCTCTGTGTTTCCCTAGATGTCCTAGAACTAGCTACACAGACAAGGCTGGCCTCAAACTCACAGAGATCTTCCTAGTGCTGGGATTAAAGGCCTGTGCCACCACAGAGTCTGCTTCGTTTTGAAAAAGAATCTCACATAACCCATCCCAGCCTTGACCTCTACGTGCTAAAGAATATGACCTTGAAAACCTACACCTCCTGCTTCGACTTCTCAAATTCCGGAATTACAGGCATGCACCACCACACCTGGCCAGAAAGGCAAAACTCTGGGAAATTGATGAGACCTGCTATTATGAATAAGTGAGGAATCAGATACTCAGATTACATTACAGAGAATGTAATGTTACAACCTTTCTGTGGCATAAGTTAGCCTCTAAAAATCAAAAATGTAAATGCCCAGAGGCTGGGAGTGCTGCTGCATGGCAGAGCACCTACCTGGAATCCACGAGGCCCTGGGTTTTATCTCTGCACTGCAAGAAATAACAATGACACAAAATACCTCACCTTGTATTCCAGCACTCTGGACCTTAGGAGCTCATTCCTTGAATAAATTCAATAAAGGGGTTTTCCTGCAGATTGTACGTAGGACATCAAACTTAAAATGTCCAGAATGCCCATCAACCAGGTACTGAAGTGACCAATTTTGATGCACTCATTCATAGGAGAAGATGAGGGAAAGCTGGCTGACTGCTGAATTCTTATGCAGTCTAAGAGATGGGAAATATGTGGGATGTGTACTTTGTATTCTTTCATTAAGATTTATTTCTTCGTTTGTCTTTATGCGTATGTGTACCTGTGTGGTTTTATGTGCACCACATGAGTGCTGCAGGAGCTGGCGGAGGACACTGGATCCCCTGGAACTGGAGTTGCAGGCAACTGTGAGCTGCCTGAAATGGGTGCTAGGAACAGAACCCGGGTCAACCGGAAGTGCAGTAAGTGCACTTAACCACCGAGCCATCTCCCCAGCACCTACACTGTAAAAAGTGAACAATGTGCACCAGTATAACATCTTTACGTGCCTGGATGCCCACTGAACCAGAGAGGCTGGTGCTGTCTGTCGGGAAGTGCTGTGGGTGAAGACTGAGGAGAGCTGTGCCCTTCATTTTAGACCAGAAGGATCTGTTCACTCTTTGCAGGCTAGCATACTATTTCATGCATGAAGAACATAAATTGGCATCCTCCGGGTGGTGGTGCTATGCATCCATCGCGGTTTTCTTAATGTCCTTGGAATTAAGCCAAAAAAAGTTTTAGTTTTGTGTTTTATTTATTTTTTATAATTTTAATTACAGTTATTTATTTAGTTTTGTGTCAGGGGGAGATATGCCTGTGCCATGGCTCATGAATAGAAGTCACAGTGCAACTGGAGAGAGTTGGTTCTCGCTTTCTACCATGTGGCTCCCGGGAATTGAACTGAGGTCTTCACACTCCAAATGCCTTCATCCACTGAGTCATCTTGTGGGCTCCAGGCTTGGTATGGTTTTAAAGGGCCCTCTGAGAGCACGGGAGATGAGTACAGAAAACTCACAGGTACAGGGGTGGAATTTCTGAACTGAAAGGGGAATGTACATACGCTTCCAGAAAGAAACAAAACAAAACACATTCGGGAGTGAGATCCGCCTCAACGTCAGATTTCACGGCAGTTAGCCGCTGCAGACAAAAAGCACGGTTTTCCAAGTTTTGGAAGAAACTTAAATTGAATCTGAAACTCGATCGTCAAATTTTCACCCAGAATGAAGAGCAAATAAAGACAATTTTCTGAAATTCCATGAGTCAGACAATCTGCCATTCCCTACATATGAAGAAATGACTCCAGAAAGTCTTGAGAGGTGGCTCAGCGGAGAAGAGCGCTGGCTGCTCTTGCAGAGGGCCTGAGCTCAACTCCCAGCATCCACGTTAAGGTTCTCAACCATCTATAACTGCAGTTCCGGGGCATCCCTGGAACTGCCCTCTTCTGACCTCAGCAGGCACCAGGCACACAGGTGGCACACATGCAGACAAACATCCATACATATAAAATAAATAACATTTAAAAAATTATCCCAGAAGGTGTCCCATTAAAACAACCAATTCTAGAAAGAACGGCTGGTGGCTTTTGTAAATGGAAGCTGAAGATGAGAATAGATGTTAAAATGGGAAGAAAAATGAGATGCTACCTGTTTGGACTGTGGTACCTGGGATAGTCTTCTTTGATCTGCAGATGCTTAATGTTCATGAGGGTTGTTTGTTTTTGTTTGTTTGTTGTGACAAGGTCTTACATGAGAGCCCAGGCTGACCATGAACTCAATCCTCCTTCTGGAGTGTTAGGATGACTTGCATGCACCGCCACACCTATCCGAAAGTCACCCAGCCACACCTTGTTTCATGCATAAGTGTGTGTCTGTTCGTTTGTTGTTTGGAGGTGTATGTTCATGTGTGTGTGAAAATCAGAAGTTGATGTCAGGTGTCTTCTTCTATTGCTCTCTACCTTTTAAATTTTTTGATTTATTCAATTTTCATTTTCATTTATGTCTGTGTGCCATTTGTGTGTGAATGCCCATGGAGGCCAGAAGAGGGCATCAGATCCCCTGGAACTGCAGTTACAGGTAGTTAGGAGCCACCAACCTGGTTGCTGGGGTCTGAACTCCGTCTCAGGAAGAGACACAAGGGCTCTTAACTGCTGAGCCATCTCTCCAGTCCTTCTCCATTAATTCAGCCTCTCGCTGAGCCTGAAGCTCATTGATGAAGCTGTACTAGCTGGTCTGCAAGCCTCCTGAGCCTTCCTGTGAGCTTCTCTCCAGCTCTGGGAACGCAGGCGTGCACCGCCGCACCTGGGTTTTACCCGCATGCTGGGGAATTCGAACTCAGGGCCTTATGCTTTCACTGCAAACATGGAACCAAGGAAACAGAATAAAATATAGATATTACAATCCTTGACAAAGTTAAGAGGGAAAATAGTTCTGACAGCCAAGAAAATAAAATTTCATACACACCCCCACTTCTTTATCTCCCCCTCCCACCCCCAGACATGTTTTCATGATGTGCCTCAGGCTGACTTTTGTAGCTCCAAAGCATCCCCAGACGGAAGTGAGGTGAACAAGCCTGGCTGTGTTCCAAAAGCCCTTTAATGTATAAGACACTACCTACAGCTGTTGTTTGCCATCCTGAATCTAAGACAAATTCCTTAGGAGGGATGGCAGGGAAAATCATGCAGTAGCCACAGTCTGAGGCAGCTGGATGGCTACATTTGAGCCAGAGTCTTCTCCCTGGCTTCCCTGGGCCTCCACATGGCTTGTAGGAGCTACAGAAGTTCCTGTGACACAGGTACAGGACACAAAGATGCTGTATCGGACAGAAAACGGGTTTGTTTTTATAGTTAGCCTAGAAACACACACCTTGATAGTGTCTTAGAACATAACACACAGATTTATTTTTTCACCTAATAAGCTGAAGACGGGCCACCCAGCTGGTAACATGTGCAAGGCCCATGCAGTCTGAGATTTCTTGTCTACCCCTCCTGTGTGTGGTCCTCATCCAGAAGGTCCAAGCTAATGGCTGAAGTTGTTGCCATGTGTCCACCTCAGCCAGTCAGCTGGAAGAGGAAAGCAGGGCGGGTTGGCCCTCCCCACTGTCTATCTGAAGGCCCTTCCCAGAAACTGTATTCGGCTGTCTGAGCCTCAGGACTCCGTGGCTGAATCTAATTGGAAGAGGTGATGATGCACTCTTCAGCTTTAAGTGCTAACTGGAAGAGGGCTCAGACACCAGACAGCTAGCAGTCTCTGTCTCAGGTGCCTGGAGGAACTGTGAACTGGCAGAGACCCAGGGTTGCTTAGAAACTCAATGCCAGGGTGCATGGCCAGCTTCATGATCCTGTGGGGCGGCAGAGGCCTCTTGCTCAGAAAGCCCGCCCACATTAGGTTTCATGGTGGGCTGTCAGCATCTTGAAATTCTTAGTAATTCTATTGTTGAGTTTGTCACTTTGTAAATGAAGTCTGGTGGGGCAGCGGCTGTGTGCCTGAGCAGAGGGGATGCAGGCCATTATACCACGCCCCGCAGTCCCTACCCTCACGGTTCACCAGGAATGTCCGCCATTCCCATGGAACTGCCACATTCACCAGGTTCTCGGGCCCACACTTGTCAACAGGCACGACGTTGCTATTTTCACTCTTCTTTTTTTTTTTTGCATATATTTGTTTGTTTTCATGTGTTCCCGTACATGTTGGAGTCAAAGGACTTTCTTCTTCCACCATGTGGGACCCAGGGATCAAAATCAGGTCATCGGGTTTGGCAGTAAATATCTTTGATCTTGCTGGCTTTGCTATACAAATTTGCTTCACTATGAAGTTTAGATTAGTCTTATACTTAGCTCTTTTTCCCCTCTTCTTTCTTTCTCATTCATTCATTCATTTTTTTTTAAGAGAAGGTCTCACTATGTAGCCCTGGCTGACTTGGAACTTGCACTATAGACCTGATTGGCCTTGGAATCTCAGAGATTCACTTATCTCTACCTGTGCTGAGAGTATTTGCCACCTCCTTTTAAAACAGTGCCTCAGCCGGCCATGGGGGCACATGCCTTTAATCCCATCACTTGGGAGGCAGAGGCAGGCAGATCTCTGTGCGTTCGAGGCCAGCCTGGTCTACAGAGTGAATTCCAGGGCAGCCAGAGTTAAAACAGAGAAACCTTGTCTCGAAAAACCTAAATAAATAAATAAATAAATAAATAAATAAATAAATAACTAAATAACTAAATAAATAACTAAATAAATAAATAAATAAATGCCTTTGTAGCCCAAAATGGCCCCAAACTTGCTATATAGTTGAGGATAACCTTGAAATTCTGATCTTCCCACCTTGACCTCCTTGGGATTACAGGCATGTGTTATTCCCCACTTACATGGTGCTGGAGATCAAGCACCATGGTGCACATTGCCGAGAGCCTCATGTGTGTGAGACAAGTATGCTCCCAACTTAGCTCCATCCCCATCCTTGTGTGTGGTTTAATAAATGCAGCCCGGAGAGAAGGGATGAGTACCCCAGCCCCTGCCACTGCACTTGCAAATGCAGTATCCTAGAAGTGTTTGCAATATCCCAGAGTCTTAGGATTCCAGCAGACTTAGGATCTCAGCAAGACTCAAAGTAATTCCAAAGCAGCAATACCATGTCTTGGACTAAGCAGTAGAGACAGGGCTTAGAAGCTGCCTTTGCCATTCAAAACTAAACTCGCTATGAATGTGAAGGGAGGCACGGTGTGTGTGTGTGTGTGTGTGTGTGTGTGTGTGTGTGTGTATGTGTGTGTGTGTGTGTGTGTCTGGGAAACACACAAGGAATCAAGAAACAGCCTCCCAGCAGTACTTCCCAGTGTTCGATAGTCCCTTGCAGTGAAAGTGACAGCCGACAGGTAGGACAACCCATCCACCCCTTTACCTCTCTGTCCTTCAACCATCAGGTGAAGGTAACAAAAATGGGGAGATGGCTTAGTGGCTGAAGCACCTGCCCACAGTGTGAGGACTGGAGTGTAGATCTCAAGGGCCCATGTAGAAGTCAGCAGGTGTGGTGGCTTCTGTGACCCCAGCACTTGTGAAACAAGGGCACCTGTGGCAAGCTGGCTAGATGTGCAAAACTGGCAGGTTCTGGGTTTGGAGAGAGATCTTGCATCAGCCAATGGGGTGGGGGACTGAGGAAGAAACCTGACATCAACCTGGAGCCTCCAGGTACACATACTACACAGACACACATACGTCAAAGAAGCAAAACCGAAAACTTGGTGTTGTGGGTTAGGCACGCTGCTCAGCTGGCAGAAATCTTACCCAGAATGCACGACGCTCTGCTCCCATCTCCAGCATCTCATAAACCATTGCAGAGTGGCGCAAAACCCAGTGTTCTTGAACTGGAGGCAGGAAGATTAAGCCATCCCTTGTCACACATGGAGATCGAGGTCGAAGTAGGTGAAATAAAATCCTGTCTCAAAACTAAAAGCAAGACAAGGTCACATAATGTGACATTTCTATTTGCTCTGATTAAAACAACAACACACATTTAATAATCTAAGAAACAAACTATAAACTTCTCATAATTTTGTATGTGAGAAGTTAAATGCACTTACATTTTCATTCAAAACCGGCAGAGCAGAAGATAATGACCAATGGTGAGAATTCATACTAACTGGAAAATTTTCATTTTCCCTTACTTAGAATGACATTAAATAGCAAATAAAATGCCACAATAAATCAAGAAGAAAGAAAAACATTCATAGTCCAAGATCTTTGATAGCAAGCTCTCACAACACCAAATTTTTAGTTTTGCTCCTTTAAGGTGTGTGCGTCTGTGTGGTATGTGCGTCTGTGTGGTATGTGCGTCTGTGTGGTATGTGCGTCTGTGTGGTATGTGCATGGGGAGGCTCCTTATTGATGTTAGGTTTCTTCCTCAGCTGCTCCCTTCCATTTACTGATGCAAGGTCTCTCTCAGAACCAGAGCTTGTCAGCTTACTCACGTGCAAGTAAAATGCACTTGCATTTTGCACAGGGTCCTGCCCGTCCTGCAGGTAAGGATGAAAGAACACTGCTACAGGGTTCCACACAGGACGGTCACTTCTCTGCTCACATTGGGGACCAGAGACCACAACATAGGAGGCTCCTGTCACACATGGCCCTGGGCACAGAGGATCCTCTGTACATACAGACCCCAGCCCAGCTTAGGTTGGTACCTTGAGGGTTCTCATTTAGCAGATACCCAAACTGGTGTCTTGGGGAGTGGAAGAGAGACTGGACAGAGTTCAGGAAGACAGAACTTGGAGGCCCTGGATTTTCTGAAGACCCCATGGAAAGCAGCCGAACAAGGGAGTGTCCACTCCAGATGGACGCAAGGGCCAGGCTACAGGAGGCTGAATGGAAAGGAGGTGGGTATGGGTAAAAGGCAAGCCTAGCTTCCCCGTTCCCTGAGATTGGGACTACAGAGGATGGTCTGAGAGGGGATGCCTGCCTGCAGGTCTGCCGCCTTTAGATTGTGTGCATATTCTGTCTCAATTAAACCACACCAGACAAATGTGGTGAGTCGTGGCTAGACTCAAAAGACCATGCGATGCGATGCTCCTATTTGTTCTGATAAAAATGCAACACGCATACGATAATCTATGAAACAAAACAACTTGGGAGGTAGAGCGTAGAGGATCAGTTGGAGGCCAGTCTTGCTGGCATGAGGTCATCTCAGAAAACAAAACTCGCCCATCAACACGCAAAATGTTTTATGGGAAATATCTATTTTTTAAGGAAACACATATTGACACAGACAGGGATAAACGGTGTATGTAACAACCTCATAAAGGAATGGTGCAATCTCACCCAAAGCGTACCTGCTGGGACTCAGCACATTGCTACTGAGGATATCATGTCTTTTCGGTGCCAACAATCTATAGGTACTCACTCTCATCCAGCAGGGATCCTCAGCAAACTGGCTCACAACAAAAGTCTAACCACTAAGAGGCAGTCACAGCTGACAGTTCCCAACAGGCTCTCTCCCTCTCTTCCCCCTGCTAAGAGCTGTCTGCTGGCACCCAGCTAAAGGAAGGGTACCAAAAAGGAAGTGTCACAGCCAGAGTTTTTCCTGTCACTCCCTAGGGGCTGACCACAGTCCCTGAGCAGGAAGGAGAGGTACTTTTCTGGGCAACTGCCCTTCAGCTCCATTCTACCTTTGGGTGAATTTATTCTATTTTCATGGTTTCCCTAAAATGATAGGAAACTTGTGGTAAACCCATTTCCTTCCCTTATGCCAGAAGGCCCTGCCCACATCCTGACCATCATCCTTTCTCTCTATTTTTGGTGATACAATGAATTAACACAGTTCACATAAAGGGGTGTGTGTGTGTGTGTGTGTGTATGGAGTTCAACTGGATCTCATCCATCTGCCATCTAACCCCCCCTCAGTGTAAGCCATGCTCATCTCTCATCTTGTTTACGAAAACACCTTTGCTCATTTTCTTGCTCTCACTTTTTTTTTTTTGGAAGATTTATTTATGTATATATGCATGTATACCTATATGCCAGAAGAGGGCATCAGACCCTATTATAGATGGTTGGGAGCCACCATGTGGTTGCTGGGAATTGAACTCATGTCCTCTGGATACAGCAGCCTTAACTGCTGAGCCATCTCTCTAGCCCTTTGCTCTCACTTTTATGCCCTAAATCTTTTATTTAGGTAGTCAGAAAAACTATAGGAGAGTAGACATTTTCATTTCAGATAAGTGAGGAATGGTTTGTTTTTTTTTCGGGGGGGGTGGCGTGGTATGAATTGTCACAAATATCATATATAATCATATAGAAGATATTCATTCTAACAAGTATTTATCTACCTGAAACTCAGATTTAACTGAACATCATGAGGTTTTTGTTTTTTAAGATCTTGTTTTGTTGTTGTTTTGGCTTTGAAATAGGTCTCACTGTGTAGTCCTGCTTGGCTTGGAACATGCATGTAGAGCAGGCTAGCCTTAAACTGGCTGGGATCCTCCTACATCTGCTTCCTGAGAACGGGTGCTCATTACCATGCTCAGCTAACATCAAGTAATTTTATTGGCTAATTCTTGTAACTCTTGCTTGTAGCATCCAGAGCCGTTCTTTAACATGTGAAGTAGCTTGTGTCACTCTTGCTCAAAATTCACCCACAGTTTCCTATCTCTGAGCACAGTCCCTCTGAGGTGGAAATCCCAAGACGTGCCCCCCCAGTACTGCCTGCCCCTCACCGTCTCTCTCTCTCTTCTCCACTCGGTCCAGCCACAGTGGCTTCCTTGTTCCTTGTTTGCCCTTCTCCCAAATTTCTAGTTCTGCCTCCTTCTAGTTTTACCCAGCTGATGTTACTTTCTCTGAAAAGCTTTCTCTGGCACCCCTTTAAAACCCGATGATTGGCTACCTTTACCCCTCTCTCTGCTTTTTTCTCTGTGTTCCACCTTCCAACCTACTATACAAGGCAAACTCACAGATTTGAAGTGTGGCCTCTGAGGACAAGGTGTGTGTCTTGTTCAAGCTGAACCGCCAGCACGGGACCCTGCCCGGCAACTGCAGATCTTCGGGAAGCAGTTCGTGAATCGGTGAGGACACCCGAGGGTAGGAAGCCAGGGGATGTCACGGACTCAAGCCTTTGCTCTGTCCTCCACAGGCTAAGCACCGGCCCCCTTCTCTTTCATCTCTCCCCCTCCATTAGCATTCATAATTTTAAAAATAAAGGAATGGTGCTGATGGTTTTGTGGTAGAATGCTTACCAGACAATCATGAGAAGCTCAGTCCAATCCCAGAACACATGGAAAAGCTGGGTGTGGTGGCATAAGCTTGTAATCCTAGCAGTGGGAAGACTGGCAGATGCCTGAAGCTTGCAGACCTGTCAGCTGAACTCAGTTGAAGAGCTCCAGGCCTCGGAAGAGGCCTTGTCACAAAAACAAAACAAAACAAAACAAATAAAAATAAAATGTGAATGGCACCAAGGAGCAACAGCTAAGATTGGCCTTTGACCTCTAAACATATATAACACACCCCCACACACATACAAACACATACACAAAATAAGTGAATAACACTCCTAGAAAACACTGCATTTTGTAAATGCTGAGATTGGAGAGTGGTTTGAGGGCTCTAAAAGCCAAGAATAATGCCAATAGGCATCCTCCTCTTGTCAGGTTCCTTCCCAGGCTTGGGTTCCCTGCTGAGAATCACCAGCTCTCTCCAATCAGGAGAGAATGGGTTTTACTCTGGAAGCACAATTGTGGGCACCGAAAGCAGGACTTCACTTCCTGCTCTCACAGGGATTCCAATGGGAACTGGCAGGGGCTGCACAGTTCAGTGTCTTAGACACACTGGATGACTTAACTGTGTCTGAAGTATAATCTCATCATCTGGTCATCCTTTTCAGAGCAGGAAGAGACATACAGGACACATGCAGGCTCTTAACCACATTTGCATATAAGTGAAAGACACCTCACTGTCCAGAATCCATAGGGTAGCTCTACGTCCTTCGGAAGGGGCAAATGTCTCTTCCTAGGTACAATCTTCGGGGAGAGGCTGAGGAACACAGTGAATGAAGAGGAGTCTGTCCAAATACAGAGGTCCCTCTACTCACCCATCCCACCTCTCAGATGGTAATGGAGTCAGGACAATATTATCTTTTGTTCATCTGGAACTGACGCTTGCTAATTTTTTTTCATGCAATAAGCATGCAGAGATCAGTCCTCTTTGCCAAGGGAACATTAAGGCTCAGAAAGCTTATGAGAATTGAGGGCTTTGCTGGTACCTCAGTAAATCCTCTGAGGCACACCACAGTTCCTCTGAGGGAATGTTCTAATTTCACTTCTGTTGCTGTGATAACAATACCCTGACACACACCTCAAATCCCAGCACTCAGGAAGCAGAGGCAAGTAGATCTCTGTGATTTCAAGGCCAGCCTGGTCTACATAGTGAGTTTCAAGACAGCCAGGGCTATGTAGAGAGCCCCTATCTCAAAAAAAGCAAAGCAAAACAAAACGAAATACCTTGACAAAAACGCAACTCAGGAGAGAAAAGGGTTTATTTTCGCTTACAATTATTCCAGGTTATAGTCTATCATTGTGGGGAAGTCAAGGCAGGAACTTCAAACGGCTAATTGCATTACAACCACAGTGAAGAGCAGAGAGAGAATGCATGCATGCATGCTCACTTGCTTGTACTCAGCTGGATTTCTCTACTCTTACACAGTTCAGGACTACCTGCCTAGTGAATGGTGCTGCCCACAGCAGGCTGGGTCTCCCCACACCAGTTAACTAAGACAATCCCCCACAGACATGCCCAAAGCCCAACCCAATGTAAACATTTTGAGACAGGGTCTTACTATGTCCTGGAACTCACTGATTAGACCAGGGTGGCCTTGAACTCACAGAGTTCTGCCTGCCTGCCCCTGCCTCTGCCCCTGCCCCTGCCCCTGCCCCTGCCTCCCAAATGCTGGGATCCAGGCATACACCACCAAGCTTGTAAGCAGTCTTTCACTGAGACTCTCCTCCCAAGTAATAATCCTAGGTTGTGTCAAGTTGACTACTAAAAGTGATCGTCACAGGAAAGAGCTCAACTGCTCCCTCGGGTCTCTGCAGCCACATTTGTGGGAAACCCTCACTCCAACCCTCTATTGTTCACACAAAAGTTGACTTGTAAACACTGTAAAGCTCAGTGTAGGAAACAGAAATTGTATGGCCATGTAGGAGGTGGGGCAAAGTTGAGAGATTCAAAGCACAAGGATTAGGGGAGTTTCAGTAACAACACATTCCTCTCAGTTTGCCCAGAGCTGAGCTGTTAAGCTAAACAGGTTGGCCGCGGGCAAGGACATCCTGAGTTTGGGTCCTGGCTCTGCCACCTGCTTGCCACTCAACCTCATGTGAGTTCCATCCTTACTGAATCAGTTCCCACGCCTGTAAATGGTCATTACAGCATCTGCTTTCTGTGGGGAGGGTGGGTGGACACACTGCAAGCTTGTGTGGAGCCCAGTACACAGCTGGCTTTCTATTAAAGGCAGCTGTTAAATGTTGTTGGGTTAAGAGGAAGCCAGAGGGACATGAGGTTCAGGAGGAGCTAAAGAAGCCAGAGAGATTCACAACACTTCCTTCCCTTTCTCTCTCTTTC
The DNA here is from genome assembly GCA_026225945.1 of Cricetomys ansorgei. Classification (NCBI taxonomy): domain Eukaryota; kingdom Metazoa; phylum Chordata; class Mammalia; order Rodentia; family Nesomyidae; genus Cricetomys; species Cricetomys ansorgei. The sequence goes on from JAMJFZ010001100.1 coordinate 20,680,496, forward strand.
TCCATCTTTTATATTATTAGTGTTAGTATTAGTATTAGTATTAGTATTAGTATTTGTATTAGTATTAGTATTAGTAGTATTAGTATTAGTGTTGATATGCTGCAATAATGCAAATGGAAATGTTTTGGGAAAGAAGGAAGCAAGAGAATAAATACCCATATTGTATTATGGAAACCTATTGCAGTTGGGATCAGCACTATCTTTGAGAGTGTGCTATTATCCGATCTGGGAATCCCTGGGGCGGCTCCTCGGCACCCATCTCCATCTCCCCAAGCCATACTTTTTACCTAGGCTGGGGGTCACCACCCAACTTCTCAATCAGAAATTTGCATGTGTGGCTCTGGACCTGACACAGGGGACAGGTGCAGTCCGTCCATCCACGCTTCATCTTCCACCCCACACCCCCTCTGCTGCCGGAGTTTCATAAGATGCTGATGAGGACTCTGCACACACAGAGTGCTGGTCTACTGCACTGTGGAGAACCGCAACAGTGTGCCTCTGCTTACTCTGCATAAACTTGGCTGCATGGGGCCCGAAGCTGCACTGTTTGGACACAGGACCTCACACAGCCCTTTGCCAACTCTGATCCTTTAGCTTCTCCCATAAATGTTCAACACTAGTTGAGCATTACGGTAGTGGAGACTCAGATGTTGTTACCTCCCAAGGCCCTCATTAGAGAAGAAGTCTCAGCTTCCTTAATTTTTATGTGTCCTGTCTGGTTGTATCTAGGAGCTCAACAAACAAATACAAGCATGGGTTAATGACAGAAGAGCACAAACATGTTATTAATTCCACATGCACATGAGAATCTTCACCAGTGAGTGAATTGCAAAAGAAAAAAAAAAGTGTTGATTTTATGTTTTTTAGAAAAAGACGAACAGGACAATGGAGATCTGGATGAGGTAATGCCTTCTAGGACGTTACTAAGATGAATGGGGCAATGGAGAAGCTAGTAGAAGATAAAGCTAGTTCTGCGTTTGTGTACTTGGGATCACTGCAGCCTTCCTAGACTCCATTTTCTAGACCAAGCCATTTTCTAGCCTTGTATAATGTATAATCTTTTTTTTTTTTCCTTTTTGTTTTTTCTAGACAGGGTTTCTTTATCTTAGCTCTGGCTGTCCTGGAACTCACTCTGTAGACCAGGCTGACCTCAAGCTCACAGAGATCCGCCTGCCTCTGCCTCCCCAGTGCTGGGATTAAAGGCGTGCGCCATCACTGCCCTGCTGTGTGTAGTCTTGATTGTCAACTTGGTAGTATTTGGAGACACATCTCTGGGCATGTCTGGGGAAAGAGAAGCTTGACTGAGTGGGAAGGTCCACTTCCGAGTCGGCAGTGCCTTCCAGGGGACAGCCCGGATACTGAGAGGTCTGAGGAAACATCACAGTCACCTGCCTGCCTTTGCTCCCATGCACCACTGCCGTTACACTTCAGTTTCTTTGGCCTCCCAGTGTGAACTGAGTACCAACTGCTCTCCGGGGAGTTTCCAGGCCTTCAGCACTGGACTGGGATTATTGAGGCATCCATCTTTGTGGACTGAGCAGCTACCATGATTTTTTGCCCATTCAGCATGCTGATAGGTATTGTTGGATTATTTAGTTCCTACTGTGTATACCAATCTAGTAAATCCTTTTTATGATATACAATGGTTCTATTGATTCTGACTCTATAGAGAACCCTGCAGGATACAGTATGTAAAAGACAGCCCTCCCCAAATAATCTTTTTAAAAATTATTATTTAAAATCACTTACTTTACTTTATGCACATGGGTGTTTTGGCTGCTTGTATGTCTGTGTGCCACGTACATGCCTGGTGCCTATAGAAATCAGAAGAGAGTGCTGAACTCCATGAAGTGGAGTTATAGACAGTTGTAAGCCATCATGTGGGGGCTGGGAATTGAACCTGGGTCCTCTGCAAGAGTAACAAGTGCTCTTAACTGCCGAGCCGTCTCTCCCACCACTACGTGAAACACACATACCATTTCTTTCTTTCGAGACAGAATCTCACAGTGTATCTTTGGTTGTAACTCACTGTGTAGACCTGGTTGGTCTCAAAATCATAGATAGCAGCCTTCCTCTGCCTCTGGAGTGCAGATTGAAGCTACGGGTCATTTGCCGAGCCCAAATGGCCCTTCCTGAAGTTATAGTTCTCGAAACCATTTTTGCTTGAAATGATCAACATTCCGACTTGGCACATTTTGAGATGGTTTTCCTTATTTGCTTTATCCTGGTGTCAGTTACTTTTATCATCACTATGACCAAACGCCTGGTGGGTACATCTAATGGGAGGAAGGGTTGATTTGGGCTTACAGCTTCAGAAGCTGCAGTGTGTCACTGTGGGAAGGGCATGTTAAAGCAGAGACCCTAGCAGCCAGGAAGAAGAGAGAGGATGCCAGCTTCCTTCTCCTTCCTCTTATAATAATACCGAGGCTCCCACACACATTCAGGACAGGTTTTCCCCACTAATCAATGGAAACAATGATTCAGGCACCTGGCGTGCTTCACTAATCACCTGGCAACTTCTCCATGCAATCGAGTTGGCGATCACAATCAGCCATCACGAGCCTCAGCGCTGCCCTTCCTAGGTATGTCTTACTCATCCTTTGACCCAAGTCCCTAAGCTGCCCTGCATATTAGTAGATATAAACTCCTACCTGTATAGCAGGACATCCTCTAACACCCTCAGTGGGAGCATTGGAGGCTCAGAGCCAGGCCATCCAGAACTTTGTGGACATTGCTAATACTCACTATCACCAAGAATGCCAGGCTCCATTTAGTTTATGCCCTTGGAGTGAATTCCCAGAAGTAGGGTAACATGGCCAAGCGTAACAATATTGTTCATGGCTCTTAGTCCAGGTTCACAAATTGCTTTCCTAGATTCACATGATGGATAAGCACTATGTATTATACCTAATCCTTGCAGTTACCAGGAATAGGGATCCTTTTAAATGTTGCCATTGTCCTGGACAAAAATAATGACGTCTCTGCCTTGTTTTGATCCGTGTTTCTGAAATCACACAGGCTTTCGTTCTTTGCTATACTTGTTCATAGCTGTGTTTGCACTTGAGTGATTAGTGAGTGCAGATGTTGGGTGACTTCTTCAGGCCTTAATTTCTTAGACCAATTTTTGGAAGCTCTTTACATAATAAAGATGTTAGGTTTCTGTCTGTGGTAATTGCATCTTCCAGCTTCTATGCAACCACACGAATTCCGGTCTCTATTCTGGTTACTTAATATTCATTGTTTTCTTTTGGTAATGCAGAAGTTTTACATTTTCATTTAGACAAATCTGTCAGTGTTTTGCGGCTTTTCTCTCTCTTCTTTGTTTTTACATCAAAGCTTACAAATATATTTCCTATCCAAAAAGTATCAGTATTTGATTCTGTTTTATTCTACTTTGTCACATATTATATATATAATGTATATATAATATATATAGTTATATAAACTAAATAAAACATCTTGGGATCATGCTATTTGTTTTCTAATTTTATTATTATTATTATTATTATTATTATTATTATTATTATTATTAAGATAGAGTCTCACTTGCCTGAAATTCACTATATGGATCAGGCTGGCCTCAAACTCATAGAGATCTGTCTGTCTAGTGCTAAAATTAGAGGTGTTCGCCACCATGTTCAGCTTGACTTTTTTAAAATTTGTTTTATTATTGTATTTTATATGTATGGGCATTTGTATCTGCACGTATATGTGTACCACTTTCGTGCTTGGTACCCATGAAGGCCACAAGTGGGCGTCAGATACCCTGGAACTGGAGTTACAGACAGTTGTGAACTGCTATGGGGGGGTGCTAGAATCGAACCTGAGTTCTCTGGAAGAGCCTATGCTTTTCATCTCTGACGCATCTACCAGCCTCAGATTTTTTTTGTAAAGTAAGAATCAACTCTTAAGGCAGGGGCCTCGGAGTGTGGAGACCTGAGACTGCCATGGACACAAGAGAAGGCTCTGACTGAGAGGGAAGCCAACGGAGCAGGCTGCCCTGAGGTGGAGCAACCTCAGAGACACACTTCCAAATTTTGTGAACAATGCCTTGGTGTCTTTTCATCGTCCCACAGGAGTAAAGCTACGCTTGTCCCCTGTAGCTCTGATCCCTGGCAGGAACCCCTCCTCTCACCCCCTGGTCAGGGTTCTCTAAGAAACAGAACCCATAGAATGAATATATATTAAAAGAATGTATTCAATCAGCTTACGTTAAAACAGCAACAGCAGCCGCCTCGCACCTGGGAGGCTGAGAGCTCAGTGGCGCTCAGTCCACGGGCCTCAGCTTCCCAGTCTGGTGTGGAAAGCCTGGAAGGTCCCTGGAGAACTTCTGGCTCTTAGTCCACCATGGAACGCTGAGCTGCTGCTTCTGACATTAGTGAAGAAAGCAGCAGCAGCAGCAGCAGCAACAGGATGGACCAACTTGGCTGCAAGAAAAAAGGCCTAGTGAGCAAGAGATGAGTAATCTTCCTTCTGCCGTGCCCCCCTTTCATCTGGGCTGCTCCTGGATGGTGCTGCACACAGGGTGGGTCTTCCCACATCCATTATGGCAATCAGGGCAGTTCTTCAGGTGAGGGTCCCTACTCAGTGATTCTAAACTGTGGCAGGTTGACATTAAAATCAACCATCGTGTCCACGTGGGGGAACTGAGAGGCAGTGTGACCTCCCTCCTCCTCTCCCCCTTCTCCCTCCTCTCCTCTCTCCCCCCTCCCTCCTCTTCTCCTCCCTTCTGCTCTCCAATTATGGCAGGCAGAAAGAGTGGGAACTATAAATATCAATTATAAGCCTCACCTTTCTTCTGCATTCATTTTGAGTTAGCCTTAGCAAGGGGAACTGTTTGCTTCTAGGGGTAAGAGAACAAATTTAGGGTTTTGAATGGCAGACCCACAGGGCCAAGTGTTAAGCTCTGAAGCATTGTTGTCTGAAAGGATGGAGGACAGCTGGGTTCCTTGTTTCGTGCGTACTAAACTGCACTCTGTACTCTCTCTCTGATTCCTCTACTTGCTTGCTCTAGCTCCTGGTGTTTTAGAGTTTGGGCAGAGCTTGCTCAGGCAAGCTTTTATTTCTGTTTTTAGAGAGGGAAGTGAGATATTCACTTATTCACCAACTTTGGCTGCTTTAAGGCCACACTTGGCCCAGCCAACAAAAATCCATTTCTAAAAGCTTGTGGCTACGACACAGCTTTTACTGAATGTTTTTCCAAAAAGGTGCAATAAAGAGAAACGTATGCCACCCAACATAGCAATGTCTCCTGGTCTTCATTCATGATGCTTTCTGGTCCTACCTTTGGCCACTGGCTACTCGCTCTCTCTGCCTCCTGCTTCCCTTCCTTCACATCTCCTCAGGAGAACAACGTGGCCTGCTCCATGCTTCTGTCACGCTGCTCTCCACCCTGCATCCTGCAGACCTGACTGGTCCTGACAAGAAGCCGCCTCCCTGTTACAGTCAGAAGTGAAGCGCGGATCTCACGACTCCAGTGAGAAAACTCCCACTATAACCAGAGGTCTTTTAGGTTTGTGTCAGTTTTCTAGTGCTGCTGTAACAACTTGTCACAAGTTGAACATCTTTAAACAACATAAAAATGGTCTCTTATTAGCCTGCAGTCTAGAAACCCAAAATGGGTTTCCCGTCTCTTCCGGCTCCTAGAGGCCATCTGTGTTGATCAAGCTCCATCATCTTCAAAGACACTGATTGCATCCCTTTGACCTCTGTGTTCTTTGCCACAGTTCCTTCTCGGACTGCTGTCTGTCTTTACCATCCGTGCTGGCTAGTTTTATGTCAACTTGACACATTGTATAGTTATGAGAGGAGGGAGCCTCAATTAAGAAAATGCCTCCCTCAAATTGGCTGTAGACAAGCTGGAGAGCAGGCTGTTTCTTTTTCCTCTTGTTTTTCTTTCTTTCTTTTTTTTTTTGGAGGGAGGTGTTTCATGCAGAGTTTCTCTATGTAGCCCTGGTTGTCTTGGAACTCGAACTGTAGACCAGACTGGTCTTGAATTCACAGAGATCCACCTGCCTCTGCCTCTCAAGTGCTCCGGGTTAAAGGCTTGTGTCACCACTGCCCAGTCAGGGCATTTTCCTTAATCAGTGATCAATGGGAGAGGCCCAGCATATTGTGGGTGATGCTATCCCTGGGCTGGTGGTCTTGGGTTCTATAAGAAAGTAAGCCATGAGGAGCAAGCCAGGAAGCAGCTCTTCTCCATGGACTCAGCATCAGCTCCTGCCTACAGGTTCCTGCTATTCCCACCCCCACCCCCTGCACACATTGCTTTGGCTACGATATTTAATCATTAGCAATGATAACCCTAACTAAGATACCATCACATCCTCTTCCATATTTAAGGGCATTTTTCACTATATTGGCCGTTCTGAGGGCATCCAGGAGATTACCTCCTGGTCTCCAGGCCAGCTAATTAACAACTTTAATACCATAAGCAAACTTAACTCCCCTTTACCATGTAAAATAATATATTCACATAATATCCCTAAAGCAGGAAGAAGGACACAGACACCTTGGGGAAGCCATGGCTCAATCTATCACAGGACTCAAAGGCCAATAAGGCTGGTGGGAGTTAGGTGTGAAGGAGAATAGCAGTCTCCTCTTCCTACTGCTAACATCGATATAGGAGAACTGTCATGCTGGGTCTTAAGCCCAACCCTGTCAAGTGCATAAGGGGCTAGGGAAAACCATTCTCCATGTTCAGCCTTGTGTAATCTTTTCCCAATTTTAGCTCTGCTCCAATTCTTGACTTTAGGCTCCGTAAGAGGGGTGGTGAATAGAAAACTCCTTTTTCTCCAATTCACAGACATTGGCTCTCCCTGGCCTCTTCAACCTCTTGACTCACAGGCACTGAGCCGTCTGGAGTTTGGTGAACATCTTAGCGGCTGAGTGATTCTCCCATCCCTGGGGGTAAAGTCAGAATAACATGAAGTCCTCCTCATTCAGGGAGGAAGAGAAACATCATTTATAGATGAGAGACGGCAGAAGAGTCACCTCTTTTGATCTAAAAGCCAACTCCAGGTTCTGATGTTTATAAAGTATGGTGAGACAGTCTCCAAAGATGGCTGCCAACAATCCTTTATCTCTCTAAATGCACCTGCTGCCTCTCACAGCTAAGTGACATCTCCCCAGGCCAGCAGAAGTATATTGTTTGACTAGTGAGATGCACTGGAAGTTCTGGGTCTCTTGGGGCTGAGTCAGAAAAGGCTTTGGCATGATCCTCACTCCATTCCTTCCTGGAACCCAGTACAAGCCAGAGAGGAGCATGGGATATTGGGAATCCATCTTATTGGATTAGGTGAGCTTCCAGTCAACAGTAGCATGAACTATGCACCACCTGGAAAACCCAACCCAGCTGAGCCTTCAGCCAGCACCATCCCCTGCTGCCACACTATGCAGGGTCCTAAGTGACAGCCACCCATCCCTGCCAACTCTCTGAACTATGAGACATTAAAATAGTTGTTTTCATCCCAGAGGGTTTTTTTCTTTATTTTTGTTTTGTTGTTGTTGTTGTTTTTAAAGACAGGGTCACTTCCCTCAGGTATCCTTGCCAAGAACTTGATTCTATGGCCTCACCTAAGCCCAAAGGAAAATGGGAAATGTAGTCCAGGAGGCAGCAGGTAAAACAGGGCTTTGATTACCGGGAAGAAGGCAATTTGAAGAGGGCACTGGTGCACGTTGGGCCACAAGTTCTCATCTTTTTCTCAGCCTGGAAACTGGGCAGGAGCCACATGCTCTTCATCTTAGTCCTGGCGCTGGATGAGCCAGGGCTGACCCAGGGCGGTGCTCCTGTTTTGTGAGTAGATGAGGCCACAGCAGTGGTCTAGGCCTTTACAGTAAAGGTGTGAGCAAACGTAGAGACCTGAGCCCGGAGAGAGAAGACAGATGTGGAGGAATTTAATAGGGAAAGCACAGGGCTTGATGGATCTTGCCAGAACACAGAACTGTTAATGTTATGATTTGGGGGAGGGGGATTTAAGTTGACAGCTCCTTGGCACAAGTTTAAAGAACTCAAGCTGAAATACCTCACTTTGCAGCAATTTATTGAACAGATTCCAAAATTAAGAAATTCCTCAACTGTTTCAAAATCGTGTTAGGAAAATGCATGCCTGGAGCTAAAAGGCGTTCTGGTTCATTGCCATCCCAGCTACTGTTGACAGGCTGGAGCACCCAAGTGCACATCAGGCCTCACCTGGCTGCCACCCTGCACCCCCACTGGGCCTTCTTGGCTCCAGCAATACCTTTCTGGTTACTAGCAGCCCCCAGAACATGGACGCACGCACTCACGCATAGATGCCAGACACCATCTGTCTCCAGAAAGCCAGGCTTTGTGGCTGACCCTGGGTTGGATATATTACCCCTGGAAGTCAGCACAGGCTTTGGGATCTGTGCAGAGGCTGAGTTCTGGCTCAGCTACTTCCTACCAACTTTGGTCACATTATTTCACCTGTTAGACTCTGCTTCCTTCACTTGTAAAATGGGGCTCTATTGGGGCTATAGCACTGGGTATGTGAGAATTGAATGAGGTTCTGGGCATTGGGCTTTTGGTCCCACCAAACAGCAATTAGCAGGGAATAATAGTTCAAAGGATTATGACAGCTGGGTTTCAGGCCTTGAACTTCAAAAAGTCCAAGGATGTTATTAAACATCCCAAAGCCAGGAGTAGTGGCTCATGCCTGTAATCTCAGCACTTGGGAGGCAGAGGCAGGAGGATTATCATAGGGTTGGGGTCAGGCTGGGAGAAATAGTAGGTTCTAGACCAGACTGAACTACAGAGTGAGACCCTATCTTGAATGAATGAATGAATGAATAAATGAGTAAATAAATATATAAATCAGAAATGATACCTAGTCATAGCTTTAACAAATCAACCATACAGAAATGAAATGTCACATGCTTCCAACCCCATGACTCTGACTTGGCTCCTGCAGCTTTCAACTTTGCTCCATGACTTTTGTTATGATGATGTAACTGGAGTTCAGCACTCCACCTCCAACTCCTCTGTATCCCTCCTGGGGTCAAGTGTAACCTGGGAATTTTCCAATTAGATGCCTTGAGGAGGGAAAAGCGGCTCCCTCTTTGGGTGACCCATGCCTTGGGACCCATGGTGTTGTTGGCTACTGACATTCTGTGGCCTTGTTGTGCTTTCTCAGTGGTAAGTTGTGATCTCTGGCCAGTGGCATATTCTGTCCCATCTACAGATCCTCCTCTTGTCCTTCCTTTGCTCCTAGCAGCTAGGTCTGTCCCTTCCTTCTTCTAGGGGAGGGCCAAGCTCATCCTTCCAGTGGGTGGGTGTCACCCAGGTCACTGTGGCTCCTACTACCAGCTGAATATGAGCTCATAGAAGCTCTACAAGACACATTTGGGTCTATAAAATGTGCTGGCTAGGCTGCTGTGTCACTTATCAATGAAGACAAGGAGACAAGATACAAACCCTTCCAGACCTCAGCGGAGGGAACCACTATCATGGCAAGCACCATCCTGGACAGTGGAACCCCGAGCATCTCATCTCAGGGGTTTTTATTGATCCCTAAGCTCCTCAGGTGTTCTATTGATAGCCATGCAGATCATGAGCAATCAAACATCTTTGACATAAAGCCAACACCTGCAGACAATACAAAACGCTAAGGCCTAGGCAGCCCTTCCTTCAACAATGCACAAAACAACCATTTTAAACATCACTGGAAATAAACTTCTACAACAGTGAAAAACTGGGTTCACTCATGTCTAAAGTCCTCAGGCCCCTGTTCTTCTGGCTTCCCTTTCCCAGAAGGTGAAAGGCCTGGATGGGCGAGTGCAACCAGGAAGCTGAGCCTGTGTGCTTCCTTCACTCACAGGCCCATGCTCTCCCAGGGGGGCCTTCTCCCTCACATCAGAGTTCACAGTGAAAAGAAAGGATGTTACTATCTACCACCTGCTCTCCTCAGCACAAAGCTTGACTACTTTGTGTAAATTGCAGGGACACACACACACACACACACACACACACACACACACTCAGGAAAGGAACCAATCCTCCAAGCTACTTATCATCCAGTGGAGAACAGAACTTCTTTGAAATGTTAAGCTAAGGAGTTTGCCCCTCTTGTTATCAACAGCCATTTATGGCGGCCGAAGGGATTAACAGGCTGATGGCCGACCTATTATATTATATAACAGCACCCCTCTGCCTTTCCTTGTACCTCCCCTCTCATTTTGCTCTTCTGACTGATTGTTTTGATATTTTCCACTGTATTATCAAAGCATAGGGCTCTGTTGCTGCTTTTGGAGTTTTCAGGATAGGTATTATTTGCATATTTTCCAGTATGAAAGATAAAGGGTTTTGTCACTGTTGTTGTTTACAAACTCTGCCATCTACTACTAGCTCTCCTTCCCTCCACTAGTATTTTGAATTTATATTACTGTAACAACATAAATACTAATCATGTGAGCCATGTAGCATTCTTATTATTGCCTTTCCTATTTTAAACAACTCTTTATTTTTCCTGGAGTGAATGACCCCCTTTTCCATCGTTTTCTGCGCACTTAACTCTAAACCAATGCTCTCTTTTGGGGGGCTTTGTTTCCAGACCTCTGTCTCCACTCTGGACTGAGCCTTCTCAGCCTGCGGCACAGATGCTGTGCCGGGACCACGTCCCTCACGGTCTCTCTGTGGACTCTTTGTTTTCTGAACATAAAGCTTTTTTTTTTTTTTTCTTCCTAGAACCCATGTGTAAGGTAATCTGGATCAGCTTGGCCATTCCACATGTTCTAGATTCTCTCAGTAGTAACTCGTGGCTTCTAGGGTAAGTCTGGTCCTATTCCTTGGCTAATAATATATAGTAGAGCAACTTTTGGCAAGGTTTCAATATTTATTAATAAACAGGTACGAAGAATCACCGGCTCTCTTCCAAGCTGGAAGATGGCCTCCGTTTCTATCCTTGGATTTTCCAATGAGAATCTTGGGTTTTAAAAAAGAGTCTTTCTAAGGTAGATGGCATGTGTTTTGACAACAGAATTGCCTACATCATAGTTGGGTTAGGCAGCACGGATACATGAAGTATGCTTGTTTGTATGTTTGAGGCACAGGATCAATGAGACCCTAGACCTCAAAAACCGTTTTGCAGGTATTACACAGGCTTCTGAGCTTGTGAGATTTGTATTACTTTACATGTACAAGAATAGATTTAGCAGCTAAAAAGATTAATGCCACCACTCTTATAGTGTGAGTTCTTCAGTAGGGTGTTTGAAACGCCAAGTCACCGCCTTTATAATGTATATTGAAGTTAACTTATACACAAGCATGTATCTGTGTTCATACTGGAGCTTTCTGTCAATTTTTCACACAGTGTGACAGAGTGCCTCCTTGTTCTTGGTTTACTCCATTATGATGAAACAAACTCCATAAAGAAAGCTTCCTAAGAAGCTCACGGGAAACGATGCTTTAAAAGACGCTGTTATCTTATGATGCCTTTTGAGGTCTTGATTGAAAGGGTCATTTATTCTATCTTCACGTCAGTGGATAGTTTGGTTGGAGATAGAATATCAAGTCAGAAATGGCTTTCTCTTAAAGTTTTCAGGGTACTGCTTCGCTCTGAAACCATGTCCTCTGTGTGGAGGGAGATATTAGTCCCCATATCTCTGTCTCTACTGTCTGAATTGACAGCTCCCTTGGCCTGCGCCTTCCCAAGGACTGTCTTGGCTTCTCTTTGTGCTGCTGTCCTGGCATAACCCTTCTTCATCCTCCTAAGGGTTATCTTGGCCTCTCTTTAATATAAAAGTCCTTATCTCCTAAAAACCATGTCATGTGACCTGATTCAGCCTAGACATTCCACATCTTTTAGATTATTTTGGTAAATACCCATCCCATGGACTCTACTATAAATCTCTTCTAGATAATACTATTAAAAAACGACACCACCATCCTCCTTTAAGGATATCTTTCTATGGTTTTAGAAGTTTGGTAATTTGATAAAGTCTCATTTATATTTTTTCCTAAGCATCTGGGAAAGCAATTCAATTTATAAAATTATGTTCTTTGATTTGGGAAACATCTTGAATGCTCTCTTTAAGAAAACTCTCCTTCATTCTCCTTCCTGAAGTTCCTGCTGATTCAGAAGACACCTTAGTTACTCTCTGCTCTCTTCTCCTCTACTTTCTTTGTTTTCATTTTGATTTCTGGGAAGTTCCTTTAATTTCATCTTCCAACTTTAATCTTGCCTTTTTAGTCTCTCCTGTCAGGCTTTGCTAAGAATGCTCTTTGCTTGTTCCAAACCTGTTCTCCTTTCATAGGCTTCGTGTTATCCCTAACTTCTCTAGGAATTAGTAACAATATGTTAAGTATTTTCTGCCTTGTCTTCTATAGACTCCTTTCTATTTATTTTGGTCTCTGCCTTTTATGCCCCAGTTGTCTGGTGAGCCTCAGTTTCCATTTCGTGTTTAGGAGTTTAGTGCTAACAATCTGATGACCTTTGACCACTGAGCAGAGTAATCTGAATAAGAGAACGGCACACGTCAGTATCTTCCTTAGATCAGATTTCCTGGGGAAATGATCCCTTCCAGGTTCCTGAGAATGATGTGTAAGAAGAGAGGGGAGGGGGTGGAGGTAGGGGCACCAGCAGGGTCTTCCTAGTCAACTCGTCACTCCACTTAACTGTCCAGTCTCAGCTCTCATTGGTTCCTGCTGTTCTGCTCACAGACCCGCTTTATGCTTTCCAGAACACTGACTTCAGATCAAGAAGACTGGGTGCCTACCCTTCTCCAGATGACCACCTGACCTCCCATTCTCAGTTCTCGCAGTCCCCTTGCGGAGATACCCACAGTCTCTAGCTCCTCATGTGGCCCAGTCAGTAGACGTCACCCACCTGCCTTCAGCTTCCAAAATGCAGTGAGTTGTCACTGTCTCTGGTCCCACTGCCCTTTGTCATCTGGGTTTGTACGCTCAAGAACATTCCATTTCGTGCTGTTTCATACAGGTTTGTGGAGATTGTTGAGGCAAAAGCGGTGTTTCATTTGCCACCATTTTATTTTTAAAATTATTTTAAAATTTTTGTTCTTTCTTTATCTTGGTGTGTGTGTATGTGTGTGTGTGTGTGTGTTGTAGGTGTGTATGTTGTGTGTGTGCATGTTGTAGATATGTGTGTGTGTGTTATATGTGTGTGTTGTAGGTGTGTATATGTATGTGTTGTAAGTGTGTGTGTTGTATGTCTGTGTGTGTGTTGCATGCGTACACCTATGCATGCACCGGTGGAGCCCAGATGTCAATAGCAGGTGTTTTCTTCTACTGTTCTCCACTTTCAGACAGAGTCTCTCCCTAAGCCTGGAGCTTGGGGCTCTGTGGGTAAAGGGCACTTGCCCTCAACTGACACTGGAGTTTAATCTCTGGAATCCACAGAAGGAGAGGACCAACTTCTGCAATTTGTCCTAAGACCTTTGCATGTGTACCATGGTGTGCCCCAGTTCCTGTGCATGTGTGGTGTGTGCCATGTACACAAACACACACACACCAAACTAAAAAGTAATCCTAGAGCTCACTGATTGGCCAGTGAGCATCAGTGATGATCCTGGCTCTGCCTCCTGGTACATGCTCATGACTTGCTTTTTTTTTTTTTTTTTCAATAGCGTCTCATTCTTTTTGGTCCTTCTGATCTAATTTAGAAACTATCCAGACTAGATGGGCCAATGCATCATGTTAAATATCCTCTGCAGTCTTGTTCCATTTTCTCTCCACTGCTCATGCTCTGCGTACAACCCAACCCCACAGGCCATCTTCTCTTGCTCTGCCACTAGACTGCTTAACACATGGCCTGGTGTCACCTCTGAGGCTTCCCTGACCAGTTCCAGCTTCACTTTCAACTCTGAACAGAACCTAAGCTCCTTTGGTACATACTACCTTCCATCGACTTTGCCGGGAACCTCACACATTGATCTCGCTAGCAAGTCCCCACCTCTTCCCTGTGCCTTCACGCGTTAACCCAGAAATGACTTTGTGTCATATTCCAGAGAAAACAGAGGCAACTGAACGTGAACTTTCTTCGCTCTCTTCTTTCCTACCGCTCGAAAATATCTATACCGGAAGCCTCCTGGCCCTGCCTCCTCAGCCCGCCCTCGGCTCCTCTCTCTCTGAGGTTGTCCAAGGTGTCTCTCCCTGCGAGAGACCACAGAGACCACAGGCTGGCTTTCAGGCCCAGGCCATCCTCATCTTTGGGAAATTGCTCCATTTCCTCTTGTGCTTCGTGTCTTTAACCTCTTTGGCACATTCCTTTCAGCTTAGAAACAGCTCAAAAATTTCCATCTCTTTTCTTTGGTATGTGCGTGGTGATTAGGATGGAACCCAAGGCCGTCCACATATCCGGCAAGCGGTCTACTACTGAGCCACATCTCCAGGCCTGGGGGTTTGTTTTTCCGTTTTAAAGGAAGCCTTCTAAATCCTTATTAAGATACTACCCTGCCTCTCTTGATCCCTCTCCCGCCCCCTCGTGACTAGTGTGTCTTGAAATTATCCTCTGCGTTCACTTTCTCTACTTCCTTGTCCTTCCTTCGGCTGTTTTGCAGGCCACAGTCTTCCCCGACAGCCCTTTAATCAACTGGTGTGCACTCAGTTTGCTTTGTTTGCTCCTGGAAGCACTTCACGCAGTCGGGCACCACGTCCTTGTGCCAGACCCCACGACTCCTCTCCTCTTTTCTAAGCCTCCTTTTCTCTAGTTTTCTTTTTCCCCTTGAATATTGAGACCCTCAGTGTTCTATCTCGGCCCTCTTTTCCTCCTGCTCTGCACAAAGCTCTACTGATGGGTCAAATACTAACCCCCCGACAGCCTCTTCAACGCTTCTGTGTGGATGACTGGATCTCTAGCCCAGTTTTCTCTTCTGAATTCAGGCCAGCCTTTCAGCTACTGAGAGATTTCCACTTGGACATTCCACAGGAGATTCAAGATCAGTGTGTCCCAAACTGTAATCACGATTTTAGTATTGAAAACCACAGTAACGTGCTCTTACTATCTCTGAAAACTAGGGAAAGTTACTGTATTCCTGTCTGGAAAACTGGATGATGATATACTCCTTATAAAACTAATGGTACCAATATATCTCTTGATGTATGTTGCTAGGGCCCGGATGTGTCCCCCAGAATTCATGTGTTGGGAATTTAATCCCCAATATGACAGTATTAGGAAGTAGAGCCCAGTGGGAGGTGTTTAGGTCACAGGGACACCACCCTCATGGATGAATCAATTTCATTATCACAGGAATAAGCTCATTCCATATGAAAGAATGTTTGGACCCTTCTTCTTCCTCTTTCTCACCTTCTCCTTTCTCTTCCATAGGATAATAATATAACAAGTCCCTCTGGATGACTGTCTCTTGCTCTTGGACTTTCCATCTTCCAGAACCAGGAGCAAGTATGTTTCTGTTCATTATAAATGTCTCAGTCTGAAACAGAATATATGGTTATGGATGGAGGAGGTGGGGTGGGGAGGGGTAGAATGGGAGGATTAAGCAGGGAGGGAGAGGGATGAGGAGGATGAGGGAGGGGATACGGGGAGAGACAGCTGAAATTAAGGGCCATTTGAGGGGCAGTATGGAAACATAATATAGTAGAAGCTTCCTAAAATATATGCATTTATGAAGGTATTCTAAATGAAATTGTCAAATAACAAGGAGAGGGGTCAGGTGGGGAGGGCCAGAGCTCCAACAGGACATATCTTGTCACCAAATGAAGCTTTTAGTACCAGAATTGGGTTACAGCTAATTGAGTTATTGGTCAAGGGGGTCCCCTGGGAACCTCGAGACAACCCAGGCTGTTGCCAAAGATATAGGCTGCTCTCCACAAATCGATGGTAGGGCTTTAATGAGTAAGAGAACACTTATACAACTCACTAAACACAGAGAAGTTGAGCTGGTGCCTAACTAGAGCCTTCCGTCCTATAGGCTGGTGTTCTTGGTACTCTGTACACTACCAAAAGGAGAATGGAAACACCTACTCAGATACAAACCCTTTGATCTACAATGATATCCTGCCTCCAAGATATGCTAGCGTAATGGTGCCACAAAGCTAGTGGGAGTAATCAATCAGTATCTGATTTGACATTAAGGTCCGCCCACGAGTTGAAACCCATACTCAATACTGCTTGGGCGACCAAGAACCTAAGACTAGATAGCCCAGGGACCTAGGGTAAAACCAAATAACCAAACCACAGATCAGTGCCTTGCTCAGCCATCATCAGAGAAGCTTCCTCCTGCAGCAGGTGGGAACGAATACAGACACCTACAGGCAGATACTAAGCAAGGAGTGAGAGACCTTGGAGCACTCAGCCCTAACTGGGATGTCTCCATCAAATCCTTCCCTTCAAGGCTCAGGGAACCCCTCAGAAGAGGAGGCAGCAGGAGTTTGTAAGAGCCAGAGGAGATGGAGGATGACAGGAAAACAAGGCCTTCTAAACACAGCAGGACTGATACACATGTGAGCTCACAGAGACGGAGGCAGCGTGCACAGGGTCTGTACGGGTCTGCACCAGATGGGGGCCTAGAGCTGAAAGGAGAAGTGGACAACAACCCCATCCCTAGCCCAGAAGCTATCTCAAATTGATAACCATTTACAAATATTTACAAATGAAAATTTAGCTTTCTCTAAGAGAGTCTCACTGGGGAAACAAACTGGGTAGGCTGCATGCCCAGTGGTGGATGGCCAATAGAAAACAAACTCAACAGTATCTTCAGATGTTTCTTGTCTCATCATGTCCTATCAGGGCTCTCCCTCCCTCTCTCCCTCTTTCCCTCCCTCCCTCCCTCCTTCCCTCCTTCCCTCCTTCCTTCCCTTCCTTCCCTTCTTTTCCCTCTGTCATTACCTCTATTTATTCCTTCCTTCCTTCTTTTCTTTTGTTTCTTTCTTTCTTTATTTCTTTCTTTCTTCTCTCCCCCCCCCCCTCTCCTTTCTTTTTTGTTTTTCGAGACAGGGTTTCCCTATTGTTACTCTGGCTGTCCTGGAATTCACTCTGTAGACCAGACTGGCCTCGAACTCACAGAGATCTCCCTGCCTCTGCCTCTCGAGTGCTGAGACTAAAGGTGTGTGCCACTACTGCCTGGCTCTTTCTTTCTTTTCTTTTACAAGTTTTATCATTTTTTATTTTTACTTTTTCCTCTCTTTTCCCTACAGGCCCTTTGTGTATATATTATGGCTTCTGGCTTTGTGTTTTTTACAGGATCCCCAAGTGTGAGAATGAGTGGGTTTCTGCATCTTTATCTGTTTCTTAAGCCTTTTCTTGGGCTCTTTTCCTTCTTTTTTTTCTGTTTCTTTTTCTGTCCATTTTGCCCTATTCCACTGTATTTGTTTTTGCTTCATTTTATTAGATATTATATTATACTATTCTATATTATATTATATTCCCTTAGAAGCCTGGTTGTTTTCTAATGAGAGACAGAAAGGGGGCGGATCTGGGTTGGAGGGGCGGTGGGGAAGAATTGGAAGGAATAGAGGAAGAAACCATAATCAGGATATAGCATATGAAAAAAACATCTATTTTCAAAAAAGAAAAAAAGAAAAAAGAAAAAAATCCCAGCCTGTGTACTATTCTGTTACAGCAACACAGTACAGTACAGACTAAGACCTTGTCAAGCACTCACCAGGGGTCTGACATACTGTCCATGCTCAATGAGTGGCTCCAGTTAATATTAGCAGTATGGGTTGCAGGGGGAAGAGGGCTGGTATCGATATGATCATTATTCTCTTCTCACTATCTGGCACCAGGCCAGCTACCCTCAGTTCAACACTTAGGATCCATCCTTAGCCTCTCTGTCCATCAGTGTCTGTCCCCTGCCCACTCAGCATCACTCTATCTACTGAGTCTGTGTGTCCCCTCTGTTTCCTTCTCCACTGCCTTACCTATTCACTCCCAATCCTCACTCATCTAGTCTCCTGGGAAAGCCATGCTGCCCGGTCCCCAGCCTCTGGTTTCACTGATTTCCATTTGGTGTGTCTTCTAAACCTCTGCTTCAATGATCCAACATGCTTGTCTGGTGGTGTCACAGCTCTCCCAGGCGTGTTTCCACAGTAATTAGAATTACAGTAGAGAAGAAGAGAGCTAATATTTAAAGTCATAAGAGACTACAGCTGCATCTTCCTCTAAGGCAGACATTCCTCCCTAGCACAAGGCTCTTTGTTTGGCAAAACACCTGGGTGGACACAGAAGGCGAACAGTTGTAGATATAAAACAAAGAGAGTCAAACATCTCTGCAAGGGAAATAGGTATTTTAGGTACTGGAGAATATCTAGAAAGAGAAGAATAGAGAGGGAAGCCATGGAGGGGAAAATACCACCTCTTTATCTCAGGGGAAGGCTGGAGGGAACTCAGGCTGGGCTGGGAGTGGATTCTCAGGTAAACAGCACATGTGTCTAGTATGGTCTTTCAAGACTCAGAGCCTTTAACACTGCTCTAAAGCACCTTGATTATTATGTCCACAATCTTACATCTTCAATGAAGCTTATTACACAAACGCTTCCCTGTATGATCTCGCAGATGGAAGAAGGGGGCTGTGTTCTCTTCAGGTCTGCTAAGAGCAGAGATCGAGACCCGAGGTAGGACAGAGCCTCTGTGCTTCTGGGAATTCTAATTAGGATGGGACTGAAACACTGGAGGACTAGAGAGGACTGGGGAAAGGCAAGCCTGATGTAAGCAAAGGGAGGGTTTCAAATACATGCTGTTTAGATTTCATGGTGCCTTTGGTCCTCTTCTTAGGGACATCCTTACATGACAGTGTTGCTATGGTGATATGTGGCAGCTACGCTCCCTTGGGACAGACAATAGATTGAGATTGCAAGCACAATCTCATGTCACCTTCTCCTGGGACCCACTGTGGAGCTGGCATTATCAACTCCACTAACAAGGGCTTGTAATGTGCTTAGAGTCACAGATCTGAGGGAGTCTAGGTGTTGGGGGTCTGAAGTCAAATCTGTCAGATAGGGGAGAATCTCTCTGCTTGTTAGTCAGGGCGCTCCCAGTATTCTTGGGCAAATGCTCAGTCCCAGTTTTAAAAGTGCTCCAAGAAAAACTCCTATTCAGTCACAGTTCTGAGCAAAACTACTGGGCTTATCAAGTCACTTGGCAACCTGAGACGACTCCACAGACATACAGGAGGCCACGTCGACCTGGACAAAGTTCCCTTTATCTTAAGTCCGGTGTTACTTCTACTGCATCAGAGTCAGAACTGACAGTGCCAACAAGTGTGCCATGACGGAAGTGTCCCACAGTGAAACAAGCATGAAATGATTGAGGTAAAGGCAGCTTCACAGACTTCTCAGACTCTTCCATGCTAAGGCACATCTGATTCTCCCAAAGCAAGCACTAGTAGGCTTTGTTTTCCAAATCCAGGGACAGAGAGTTCTCTGGAACAGCAATGAACCTCTTATGAAGCTGGTATATAGCACAGTTTGAGTATAGTATAATATAGCATGGAACAGTTTGAGAACTCCAGCTTCCCGTGCAGAAGAATGCTTGATTTGATGAAATAAGGGTCTTGCAATAAACAAGGGGTTCTGCTAATGTAAACTGGCTCTCCAAGTTGGGTATCAGCAGGAAGAAGGGAGAATCTCGAGAACCCTGGGTACAGGTGGACTCCAAAGAGAAAGGACATTGGGGTAACAAGACACTACATAGGACAAGCTTTGGGGGAAACAGAACTTAGTGGAAGGGGTCAGAGAGCAAAGCTAGGTATCACAGAGCACATACCTTCTAGCCAGCAAGGGTCCTTCTAAGCACAAGAATGATAGTGCCTTCATTTTATTTTCTCCAATAAATAAATCTGTCTCTGAGGCCCACTCACCATGGTCTGCAGCAAATCCTGGGACAATCATTTCCTGTGGTCTCTCTCCTCCTCTTAGATCATCCTTGGAGTCAAGCTTGTCAATTCAGTACCACTTGGGGAAGATGACTCCTGGTCTTAGGGTATCCCCAGGATGGTCACTAGGATAGCCCTTGCTGAAATGTGGACTTCAGCTTAGAGTGCCATTGTCTCTCTAGTCAGGAATCCTAGGTGAGCCTCCCTGTACTGTATCACGGACAGAGCTCAGAGACTGGGACCCTTACAGTACCCAGGGCAACTGCTCAGTGTCCAGAGACAGCCAAGCTCCTCATAGTACTTGAGACCCCTCTTCTTCAAATCCTCATTCAGCTGGATCTACCCCCTCTTTCCTGGAAGTTTTATCCCCACCCCCAACCCCACCCCAGTCTTACCCCTACTGTCAGCACATCCAATTCACCTTCTTCAGCTTTTGAAAAGTACAGGTTTGCAAATATTCTCCCAGGGTCCAGGAGAGCCAACCCAAAGCATGTAAAGATAGCATGAGCTAAAGAGCCTTCTTATTTATTTTTTATATAGGGCCTTATATAGCCTAGGCTAGTCTCAATCTCATTATGCAGTCAAATAGAACCTCGAATTTACAATCTTCCTGCTTCTACCTCCCAAATACTGGGATTGCAGGCATGTCTCATAGGTCTTGTTTATGCTTTGTTAAGAATCAAACCCAGGGTTCCATGTATACTAGATAAGCACTCTTAAGGACCGAATCACATCCCCTGTCCAAAGATCCTCTTGAATAGGGGAAGACGTCTCTTCTTTCTTTGGCTGATGAATGTGTAGCAGATATCTCTGACAGCACCATTAAGAAAAAATGTGTTTCCCCAAAACTTATTATATCACAAAAACACGGGGGAGCCTCTTATAGTGGCGATCACCATATTTTTATTATCATTATATTATTTTGAAACAGCCCAGTCTCCAAGGTACTGTGAGACAAAACAGACAAACAAACAAAACACGAAACAACAAAAAAGATGCAGGCAGATTCAGGATTACACAGAATGGAGTTCATCAGGTGACTTACTGACAGAAGTGAGGTCCTGGGCAGCAACAAGACCGAGGGAAGCCTCACAGTCGGGGTCAGGAGAAGAGGTGCGTATACTGGTTAGGACAAACGTGACCTCATAAAAGCGGAATGTACCTGGTTTATCTTGGGCTGGTGTCGAAGAGACAGGCACGTTCCCAGCACCGCGGCCCAGCTGTATAGCTCCCCATGTCATTTAATGGTTGTGTCGATTTACAGTTTGCTGGGAAACTATGCAGGAAAACCCGACGAGGTTCTTCTAGGGCTGATCTTGTCTGCTGCGACTCAAGATGGCTGCCACTGTGTCAAGACGAATTTGCTCCATAAAGAAGCCGGCAGAAAGAAATCCGTTTCAATGGGGTCCTAGTTCCTGTGGGAAATCCTTCCGTTGATGTTTAGAGGGAACCATGGAATGATTCTGACACGAATGGCAGAGACTCTCCTGTGATCTATGCTGGAGCACAGGTGTCTGGAAAATGTCACAGCTGAGCACAGGAGGGAACTCGTTGAGAACCTGCTCGATGGCAACAGCAGTGAATAACATCAATACGGCAGTCAAGGGAAGGCCGGCTATGATGCTTGATGAAGCTATGGTGCCCAGTGATTTGGTAAACGCCAGTGCAAACAATGCCATGAAACAGCAAAGGCAGACTGGTTTCCAGACAACAAAGGACTGTGCAGAGCTTCAGCCGATAGGTTTCAGCCTCAAGACTTGAACATTAATTCTTCCCTGAATTTTCAATGCTTTTGGCTGCTACAGGTTTCAGTCTTGCCTGCCCACTGTCATGTGAGGAGATTTCTTAAAATCCCTTTCTGTCTCACCATCTGTGTCTGTCTTTCTCCATATGTGTGCATTTGTGCTATTTAGCATGACCACATGACCTAGAGATTAGGAATCAAAGGGATGCCCAGAGTGAATGCGACCTTGGTTTTCATTCCCAACACTGTAACAAAACAAATTCATAAACACATAAATAAAAATGACAGAGAATTTAAAAGACCAGATGGAAGCAGGGAGCAAAGGGGATGTGTGTTTATTATCCCCTCCCAGATCCCCAATCCCTTTTTCCTGAAGTCAGGGACAACATAGGAGAGAGAAGGGGCCAGGGAGGTGGGGAGGCAGACTTATGATAGAGGCAGAAAGCAAGAAAGTGTCTAATCAGTACCACGCCATTTCTGGGTTCGGAGAGTCAAAAAAACAAACTGTTGATGAAGGAAGAACACTCACCTGGACCTGAGAGTCCAGACCACATGTCTGCAGGGAAGGTCCTCTCTCATGCCAGTCCCCAGTCATTTACCCGGGAGAGTCATTCTCTGTTTGTGTCAGTGGTGCATTGCAAACTCAAGCATTTGAATCGTAATTTTGTCCCTCTTCTTGCTCTCTATGCTGCTCCCAACCTTCTCATGTTCTCATATAGAATGGAGGAGGCTTTGCATCCATATGTTAAAGAGATTTCTGTTTTCTTTACATCTGTCAACACAGTGCCCTCGCTGTGGCTTGTTAAACACTGTGGAGCTCTCGATGGACAGATGCTTCCCAATCTCTTCTGCAATCATACGAAACACAGTACAGTGAGTGACTGTGCTGGCTGGCGTTTTCCAACTTGACACAAACTCTAGTCACCTAGGAAGAGGGAACCTCAATTGACGACGAATTGTCTCCATCAGAATAGCCTGTGAGCAACTCAGTGGGGTGTTTTCTTGATTAAAGATTGAAATAGGAGGGCCCAGCCCACTATAGGAGGTGCTGCCCCTGTGCAAGTGGTCCTGGGTTGTTTCAGGAAACAAGTTAAGCAAGCCAGAGAGAGATGTTTCATGGCCTCTCTTTTAGTTCCTGCCTTCACATTCCTGTTTCAGTTCCTACCCTGAGTCCCCTCAATGATGAACTGTGATGTCAAGTGTTGGAGGAAATAAACCCATTCTTTCCCAAGTTGCTTTTGGTCATGGTGATTGTCATAACAGCAGAAAGCAAAATAGTACAGTAACCTTGATTGTGCACCTAACGTGCAAACACATCTTCAGATTGAAGCACTAGAAGTGGAGTAGCTGAGTTGCAAAGAATATGCATTTGTGAAATGGATAAGTAATTGTCAAATCGTCTGTATAGAAGACTCTGGTGGTTTTCAGTTCCATCAGTTATGTATGACAGTACCTGTTCCTTGCATGGTGACAATACCACGCTGTCAACATTAGAGACTAGACCATCTATTGGGTTAAAGTATGGATTATTGATTAGGGAAGGTTAAATCTGTATTTTTCTCTTAACTATGAGTAAAGAGACTAGAGAGACTGCTCAGCATTTAAAAACACTGACTGCTGTTCCAGAGGGCCAGGGTTTGATTCCCAGCATCCACATGGTGGCTCATAACCACCTGTAATTTTAGTTCTAGGACATCTGATACCTCATTCTGTCTGCTGTGGGCACTGCCTGTGAGTGGTACGCACACATACAGATGGGAAAAAATTCCATACACATAAAAATAAACACATAATTAAGAGACACTTAATTAAGCATCTTAGCGCATTTCCAAGTTATTTGCATTTTTTCTGTGAGTTGTCTGTTTCTTCTATTTTTATTGCTGTTGAATTATAGGTATGATGGTGTGTGCATGTGTGTGTGTGTGTATATGTGTCGTACATCGATGTCTGTTTAAGTCAGCTGGCAAAGTTCCTCATATACCACAGATCTTTTGACTGTGGTAAGCCTGCAGTGATTTCCCTCAGCCTGTCTTCTGTTTTTGCCTTTGTTTATAGTTATTTTGTCATGCAGAAACATTTTCTTATGAATGGATAAGAAAAAAATAAGAAGTCATATAAAAGAAAGCAGATGGTATCAAATTAACAGCAAAACAAGATCAGAGAAAACCACATCGTAAAACACACCCAGAGAAGGTCCTACTTTGGAGGTGGGAGTGATTTTGGAACAGCTCCAAGTTCAGGGTCAAGGGACTGAAGGAAGGGGAGGGTGCCCCTGGGCAAACACCAGCATATTTAATTAGGAGCATCTGGTTGGCAGAATCTTCATTCTGTTCCTCCTGTGCTGAGCAGGAATTAGCAGAAGAATTGTCCCCTGGGGAGTGACTGTGAGCTGGGACCAGAGAGGCAGAATAAAGTCCTGGCAACAAGCAGGCCCAGGACAGAGAACACTTGGGAAGGAGATGAGCCAGCAGAGAGTCTATGTGCTCACCAATGTCTCTAGAACTTTCACCTCAAGACTAACATAGTTCACAAGGCACACCTGGCTAGAGAGATGTTCTTGTAGTTAAGAGGGCCTGGGTTCGATTCCTAGTACCCACATAGTAGCTCACAACTGTCTGTAACTTCATTTCTAGGTTCTTCTGGCCTCCATGGGCACCAGATACATGCATGGGCATGAAGATGATACTGAGATATACATTCAGGTAATATACCCATTTTTAAGTTCATAATACACAAGACCAGGGCAGTAGATAATCAACGGTTAGGAGATCATGGAGGAAACCAGAAAAGAGTAAGAACAAGGAGATAAGTTTAAAGTGCAGTAACTAATTGCTTCAGAATGTCGAATGTGGACTCTGGGACCAAATGGCCTGCTGTTTAGCTGTACTGTTTTCTAGGCATATGGAAAGCATTGGGACAATTGCCCAAATTATGCCTCAGTTTTCTAATCTATAAATTGGGAATCTAAATAATACCAATACTATGTGATTATTTTGAAAATTAACTGAGATAATCATATAAAACATTCAGTTCAGTAATAAGCCAATAATAAATGCTCAATGGGCATCAGGTATTATGTTTATTAAATATACAGACATAGACCTCTAATCCTAGAACTTGGAAGGTAGTAACAGGAAGATCAGGAGTTCAAGACCAACCTGACCAACATAGTGAGTTCAAGGTTATCACACACACATTCACACACATACATTCACACACACACACACACACACACACACACACACACACGTACACGTCAAAACCAGACATACAAACAAATGAAAACAAAGAACCAGCATTGTGCTGTAGGCCATAATCTAAGCCTTAAGGAAGCCAAAAGCTGAACCCTGAATTCAAGGCCAATCTTGGCTACATAGTGAGAACTGTCTCTAATAACCAAGCCAGATGAAGCAAGTAAGCAAATGCCAGCTGCAGTAGAGCAGCAACAACAATTAAGAAGTTAGAATCTAAGAATGAATGGTAAACATGTAAATAGGCATTGTCCATGCAGTGGACAATGACATAGAACAGACTAAAACACGAATTGGGGCTGGGGTTTGGGCCAGTGTACCCAGGGGGTGGGGCTTTGTAACTGGCCTCGGCTCCCTTTCTCTTCACAGAAGCAGAACCCCTGAAGGGCATTACTAGGGTAAGGATTGGTGTGTCTGGGGCTGAATTTTCAGTAGGTGGGGCAAGAGAGTGATTAACTATGAGAGAAGGGAGAAATAAGATTCACAGAAGATAATGGGAGCCGGGTTTCTTATTGTCACAGAAGAAAGATACAGAGAGATAGAAAGGGATGTGTGGGAATCAGAATTACTGATGGGAACTGACAGACTGTACAGATTCGAGTATGCATATGCATATAGACACATACAGATACACACTCCCATAAATACATTTGTTTCTTTAAACTGTCTCTTGAAAAGGGCCTTTGAATAATTATATTACTATAGCAGTAAACATGCCTAACTCTCAAATCTTGATTTTATCTATCTATCTATCTATCTATCTATCTATCTATCCATCTATCTATCTACCTATCTACCTATGTTTTCCAGACATGGTTTCCATCTGTAGCTCTGGCTGTCGTGGAACTTGCTTGGTAGATCAAGTTGGCCTTGAACTCACAGAGATCAAATCTTGATTATAAATATCATTGTCTGTGAAAAGAAACTGAGGCTCTGAGGATTTAAAAAAAGGCTGTCTCAGGGGCTAGAGACATGGCTCAGTGGTAAAGAGCACAGGCTCCTCTTCCTAAGGACCAAAATTCAATTCCCAGCATCCACATAGGTGCTCATAATGTCTGTTACTCTACTTCCAGGGGATCTGACACTCTCTTTTGGCCTCCCTGGACATCAGGCACACATGTGTTACACAGATATGCATGCAGGCAAAATTAAATATTAAAAAAACAAAAAGGCTGACTTCAGTGCTGGACCAGAAAAAGACAAGAGGAGACAAGAATATTTTGTTGTTTTTAAAACTAAAATGTTCAATAAATTTCTAGAGCCTTGTCCAGAGGACACAGACACCAGTTGCAGAGATCATACTAGAAAATATGGACCAATTTGAGCCTGGAAATATAAAATGATAGAAATGGGCTATAATTTATAAATACAATAAGGATCAATTCCAATATAAATACGTGAACAATAAATGGGGGAATAGGAAAAAAAAACTGCATTATGTCAAATGTCAAGTAAATACAGAAGGAATAATATAATTAGAAAATCATCAGTGGGTGATCAAATTACTAGATCAAAAATTTGATGTGAAACAGATTTACACAAATTTGAAATGTTGATGTGTAGTAGTACACTGCTGTGATGGCTCAGCAAGGATGCATTTTACATGTGGAAACTCTGCCAGACTTCTACAGAGGGTACCACCGTCATGGCCAGAGCCATCCTAATAGTGGAACCCCCAGCGTCTGAACTCAGGTGTTTTTATTGACTCAGAATGCCTCAGGTATTCTACTGATAGCATATGCAGATTATTACCAATCAACATAATCCACATAAATCCAACACCTGCAGACAATTAGGCACCCCTTTTCCCAACAGTGCACAAAAACAAAAACAATTATTTTAAACAGAACTGAAATAAAAACCTTCCACACCATTGATGTAGAAGTTTATTTTTAGTTATGTTTAAAATGGTTGTTTTGTGCATTGTTGAAGGAAGGGCTGCCTATGCCTTGGCATTTGTATTATCTGTAGGTGTTAACTTCATGTAAAAGATGTAAATTCCTCATGATCTGCACATGGTATCAATAGAACACCTCAGGAGCTTAGTTATCAGTAAAAAAATCCTGAGATGAGATGCTCAGGGTTCCACTGTCCAGTATGGTGTTTGCCATGATAGTGGTTCCCTCTGCTGAGGTCTGGCAGGGTTTGCACCTATGAAAATGCTTCCATGTCTTACTTGCTGAGTCGCCACAGTAGATAAACTGTAACAAAATATTACTTCCAATTTATTACAAAGGGAAAATCCAAAATGATATAGTGCTACAATGTATCATTAATACCTTACCTAAGTGGTTGGCATTACTATCACAGTAACTGGGCAAACTTTCAGTGCTGGAGATAGAACACAGGGCCTTACACATGCTAGGTAAGTGTTCCATCACCGTGCTCCCTGATCAGTGTAAAGCCGATTTTGTCTAGCTCCTGAAACAATTGCATCGAGAGGAGTATGTTATTTCTGTGATATTCCTGTCCAAACTGCATAACTTGAATTCAACTACGAGGAAATATCAGCCAATAGCAATCTAGGAATATTCTATAACCTAACTATTGAATGACTGTCAGGAATTCAGACAAAAGAAAACCTGTTTTGTTTTTAATTTATTTACGTGTGGGTTCACGTGTGCAACCATGTGTGTGTGTAGGGCACAACTTTTGGTAGTTGGTGCTTGCCTTCCACAAGGGCTTCTCTAGTTGTTTCAGAGGTGTGCTAGTACCATGGGAAAGCGGGTGAAGCAGGGTAGCTGCTTGTTCTTAGACTCATCTCCTGCTCATCTCCCTAGGCCTGCGATCGGCAAGAGAACACCAGCGCAAAGAGCTCCCCCCCACCGAGGAGTCCCACCCCCGTCCCCAACTCTGCAGACACCATCACAATCGAAAAGAATTAAATTAAATTAAAAATAAAATATTCCTTGGGGTTTCTCTCTTTTTCCTTTTCATGTGCCCAAACTTTTCAAATCCGTATTCCAAAAAGTTCTCAAAAAAACCATCAATCCCCCCAGTAGGACTCTAAACGGAGCATCAAGGCATGTGTGGCTCTTCTTCCCTTAGTGAAGAGTTCCTGGGAATTATGAATGAGTTCAGATTGAGTGCAGACCCACAGGAGGCTTTATCCAAAGGACTCTACTAGGTTTTCTCCCTAAATAAAGGCCTCCCTTCTGATAAACCAGACTAAAAACTTTGAATACATAAGAAAAAGCCATTGCAGCAATGAGTTCCCGGTGACTCTAGTAAGACAGAGGCTTATTTCTTCCTCACATCTGTCTGTCTGGTGTAAGTTGATGAGATAGTGCTTCACGCAGCCGAACGGACCATTCCCACTATCCTGCTCTACCTCGGTTGCAGCCCTGGGCTCATCTTGAGGCCGCTACACCAGCATGAAAAGATCACAAGTCGCGGATACCATTTATCTTCCTTACATTCCACTACTGAGAGCTTAGGTAAATCGCAAGGGAGGCTGGGAGATTGGCATAGCCAATCTGTATGACTTTTGACAAAGAGGAGAATGGATTCAGGGGATAACTCATGCCTGCCAGGAGCACAAACGTCTCGTCTCTTCCCTTTGGTTCTAACCATATCCCCAACCCAGGATGGAGACGGTCATCCACTTCCTTCTTTTCTAAGATTTTAGTGATGGATCATACATATGGACATTTCCCACTAACAGACCTTCTGGCAGACAGTACTTCAAAAGTTATCTATGTATAAACTCTCACACAAATACACAGATATATTCATAAGGTCAATCCTTTGCTACTGAATCCTGGGTCAGCAGGTATAAGCCTTTACCATGCCATTGTCAAAGTGCCCTCAGGAGAATTTGTATCACTTGAAACCCCAACCAGGAAAGCATTAAATGTCAGTTTCCCCAAGTCTGTGCCAACAGAGGGTGTTAAAAAACTTTTTTTTTTTTTTTTGCTTTTCTTCCTTTTCCTTTTCCTCCTCTTCCTTTTTTCTTTTCCTTCCCTCCTCCTTCCTCCTCCCTCCCTCCCTCTTTCTATCCTTCCTTCCTTCCTTCCTTTCCTTCCTTCCTTCCTTCCTTCCTTCCTTCCTTCCTTCCTTCCTTCCTTCCTTCCTTCCTTCCTTTCTTTCTTTCTTTCTTTCTTTCTTTCTTTCTTTCTTTCTTTCTTTCTTTCTGAGACAGGGTTTCTCTGTTGTAACTCTGGCTGTCCTGGAACTCACTCTGTAGACCAGACTGGCCTCAAACTCACAGAGATCTGCCTACCACTGCCTCTCAAGTACTGGGATTAAAGTGAGTGCCACCACCACCTGGAGTGCTAATAAACTTTTGACTTTTGCTATATTGGTGGGAAATAATTCCTCACTGCAGTTTTAATATGGCTTCCCAACCTAGCCAAGACTCCCAGTTCCTTTTAGTATCACGAATAGGCACCTCCAGGTTTTAGCCCAAGGCATTGAATAGAAAGGATTCTCATGCTTTTTCTTTTTCTTTAAAAATAAAAATAAATGGAGCTGGAGAGATGATCAATGGTTAAGAGCACTTATCGTTTTTGTGGAGGATCTGAGTTCAATTCCCAGTACCCACATGGCAGCTCACAACTGTCCATAACTCCAGTTCCAGGGGATCGGATGCCCTTTTCTGACATCAGGCACCAGACTCCCACATGGTGCCCATACATACATGTGAGAAAAATACTCATATACATATAATAAAAGAAATTTAGGGGTTGGTGAGATGGCTCAGCGGTTAAGAGCACTGACTGTTTTTCCAGAGGTCCTGAGTTCAATTCCCAGCAACCACATGGTGGCTCGTAACCATCTGTAGCAGGATCAGATGCCCTCTTCTGGCACTCAGTATACAAGTACATAGGTCACTCATATAAAATAAATAAATAAATAAAAAACAGTAAAAAAAAAATCTAAAAATAAAATTTTAAATCAAATAAATTTATATATATGCATGTATTTGTGTGTACAAGTGTGTGTGTATGTGTGTGTGTCTGTGTATGTGTGTGTATGTGTGTGTGTGTGTTTATGAGTTCATGCAGAGGACAGTTGATACTTGGTGTCTTCTCAACTGCTCAACTGCTTATCTTTTGAAGACAAGCCTCTCACTGAACCTGAGCTCACGGATTTGGCTGGTTGGCCCAGCTTTAGTTTCTGCTATTGGTAGCTCAAGTGATTGGCTAACTATTTAAAGTGTGATGAAAAATGAAACCCATTAAAATGAAATCCTGAACAGTCTGGAAGTCCAAGCCAGACCATCACTCCCCAGTAGAAGTACATGTGAGCTAGCATGTGGCTTTCAGGAGGGTAAAAAAGAAGCAAGTGAAATAAATTTTAACAATATAATTTAGCGCAAAATGTTTAAAATAGTATCACTTTGAAATGTGGCCAGCGTAATACAGATTAATGACACTTGCACATTCTTCAAAATGTGGTGTATAGTTTCAGTATAGTTTCAGTTCCTACCAGCCATATGTCAAGCACTCAATGACCACACGTGTATGGCTAACATGATTGGTGCCATGGGTGGAGTTCTGGAGAGTTCTATGTGGAGGGGTGGAGAGGAGGAGAAGGTAGGAGCAGGTAAAAGTACTCATTTTGCTTAAAGTTCTAGAGAGCTACTGAGTGGAATATATAATATGTAACACACAACACACGGTGTTTTCGACAAATGATTTTCCATATGGAAAAAATAAAACTGTTCATGTTCTGCACACAAACATATGTTCCAGATGGATAAAGAAACCATTTTTTAAAAAGGAGAAAAGCACAAAAGCATTAAAAATATGAGAATTATTAATTCAAAGGTCCTTATTAAGCAAGACACAAGATGCAGAAAACACAACAGAAAAGATTGTCAGTTATTGAAAACAAAAATCCAAACTTTAAGCAAAATAGTAAGCAAAGTCAAAGGGCGAGGGGTACAGGAAAAATGCAAAAGAGAAGACAACCAACCGATCAAAAACCATGCAAAAGTTACAAATACTTTATTATACTCAGCATTTTATGTATTTCATGGGGAGGGGCTCTTGCTCACACTATGGCATATGTGTGGAGGTGAGAGGGCGGCTTTTGTTGAGTCAGTTTTCCTTTGATATGCATGTCAGCCCAGGGATGGTCAGCCCCAGGGATGGTCAGCCCCGGGGATGGTCAGCCCGGGGACGGTCAGCCCAGGGACGGTCAGCCCCGGGGACGGTCAGCCCGGGGACGGTCAGTCCCGGGGATGGTCAGCCCCGGGGACGGTCAGTCCCGGGGATGGTCAGCCCCGGGGACGGTCAGCCCGGGGATGGTCAGTCCCGGGGATGGTCAGCCCCGGGGACGGTCAGCCCGGGGATGGTCAGCCCCGGGGACGGTCACCCTGGGGATGGTCAGCTCCAGGGACGGTCAGCCCCAGAGATAGTTAGCTCCAGGGATCATCAGCCCAGGGATGGCCAGCCCAGGGATGGTCAGCCCCAGGGATAGTTGGTCAGCCCAGGGATGGTCAGCTCCAGGGATGGTCAGCCCCAGGGAGAGTTGGTCAGCCCAGGGATGGTCAGCCTTTGCCCCAGGGATGGTCAGCCTCAGCCCCAGGGATGGAATCCTAGTCATTGGGCTTGCTTGGCTGGTGCTTTTACCACTGAACCATCTCAAGCCTCCTGAATGGATACTTTAAAATGTAAATTAAAGACCATAAATTCTTCCATCTATATATTTTTCCTAGATATATTGGCTACGAAAGGATATAAGTATACAGAATTCTCAGGCTCACTAGTGATTGAAGGCAATAAAAACCAAACAATAAAGAACTACTTTTCTTTCCCCAGTTGCTATGATAAAACAATGACTAAAAACAACTTTGGGGAAGAAAGTGTTTATTTGGCTTACAGCTTACAGTCCATCACTGAGGAACTCAGGAACTCAAGACAGGAACCTAGAGGCAGGAACTGAAGTGGATATCATGAAGGAATGCTGCTTACTGGTTTTCTCGGCTTGCTTTCTTATACTTGTCCAGAAATGGCACCACCCACAATTAGTGAGGCCTTCCCACGTCAATCACCAATCAAGAAAATGCCCTACAGACATGACCAAGGGCCAATCTGATAGAGGTAACTCCTCAGTTGAGGTTCCTTCTTCCCAGTAGACTCCAGTTTGTATCAAGTTGACAAGAACTAACTCATGCAATTACCTTCTATGCTCTCTGGTAAAAATGTACATTGGTAAAGTCTTTTGGAGGGCAACTGAACAGAATCTATCAAAATTAAAACGTAACTCCCTTTGGCTCGTCATTTAATGGGCACCCTTTGAAATATCTACCTATCTGCCTGCACCAGGATGTATGTGCAAGGAAATGAAGTGTAGGACCTGAGCAGGTTAAGAGCTCTCAGGTTCCATCACAATCAGGAGTACCCTGGGGGTATCACTGGGTACCTTGTCATACAAGATTCCTCAAAATCTCAAGTTATTTTGATGAGTTAAAGAAGCAAACCACGGGGCTGGGAGTGGAGCCTGGGCGGTAGAGGGAGTGTGGCGCACGCATGACGTTCAGGGTTCGTTTTCTAGCATGCACATAAACCAGGCATGGTGGAGCCTGTGTGTCATCCCAGTACTCAAGAAGTGAATGAAGGAGGATCAGAAGTTCAAGTACACCCTCAACCACATATTGAGTTTGAGGTCAGCCTGAGCTAGCGGCCCTGCCTCAAAAAAGCGCAATTGTATAAATCATGATTTTATGTCTGAAATGGAAAATTTAAACACACAGTTGTGGGTCTAGTTGTGGGCCATGTAAATGCCTAGAGAAAGGGCTATGGGAACAAGCACCAAGCTAAGAGGTTTGGAAGAACAGTGAAGGTATATGTGAAGGAGAACATGCACAATTTATACCACGTTCTCCTTGCTGCCTGATCCGTTTACAGTGCAAGGGGGTTGCTGTATTAAGGGAGAAGAGGGAAGGTTTACAGAGCAGCATTCTCAGGTGACCCAGCAAATGATCCTAATGGTAAGCCAGAGCAGGAGTAGGGGCATCCCTGGCTCTGCGAGCTCTGGTCTACCTGGATATCTACCGTTGTGAGTACCAGTCAGCGGAAACACTGAGACTATGCCAGAGCCATGCAGAACACCTGCCAATTCCATCTCACAGCCCCCCACCAGCCTGCAGTGTTTCCATGTACCCATTCTGTGGCATCTCAAGCCTAAAGCTGGCCTATTTTGAGAGTAGTGAATACCAAGTGCTATGTTATGTTCTGAGTTTTCTTAATTTATGTCTTCTGGAGAAGAATAAGGTCAACCATGGTGATAGGCAAAACCAGGAGGTTGGGGGTGGATGGGTAGAGTGTGGTCACAGCTGTGGTCTTCATTTTCCCTTAGGGCAAAGAGACCTCAGGCTGAGGTCAGAGCTTCCCAGCATCTAGATTCTGAGTCTTATTGGGAAATGTCAGAAATCGCCACCTACACCTTGGCAGGGGAGAGAAGAGATTTAGAAGGCTGGATGGAGTGTGGACCTCTGTGCGACATCAGGAAGAGTCTGTGATTGGATTCTGAGGGCTCAATAAAAGTATTGTAATTTTATCTCATTCAGAGATTAACCTGTAAATATAGATGTGGGGGGTGATAAGAAATGAAGCAGTGTGAATGTCAGAGGGAGGAACATCCCAAGCCTGAGTAAGGATTGTGAATAAGCTTGGAGGAAGATTCAGAAAGCCATAGTTCCATCCGTGGTAGCTGAAGGGAAGGAGACTAGGAGAAAGACACAAGGGAAGGGAGAGGCGAATGCCTGGAGAACTGCCTTCATATCTCACAAGAACTTTGCCTTTTACTCTAGATGAGTTAGAGAGACACTGGCGGTCTGAAAGCCAGTGAATGTTGCATTGGGCTGGTGTTTTATGGGGTGACTCTGGCTGGTGTGTTAGGAACAGACTTTGAGTGAGGGAAAGAGTGGGAGGCAGGCCCCCTGGGGGTAGTAGGGATGTAGGGGGTGGGGAGGCACCTGTAACAGATCAAAGGAGAGGCGGGAGCTGAGCCTTTCTTAACTAAGTGACCAATGCCAGAATCATCTTTAGGGCTCATGAAAACACAGGTTGGCCCCTCAATTCCAGTTGCTCCCCTTCTTAGTCTGGAGTGAGGCCCAGGGATTTGCATTTCTGTAATTCCCTGGTGATGCAGGTTTGGGAACCACACCCAGGGACCCTTTAAGGTTTCCTTTATAGCACTGATGAAAACTTGCAATTAGTATTGCTCATTGTAAGTACTCAAAGAAGCTCTTTGTCATTCCTGTATCCTCAATGCTCACATAAGGCCCAGCAAAAATGCATGTGGGCCCAGGCTCTGGGCCATGCCCAGCCAGACTCATAGTGTTAGTGAAGGAACTTTTGGAAGATTCCCCGTTTGAACTGTCTGGTGGTGTCTGGTGATGAAACTTCACAGAACTGGTCATTAGAGGGAAGGATTCATTATATCCACAGTAATAATAACAAGCGTGGCGCTTACCCAGTGTCTGCCCAGGTGTTTTATTTATAGCTTCTCCAATTAAATCCTTGTAAAAGCCCTGCAAGTCAGGCCTTAGCACCTCTGTTTTATGAAGGAAGAAACCAAGGCTCAGAGAGTTTAATTTTCCCAAGGCTACACCATTAGTAAATACCAGAACCTAGCCTGGCCCGACTGACAGCTCTGGGAAGCATATATCATAGTGTCTCAAGAAGTCATTGTCCAAAGATGTGGAAATATGAAAGGCCCTCTAGAAGACTCAGCTTCCTTCCTTGGGGATTATTAGCTTGCTGCAAAAATGCAGACACTATATAATTGCCTTAAAGTTGCCCCCCCCCCCCACACCTTTTATTTTCCTGAGTAGAGAGCCCGGTTCTCACAGCATGTTCCCAGGCTTCAGGTCCTTCCTAGTAGAGCCCTGATTCCCTACTAGGTAGCAGTGGCCACAGCTGACTTTGGTGTTTTTCAGCATTCACTGATGGTATGCTTTTCTTCAGTCCACGCCCAGTTTCTGTCTCTTCCTGCAGGGCTTTGGGCGCTGTATTCTGTGCTGGAAAATTGAAGCTTGACAAATTGAGGCCAGCTTGTCTCTTAAATGGAACCCATCCCTCTCACTACAGGAGAAAAAAAAAAAACAACCAGGATCCAGCACTTCCCTCCTCCTCCGGCTCTCTCCTTGCCCTGGCAAGGGATAAAAATAGCATCTCTCAGGGCCTGAGTGTGGATGGGGGCAACTGTGAGCTTGAAGCTGGGCAGAGTAGAGAGCAGCTGCTCTCCACAGACAGGCAAGGAGAGAGTCACGAGGTCAGTGCACAGACCACAGGGATGGGATAACCCGGTTTGGAGGAATTGAGGAGAGCTTGGCTTGGGAGCCAATGTGAGTGGTGGCTCTTGGAGTGAGCTTTCATGGCTGGGGACTCCCCGGAATTCTTCATCAAGGTCTCTGATGTGTATCAGAGATTTTTAATCTGTTTAGGGAGACAAGGGCTCCCTAGGGCAAGCGATGGCATGTAAAAACCACTTCCGTGTATGTGGAAGCATCCACGCAAGCAACAGTTCACATCCATGAACACACACAGTCACACACAATGCATATTTTTGGTGGAGGTACTGGCATGGACCACAGGTTAAAACTCCAGATGCAGGTTGACTTTCAATGAAGTAGAACTGGAATAAGAAATACAAATTAGTCACATATATAACCAACTTTGCCCGTGAGTGGTGGCACAGGCCTTTACTCCCAGCACTCGGGAGGCAAAGGCAGACGGATCTCTGAATTTGAGGCCAGAACTACAGAGTGAGTTCCAGGACAGCCAGAGTTACAACAGAAAAACCCTGTCTCGAACAAAAACAAAACAAAACAAAAACAAACAGACAAAAAAACCTCAAACAAAATACAAAATAAGCTTACTTAAGTTTGCCAAGGTCTTTCTGGAAAGTGTGTAGCCTGCAAATCCCAGGGAATGGAATCGGGAACATAGAAGCTGACCTCTGACGGTGGGATAAGGGAAGATTTCTCCCTAGCCGCACCTCCTCACTAAACAAAACAGCATGCTTCTCTTTTAAATCCGCGTCCGAGGCTTGGGGCGCACCTGGGGGTGAATGAAGGGACGGGAGGCTTAACACCAAGCCTCGACAACGTGTGCCGGGGACCACCTTGGCCAGGGCGCTTCACTATTTTTTAATTAACTTGTGCCTCTTAATCTCACTTGCTTCATTCTTGCATTTCACACATGGAAACAAAGTATGTTATGTATACCAACCCCGACTTCACGTCCGCGCCGCAAGCTCCACACCCCCACCCCCCGTGTGCACGCGCGCCGAACACTCGGGCTCCGGCTACCAGGCGGCGCGTGCGTGCGCGCCCCCGCGCGCGGCGACCACGCGCACGCGCGCGTCTCCGCCGGCAGCTCCCTCCGCCCCCCCTCCCGTTCCCGGGCGGCCGGTCTGAAGCGGCGGCGCGATGAGCTGGCCGGCCGCCCCCGGCTCGGGGCTGTGAGGCGCTCGGAGCCGGGGTGCGCGGCGGCGCGGCGGGCGGCGGACGCTCCTGCTCGGCGGCGGCCATGCGCGCGGGCCGGGGCGGCGTCCAGGGCACCGGCGGCCTGAGGGCCCCGCCGCTGCCGCCGCCGCCGTCGCCGCCGCTGCCCCTGCTGCTGCTGCTGCTGCTGGCGCTGCTGCCCGCCGCCGCCCCGCGGTCCCCGGCCCTGGCCACCGCTCCCGCGGGGCCCAGCGTGAGCCTCTACCTGAGCGAGGACGAGGTGCGCCGGCTGCTCGGTGAGTGGCGCCGCTCCCGGGGCCTCGTGAGCCCGCGGTGCTGCCGCTGCGCCGCCCGCGCGCGCTCTCCCCGGCCTCCCTGCGCGTGTCACTCTAGGCCGCGGAGCTCGGGAGCCTCCGAGTCGGCGCTTCGGACCCGGGGGGCCGCTCCTTAGCTTGCTGTGGGTGGGCCACGCTGCTGCACGCCTGCTTTCTGGTTAGCGAGACCCGGCAAGGTGACCAGGGCGCACCGGGGTGTGTGGCCTCCCGCACACCTTAGGGCCGACCGGACCCGCGGCTTTGGAGTGAGTTGGTTGAGTTTGACCTGATGCTGCAGTTCCAGGCCACTCTGCACACCCCTGAGCGAGAGGAGAACTTGGCTTTGGGTCCGTCGGTGGTTCCGTTTACCTGGTTAGCTCCCGTTGTTTGGGGAGTCGTTTTGGAAGATGATTCTCCCTTCCCGCTTGGAACTTTGTGGAGTCCGAAAATCAGCCCTCTAAGGATGGCCTGGCCAGCCATCGAAAGGGAGTCACTGATCGTTAGGGATACCCAACTTTCATCTCTTTGGGTGTGGTATTTCAGAGGGGAGTGTTGGTATTGAAAAGTTTCCCCCCTAAACATCCATTATCTGTCACTTTTAATTTAGTCAGCCCCCCCCCCACCTCTGTGTGTGTGTGTGTGTGTGTGTGTGTGTGTGTGTGTGTGTGTGTTTTATTGGAGTTTTGTTTTATTTTTTGCTTTTTGAGGCAGGGACTCTATGTAGCCCCGGCTGTTCTGGAACCCACTATTTATACCAAGTTGGCCTCAAGCTCACAGAGATCCATCCGCCTGTTAGTGGAGTTTCTTAAATTCTGTTGAGAGAGCTCAGCGTCGGAATGTATTGCCTTTAGCAGACTGTTTAGACTTTGTTGCATGTGTGGATTTGTACTCTTTAACCAAAGAAGAATTGTGTTTTTGTAACGTTCTGCCTTAATCCTCCTTATAGTCTAGTTGAAGTAGCGAATTTAGTCTAGCAGAATTGAAACTGCACCCATGTTATTCCTGGAGCATGGGAGAAAGGCTTGGGAAAAGTGAGGATTTGTAAAGCAGGCCAAAAGCGTGTTTTTGTAAAGTGTTGTCTTTTGTTGTCGTTAAATTGCGACTTTATTGACACGGCCTTCCTCTCCTCTTGTCTTAGCCAAGGGTGGAAGAAGGGGGACAGACAAGCTAGCTGCAGACATGGATGGAGTGCTTGTATGCACCTACCTGTGCATGTTAGGATTTTACTATTACATCATATATTTGTGTGTGTACTGTGATGTGTTGTTGTGTGGAGGTTAGAGGACAACTCGAGGGAGTAGGCTGTCTCCTTGCACAATATGGGTTCCACAGCTCCAACTCAGGTGATTCAGCCTGACGTCAAGCTCCTTTACTTGCTGAACCATCTTGCTGGGCCTCAGTGTCACTTGTTACACTCAGTTACTTACACATGTTACTTCTCAGTTTTTTGTTA
The DNA here is from genome assembly GCA_026225945.1 of Cricetomys ansorgei. NCBI lineage: Eukaryota > Metazoa > Chordata > Mammalia > Rodentia > Nesomyidae > Cricetomys > Cricetomys ansorgei. The sequence goes on from JAMJFZ010001100.1 coordinate 20,718,465, forward strand.
ACCCAGTGAGATAAGTCTCACAGAGATGAGAAAAGAGAGGCTTAAGGTCACATAGTTTATTTCAAATATTACGTATGTAATATATACCCACACAAAGCAGTGTTTGCTGGCTGCAGACTTAAGTTTTACTGAAAGGCATGAAGATACTGTGCACATAGAAGTTTAATTATGGCATGTTGGAAAAGAGACTACTGCTCATTAGTACCTGAGGTGATTCCTTTGTAGGCAGGAACTGGTTTTCTTAGGAGTTGTAGCTGAGTAAGCTCCTGATTGATGAGCCCCCAGCCAGCTTGTGCAGAAGTGGGCAGTGTGTGGGGTGGAGGTGAGGAGCTTGCCTCCTTGAACTCTCTTATCCACCCTTAGGGATTTTCTGCAGTGCAAACTGAGTTGACCTATTACAATATGGTCTCTAGATCTTCATCTACCAGAGCCAGGGCCTCTTTCTGTCCCTTCACATCTCCCTCAGATGCTCTGCCTTTGAAGGATTCCCTGGCTTTGTTTTGGGTGCCAAAGAGCAAGTAGTGGGATGTATGCAGGGCCTCCTGGACCTGGCTATTACGGTGTGCAAGATTACTTGAAATGGTGCTTTCGTACCACATTTTCGAATGCATAAAAGGTTAGATGCGTTCCAGAAGCTTAGACAACCTAACCTTCATTTCACAATCCTCTAAGACAGTTCAAAATTCCAAGTGAGAACTCAGAAGTTGGTAGTGACAACTTTATATGTTGAACTGGTTGTGCTTGATAGAAGTGGTATTAATCCTGTCACTATAAGCACATAGTAAAAAACAATCGAAAAGCAAAAAAGAGCTTAAAGCAGAAACCATCAGCATCCTCCTGCCTTTGGCCTCTTAGTCCTCCAGCCCCACTCCCCCAGAGGTTATAGCTCTCTCAACTGGTTTTCTGTTTATTTTTTTCTTTGTTTTTCTTTTGGATTTCTAGACCAGTATGGAATGAGCATTCGTCTTCTGGAATCACCCTTGTACCCCACACTCCATTGTGTGTGTTTAAATTTGTTTTAAAAAAATGATTTATTTTTATTTCATGTTCATTGGAATTTTGCCTGTATGAGGGGTTTGGATCCCCTAGAACTGGAGTTACAGATAGTTGTGAGCTGCCATGTAGGTGCTAGGAATTGAACCTGGGCCCCTCTGGGAGAGCAGCTAGTGCTCTTAACCACTGAGCCATCTCTTTAGCTCCTCCAGTGCATTATACATACCCACACCCACCCACCCACCCCCACCCACCCCACTTTGGGTTTTTGAGACAGGGTTTCTCTGCTGTAACTCTGGCTGTCCTGGAGCTCACTCTGTAGACCAGGCTGGCCTCAAAGTCACAGAGATCCGCCTGCCTCTGCCTCCCAAGTGCTGGGATTAAAGGCCTGTGCCATCACTACACCCCCCCCCCTTCCAGTGCATTTTAAACAGGCAGTCGGTGTTGATATTACTCGTACATGTTGTCCATTTCTGAGTTAAATAGGAACTGGTGGTGCCTCCTCCCCCATTTTTGTTTTCCCCAGAGCAAATAATTGGATTTTAAACTTTTCTGATTAGTCTTCTTTGTGTGTACACCAAGAAACGTGCTGAGTGCCCCTCGCCCCCCTTCAGGTAGCACATCAAGACATCTGTTAGTTCCGTCGAATTTTTTGTAGTGATGTCCTTATTTAGCATCATCCATCTTCTTGCTTCAGGCTGGACAGTAGCACTTTGTGCTCTTCTGTCTTCTCTTGGTCTCTAGTCCTCATCTTCCTTGCTTTCTTTTGCTGGTTGTGTGTATCCACAGTAGAGTCCTAAGAATGGGGGGTGCATGGGAGAAATTATTCCAGGCCCTACATCTCTGAAAATTTTCATTTCATACTCACACTTTGTAGATGGCCTGGCTGACTTTATTAGATTGAACATAATTTTTGTTCACAATTTTGATGTTTTTTTTTGTTTTCTTGTAAGAATTTCAGATAAAAGGTCCAAAACCATTTCTGATTCCTTTTCCCCCAACTCACAGTTTTTAGAATTTTAGAGTGTTTTCCTCTGGCATTCTGAAGTTTTATAAGCAGGTATGTGGTTTATTTGTTAAAGCCTTCAGCTTTGGGGAGTATCTGTTCACTTTTCAAATAATATCCTATGCTTTTTTTTTTTTTTTTTTCTGTGATGGCTGTTGTGTGTCTATTATTCTCCTTGAATTGAACTTCATGTTTTCTTATCTTACCTTTTATTTCTTTGTATTGAAACTAGTGGATAGAGAGTTCTCACTCTCAATTTTGTCTTCCCAGCTTTCATTCAAAAAGTGTTACTGATGTTTGAAACTTTTAGAACCTTTGTTCTCTGTATTTCATTTCTTCTTATGAGTGTGTTATCTTTATTTTTCTCTGAAGTGTGGGGTTTTGTTTTTTTTTTTTCTTTATGTTTAAGTGTGTTTAGAGTTCTGTTTCTGGTCACAGATGTGTATGATCCTTGGCTTTGTGTAGTGAAGAGTGAGACTCTAGGATTGATAAAGAGAGAGCACACGCTTGTGCTGACGATTCCTGGTGTCTGCTGGAGTGCAGGTGAACTTTTCATTAGAAGTCTCTCCAAAACACCAGTACAGAATTTTGTATCTCATTAGGGCTCTGCTCAGTGTCTGTGAAGAAACCTCTAGATACTTCCTGCCTCTGGAATGCTGGGTGATAAATCAGCTGCCAGGGCTTAGGTTACCTGTTTGGGGGAGGAATTGAAGTTATTGCCCTTCAGGCTGTAGAATGACTTCTGGTTATAATTTCTCTGGCCCCTGGGACTCAATTTCCTTAGACTTTGGGTCTCCTACTGAACTGGGGACCTGCTGCTTTGAGTATTTGCACAGTGGCTTCCTCTTTGTGAGGCCTGAGCTTTGGGGTAGCCTTTGGTACCTCCTAGGCACCTCTGGAGCTGAGCCTCTTCGGGGTTATAGGGGTAGTGATGTCTTCTCTACCTGTTTTCTATCATGTGAAAGTTTGCTGAATATATGGTGTTTTCCCCTTCCCATCCTGGCTTGATATTTGTGGTTCCTTTACCTTCTAAAGGCTTTGGTCATTCTTAGCTGTGTAATGGCAGCTAAACTTGGGCTTACTGAAGATGACATGTGGCAGTTTTGTAAGGACAGTGGTGGGCAGAGTGCTGCTGATGTGTAGTAGTAGTTTGCCTGTGTCAATAAAAAAACCGTCCTTGTCGGTGTGTACTGCCACTTCCACCCTGTACACAGGGCGCTGTTGCAACAAGATACAGCAAAAATGTATTTTTCACAGTTCTGGATGCTGGGAAAGCCAACATCAAAGTGCCGGTGGCTTGTTTTCTGGTGAGGACCTGCTTTCTGGTTCATAGATATCCTAGCTGTTCTCACACAGTGGGAGGGTGAGATGAGCTCTGTGGTCTTCATTACAAGGGCACTAATCTCACTCATGTCTTTACGACCTAATCCCCTCCTGAGGGCCCTGCTTGCTTATCTGCTCACCATGGGGCTTAGAATTCTGGGTGGAGACAAAGGTTTTTTCCTTACTAGTGAGGAAACAGACTTGGAGTGGGTCCTTGGTCTGTGTCCACTGCATGCAGTCCTGGCGGAAGTTTGCCTGTTCTGGAGACTTCTAAATCTTTGGAGTGCTCAATCTCTGTGTGGTTTTCCAATGTCACTGCTCATATTCTGTCCTTAGCAGACTACAATACTGGCTACCTGTGTCCACATTTTAACTACGAGGAGTTTGATTCAGGGTGTTGTGGACACTGAGTAGGCAACCAAGCCTTTATTCAGTTGTGTCTGAATCTGGATCCCTGCTGCTTCCATCAGTCCTGAAGCAGCTGCAGTTAAGCCATAACTCAAGAGTTTGTGGCCCTCCTAGGTCTGCTGCCATAGCCCTGTACTCCATAACTGCTGGAGTGGCCAGAGGTTTGGGATTGAGACGCCGGTGGGTGGGACATCATGGTGGTGGTAGCTGTGATAGGGAGTTGTGGTCCATAGGGGTGAAGATGGCTTCCGAGCGACTAGACCAGTTAAACATTTCCTCTGGATAGCTTCTCCTTTCAAACTGAATAGCTTCTCGGGGAGTCATGCTTGTTCACACTCTATTTAAAGTCAGTTCACACCAGTTTAGATGCTTTCTCCTCAGAGTAGTCTAGGGAAAGAAAATTGAAGCCAGTAGAGATAATGACAAAACGGATTAGATTCCTTTCCATGAGGATGGGAGGATGCCGTGGGGAGGATTGTTCCTGTAGAACTGGAGCTATGAGCTAGAGTCCCATTGGGATTGATCCATTATTAGCGGAGATTGATGGGGTAAGTGATGGGCAGGGTTACTTTCACTGTGGTTGATGGGAGGGTTTTTGTTTTTTTGGTTTGTTTTTTTTTTTAATTTTTTTTCTTTTTTCCAAAGGAATGATTGCTTTTGAGAGAGGGAAGAGAGGCTTTTGAAGAGTTTGGGGAAGGTAACCCAGGAGAGAAAACACATCTCTTCTCAAAGTTGAGCTGCAGAGGCCGAAGAGACAAGCACTTAAGGCTAGACAGAGGGTGTGGCGTGGACCTGGGGCAGATGTGTATGAAAGACGGAACTCTGGAGTGGCTGGGATGAGAACAATGAGCAAAGGAGGCAGAGCAGACAGCTCCTGGATCAGCGGAGGGTGGGTTAGGGATGGAACTGTTTTGGGGAACAGAAAGCTGTTGGAGGATTTAGGCAGCACTCCGGAGGTGGAGGCAGGATGATCGGGACTTCCAGGCCAGCCTTGTATTCGTGAGACTGACTACCCACTTGCCCTCTTTCAGGAACAAAACAAAAAAATTCTGCCGACAAAACAGAACACCCCCAAACAAAGCAGAATTTAGGGAAATAGGGTGCAGGCAGTCCTGGGTTATAGAAAAGATAATGTGTGAGGTGCCTGTCATGGTATGTGGGCTTGGGGAGCCAGTGAAGAGGGGGGATGGTTGATGAGTTTACAAAGAATTGGGAGGTTTAAGAGAAGGAGACCTCGGGGCCAAAGAGAAGGTAGTAGCGATAGTCCACATTTTTAGATTTGGGTGTCTGAGCCAAAGGACCCTGTCTTTATGGGAAAAGAAGCTGAGGGAAAAAAAATGTGATGAGCGATGAGCCATGTATTCTTCCCTGCCAAGGTCCCCTCTTTCTTTCAAAATCTCAGGCCAAACACTTGGTTGGGGAGGGGTGGGTCCTCCCTGCTGGTGGTACTGGCATAACCTGCCACAGGGCAGCTTTGGCAGGAGTGGGTTAGCATCCCCAAGTGAACCCTTAACCCTAGGCATTATGTTGGGGTTGGTGGTATTGGCACGGCTTAGTCTGAGCCCATGTGTTCTTCATTGGGAGAGTGGGGCTAAGACATTGTGCAATTGTGGGTTTGAGTTTCTTTCCCCCTGCACATATGGGGGAAAAGTCTGTCCAATCATGGCTAATCTTGTCCTCTGCGAGTCACATCCTGAGCTAATGAGTGAGTTCTGAAGGTGCTACCTGAAATGCTGCGTGGGTTTTAAGATTCACTTCGGGAGTAAATGGAAGGTGTATATTTCTTTCCTCAAGCACTCAGAGCTGAGAAGTGCCACAGCTTTCTTTACTTTGGGGTTTTGATGTTGTTATGTCACTGTCCTTATAGATCTTGCCAGCCTGAGAGATAAGAAAAACTTGCACTTGAGACCAAACCATTAAGTTACTCTGACATTATACTAAAAGTACACTTTTTTGTGTGTTACCCTTGTTGATGTAAGTATGTTCTAATCTGGATGTTACTAAACAGCATTCCCTTGTGTAGGACTTCCTAAGATGTTACTTGCCAAAACAAATGTGTGTGTAGAGCTCAGTTATATAGTAAACTCTTACTGAAGGGTTCATTTTGCTGTTCCTAGCAATGACAGTGCTGAGTGATTCTCATTCTTATATACATATTAAGCTGGAATAGAGTGCACACAGCTCTTAACTTGGGAAATACCTGTAATCTAGAGAGAACAAACAAGTTTTATGCATGCCAGATACTTCACACATGTTCTTCAGCAACGTCAGGTAGCGTTGGTTACTTTTTAAACAGATAAAACTGAGATTCTGGAAAATTATACAATTTGCTGGAGGTCTCAGATGTGTGTTGTTACACAGCTCTGAAGTGTGTGCTTTCTTCCCTGTTGCTGGGAAGATTAGCAGTCTTACTGGGCTCCTTCTGAAGTCATCTGGGAGCTGCAACACATGCAGATTCATAGACGTACCCTTACCAACTGGTGTGGTGATCCCAACTTCTGATCCTCCTGCCTGCCCCTCCCAGGCCCTGGCATTCCAGGTGCCCACCACTCCTGGTTCATGTAGTGCTGGAGCTCACACCAGGGCCTCATGCATGTCAGGTGCTCTACCCGGTGAGCCAGGGCCTCAGCCCTGCAGTTGATCTGAGATAGAGCTCAGATGAGTCAGTAGCCTGTTGACTTTTGAATTCTGTACTTCATTGACTGTAAGATGCACAGCTTGAAACATCTGGAACTATCTTATGGTCAGAGGGAGTCATCAGTTAACGGACCACTTTCTCCCTAGTGATAAACTTCAGCAGTTGTGAAAGGTGGTACTATAACAGCACAGCCAGCATAGCATTTCAGTCTAGCTGCAGAGGTGCTGTCCTGAGAAATGCCAGTGGGTTTCAACCAAAGGTGAAAGCCTTTGGTTTTCCCTGAGGCAGGGGTCTGCATAGTAAGTTTTGCATACTTTGCCAGAAAGTTAGGTTTGGGGCCTCACAGTACTCCTGGTGAAGTTCACTGGTGTGTCTTAGTTCCACAGAAACTGGCATTTGTCCCAGTTTGTATTTTCATGTCCTATATGAATTAAAAAACAATTGCCATGGGGCTGGAGAGATAGATCAGTGGTTAAGAGTACTTGTTTTTACAGAGGACCTGGGTTCAATTCCCAGCACCCAGATGACAGCTCACAACTGTCCATAACTAGTTCCAGGGGACCGATGATCTCTTCTGACCTCCGGCACCAGACACACACGTGGTGCTCAGTCATACATGTAAGCAAAGTACTCATACACATAAAATAGAATACATCTAAAAATAAAATTTAAATTAAAAATTTGTCTTTAAGAATTGGCACTGGAGAAATGGCTCTGAAGGTTGCACAAGCCTGGAGATCTCAGTTTGATCACCAGGACCCACGAGGTGAAGGGAGAGAACTAACTCCAAGGAGTTGTCCTCTGACCTCCACTGGAGCCCCTCCCAATAACTAAATAAATAGATGTGATTAAAAAATTCACTCTGCCATAAACTTTTATGGGCTTTGACAAATACATAGTGTCCTGTACGCATTGTATCATGCGTATAGAGTATACCATATATACCACACAAGAGTAGTTTTACTTCCCTTAAAAAATCCTCTGAAGGGACATTTGCATTTATAAAAACAACAAAAAAACCCAAACAATCAAATAAAAAACCAAAAAGCTGGGAAAGAAAATATCCAGTGCTCATTTTTTTTTTTTTTTGGAAATCCTGCTGTTAATCTTACCAGTATGTTTTTTTTTTCTTGGTCTGCTACATTGTAGCTATCACTTCTAGAAATTAGACTTCAATCTTTTTTATTATCTTTATTACTTATTTTCCATGTTTCTGCTGACTTTTTTGGCTACGTGGAGTACAGTTATATACTACTGACATCTGTGACTGCTGTGGGTTGTTTTGGTTGATTATCTAACTCTCTTTTTTTGTTTTTGTTTTTTAATATGGATGTGTGTGTGTGTGTGTGTGTGCATGAGTGTAAATATACAAATTTGGTTGGGTGGCAGATACTGTGAAGTTCTCTGGGTATTGATTGTCTGTGTGTGTTACATTTTTGTGAACAGGCTCAATGCTTGCCCTACAGCTTGCTGATAAGGCTCAGCTGGATGGGCTCCTCTCTCTACCCCCAGCCCTTCAGTACTGGAATTACAAGGGCATTTGCCCAGCTCTTATGTGTGTGCTGGGATCTAAACTCAAGTTCTCACCCTGGTGTAGCAAGCATGCAACCAACTCAGCATCTCCTCAGCCTGCCTACGTGCCACCTGCCTTCCTTTTCCTTCTTTTCTGTTTTTGCGTTTGTTTGTTTGTTTTAGACAGACACTTGTTCTATAATCCAGACTGGCCTTGAACATGTGATCCTCCTGCTTCATTTTCCCAGTGCTGGAATTGTAGGTGTATGCCAGCATGCCTGGTTGCCGAACATTATGTATTCCTTTAAATATTCTTGGATTTTGTTCTGGGATGCAGTTGAATTACTTGGATACAGTTTGAGCCTTCTGCGTGTTGCTTATAAGGCTTGTTGGATGAGACGATAACAGTGCGTAGCAATCAGGCTCATCATTCCCCACTGGTGAGTCAAGACACTTCTGTATTTATCCCAGGGAACCGTGAAGCATGAGGTCCTCCAGTCTGTCTGGTGGGAATGATTCAGATTTTGAGTTCTGGGCACTGTTCATGTTCCCGGTTTCCTGCCCTGGAGTGGCTTCCTATATGCATGCCCTATCAGGACTCAGATGAGTGCTGGAGCTCAACCCTCCAGATCTTGGATTTCTCACTTTGTTAGTTCCTCTTTCTAGTCTGTTCTTGGAACCATATCTCTAGAATCTTATCTTTCTGGACTTTGATCTTTTAAACATTTTTATCTTTTGATTCTTTGAGACAAAGATCTCAGTCTGTAGCCCAAGCTGGCTTGGAGCATACTGCATGGCTCAGGCTGTTTTCTAACTCAGCAACCCTCTTGCCTTAGCCTCTTGAGAACTGGGATTGCAGGTATGTGCCACAAGCATAGTTTACCTTTGTCTCTTCTTCCTCCCCAGGCCTGTCTGTCTGTCATCTATCATCTATTGACCCATTTATCTGTGTACATGCACATGCCACAACATTCATGTGGAAGTCAAAGGACAACTTTGAAAGCCAGTTCTCTCTTTCCACTTATGTGGGTTTTAGTCATCAAAGTCATTGTCAGACTGTATGGTTAGTGGTCACCTGCTGAGCTACCCTACTTCCCCTCAGTGTCCTTCTCTGCACTCTAACTGTAAAGTCCACCTATTTGTTTCAGGGATAACTAATGCCTGGTGATGGTTGCTTTAAACTAGTGAACCAATTTGTGTCCAATCTTGATTATTTCCAGTGAGAGGATCAATCTAGCTCCCAATACTTTCATTAAATGCTTATTATTTGTATCTTCATTAAAGCTAATTCCTTAATGATCTATTAGAGGAAAGAAGTAGTCCTGCTTTAAAAGCAGTGTTTAAGGTTTGGATCTATTTGTGGCTGCACACTGGTGAGCATATAGTAAGTAGATAGCAGGTGTAGAAGAGTATTGGATTGGGAATCTGCATATTTGAGTGTTAATTCCATCCCTTCCTTCCACTCTTATGTGGGTAGGCATGTGTGGTGGCTAATCTTTCTTGTTAGCTTGACACACCTGGAAAGAGGGAACCTCAGTTGAAGAATTGCTTCCAGCCTGTGGACATATTTGTGGGCCATTTTCTTGATTAATGATTGATGTGGAAGAGCCTAACCCGCTGTGGGCAGTGCCACCTCTGCGTGTGTGGGTCTGGGCTGGATAAGAAAGCTGTCTGAGCATGAGTTAGAGAGTGAGCCAGTAAGTTTAGAAGAGTTTCTTTGTTTCTATGTGGGTTCTGCTTCAGTTTCTTCATTGATTGATTGTGACCTGGGGGTTATAAGCTGAAATAAAACCCTTCTTCCCCAAGTTGCTTTGGAACATTTGGATATTTATTGCAGCAGCAGAAAAGCAAATTTTAGCAGCATGCAACTAATGTTCTGAATATTCCTTTCTACGTATGTAAGATGTGTTGCTCTTAGCGCAGATGCTGTAATGCATTCGAATATGCTGCATGAGCCTCATAACAATTTAATTTATTCACTGGTGAGGATTTCTGTATCTTTGTATTAGAAACAAATATCCCAGACATTTTCAGGCTGCTTCATTTCTGGTTGGCTTCTACTAAGGAAGGTAGGTCGGCACATCTGTTTGGTTATGAGAAAGGACTTGGAATAATCTGCAGGAGACCAGGAAGGAACCTGTTGATCATCCCCAGGAAAAGCCAGATACCTGCAGCCCCTCAATCCCTTTCCTCACTTTAGACTGCAAGAGGAAACATGATACAGGACCGTAGGCCAATAGGCCACTTAAGCACAACCCACTGGAGTGGCTATTATTTGCCACTCTTTAACAGGCCAAGCCTCAGGTTACTGGGCCATTTAGGTATTTGATTGGTTGCTTTCAGTAGCAGTATCCACCCATACATGTAACATGACCTTACTTAGAAGCACGGGGTATATTTTTGGTGAATAAAACAGATGAGGAGCCTAGCCTGTGGAACTAACTTTTGGCAGAGCTATGTGATTTGCCTTTGAAAAAAATTCAGATAGCTTTGGAGTTAAATTCTTGAGATAGCACTCTGCTGCCTGTTGCTGGCAGGGAGAAGCTATGCTTGTGAGTTTCCTGTGTTTTGTGATAACAGCCTGGACGAACAGGCAAGTCTGAGTCCCTACAGCCTCTGAGGGAGAGTGCTCCGTCTGGAGTGGCTGTGAAGAAGTTGTTCAGTGTGGGTGGAAAACATGGGTACATTTCTCCATCTCTGTGGCTCTGTGGGTAGACAAGCGTAAAATGGTCAAATCACTCTCTTCTTCTAGGTCAGGGAACTCCATCAAACTTGTCCAGAGTATCTCTCTTACCTGATTGTGGAGATTTTTAAAGTTTAGAGCTTACCCTTTGCTGCAGTGTTTGCTGGTGAGGGAAGGTGTCAGTGCATCTATTAGGATCAGATGGCCTCATTCTTTCTCCGAGTCTACATAACCTCTTCCAGAGCACTAGCAGAGACAAACCAAAACGCAGCTTTGGTGATGGATGGCTTTGAGTTTCTATGATCAGGTAACATAGAATTACCATGGGTTTTGTGGAGACAGGGTTAGGGTTAGGAGTCTGGTGGAGGTACCATGAAATAAAGGCAGTGCAAAGTGAGGGCATAGTGATCTTTTATTGATCCTGAATGTCTTTTTTTTTTTTTTTTTTTTTAAAGCACCCATCTTTGCACTGTATTCTCTGCATGCAAGTATACACTGTTAAGTCAGTTCTGCCAAGATATATAAGGTTGGAAGTGAAATACATGAAGCAAATACTGAGTGTGGTGGAGAGTGCGTGAAAATTCTCAGGTTTGCATGATTTGTGCTTGAATAGCCACAAGGCTTGACGTGTTTGTGCCTTTTTATTTTTATTTTATTTTTTCAAGACAGGGTTTCTCTGTTGTAACTCTGGCTGTCCTGGGACTCACTCTGTAGACCAGGCTGGCCTTGAACTCACAGAGATCCGCCTGCCTCTGCCTCCTGAGTGCTGGGATTAAAGGCATGCACCACCACTGCCTACATGATTGTGTGCTTCTTAATTGTTAAAAAAAAGAAACTCCTTTCCTGCTACCAAACATTCTCTGCTGTGAGTCCTCACATGTGTGCTGGGAACTGAACTCAGAACCTCCGGAAGAGTAGCCAATGTGTGCCATCTCTCCAGCCTCAGCAATCTCTGCTGTATGTAAGTACTAGTTCTCAATAAATTGTTTGGGTGTACTTGGACATAACTAGATTCTGATAAATAAATGTTTATTTTCAGTTTGTTAGTTTGCATAAATATGGAACATTTGAAGTAAGAGCTCTTTATTTTCATTTTGCATCAATAAGTGTATTTAGTGGTTTAAAATACATTGACTACTTTTCTCTGATTAGACCTAAAAGATTGTCTTGACTTCATGAATTTTTTAAAGTTTTGAGTGATATGTAAGAGTTATGGATGATATCATAGAATACTTACGTTTTGGCTGACATTTAGAAACTACTCTGATATCATAAAATTGTGGAATTTTCCAGTGGAGGAGGAGGGGATTAATATCAACTGTAACTCTAAAAACAAATAAAAAGGAAAAGAATATGACTGCTCGTAGGAATGGTCGAGGAGAAAGTTATTGTATATATGAGGGAGAATAAAGTAGATATGAGGAGAATATAGACGGGGGCAGAGACGTCTGAGGGAGTCCAAGGTGGACATGACCAGACTGAGCTGCCAGACCATGTTAGGAGAGGGGGAGGAGAGAGGAAAGAGGGGAACCTGGAGTGGTGGGAGAGAGAGAGAGACCTAGACCTAGAAATCAAAATGACTGGAATTATATAGGGAAAGGCAGCCCAACCCATTGGGCTGGAGAGTTCAGGGTAGGGGGTGGGATGTGCAAGCCAGGAGGGCCCTGTAGCAGATAGGGGTGGAGGGCGGCTGGGAGAACCTGGCAGCCAGGTTCACTTTGATTTGATAAATAAGTAACTCAGCCAGAGCTGTGTGTAAGTTTGAGACCCTACAGTCTGGTCTCCCCCTCTTTTGTCCTATAGTTGAGAAAGCTGACTTACAGAAGAGGCCTCAAGAATTGAATGCCAAAGGCCACTCCACTGCTTGGTCTCCGAGCCAGGCTGAGAAGTCCACACTGTTGCTGCTGTCACTTTAGTTCTGTCCTCACACTGTTACTTCTCTTTTCTTATTTTAAGTGATTCCTGACTTTTTTTTTAAAGTAACTTTTCCTTAAAACCCATCTTTGATGTAGTTGATTTTTATCAACAGCCTGCTGTTCTTGCATCTGGTGTTGCAAGGACCCTAGGCAGCAGAGGCTGCCTGCTGTGTGAGCAGCTCGTTCTGTCCTATGCATGCCTTGAAGGTGGCATTTGCTAACAGAATGACAACATTGGGAAACTTGTATTAACTTTCAAAATCATTTGGAAAAAATTAATTAGTGGATTATTAAGACTTTGCACTAATTTGGATAGGTTGCCCTTGAATTAAATTTGGGACTTCACATTGTATAGTGAAAAATGTATTTTTCATGATAGGGTCATGAGAGTTTTACAAGAATAACATAAGGTTTTCAGCGTCAAATATGGGTTGTTTAAAAATTAAGTTATGGATAGATGCTATCCTTTCCTAGCAGGCAACATCCCTGCTTTACTGGAATTGACAGTGAGAAACAAGTCCAGTTAATGTAGTTGAGCAGTTGAAGTGTTTATCCTAAGTGAGAATGGCAATATTCTGTGCACTTTGATGACAAAATGCTACCTAGCCAGTTCATGGATGGTGACCTTTGCCTTGTCTACTTCCACAGAGCCCTTTCCACTCTTCTGCCTATTCCGGTTTCCTTGTTTTTTCCCTTCTCCTTTGGCCCTTCCCCTTTATTTGGTAGTTTCAGCTCTTGAGTCTCCTCTGAGTCTTCATAGTACTGCTTCTTTTCAAAAATCTATGTATTTGTATATCTATCCATCTATCTTCTATCTACAAAACTATTAATTTACTTATTGTGTGTGTGTGTGTGTGTGTGTATGTGTGTATGTGTGCATGTGTTACTCACACAAGAAGGTTAGAGGACAACTTGCAAGAATTGATTCTCTCCACTGTGTGTGGTTTCTGGGGATTGAACTCAAGTCATTATTGGTGGCAGACACCTTTACCTGCTGAACATCTCACTGAGCCTGTTCTATATATTTATATAAGTGGATTCACACACCATGTGATGTTTTATCTGGCTGCTTTCATGTAGCATAATGTTTTGGAGGTCCACATACATCTTTCATTCTGTTTTTGTACCACAATTTACTCTTCATCTGTTCACGGACATTTGAGTTCTTTATACATTTTGGCTGTTAGGAAAAATGGTGCTGAGAATATGCAAGTACCCAACTGGATACATGTTCAAGTTAAATATGTACTTAGAATAGAATTGTGGATCATCTGGTAACAACACTGTTGCACTGCTCAAGTATTTTCAGTGGCTGAACAGTTTCACATTCCTACCAAGGCTGTGGGGGTCCTGTTTCTCTACATCTTTGCCAACTCTTGCTACTTTCTGCTTTTTTTGTGGTTGTGGTTATTCTAGGTAGTGTGAAGTGGTGCTTTGTTTTTGTTTTGATTTCTGTTTCCCTGTGTTGAATGACAATGATGTGGAGCATCTTTTCATGTGGTTGTTTTTATGTCTTCTGGAGAAATGGGTGTTCAAATCCCTTGTCCATTTTTAGATTAGGCTGGTGTCTTTTGCTGAATTGTTTAAGTAATCATATTGGTGAGACTTCTGATGTAGCTTCTGATACTCTCACAGCAAACTTCCTGGTCCTTTGGCTCTTCCAATTATCCCTTCCCCTTTTCCACAGTGATTCCTGAGCCTTAGTTGCAGGAGTATGTTATAGATAAATCTGCTGGGGTTAAATTCCACAACTCTGCATTTTGATTGGTTGTGGTTTTCTGTAATGGTCTCTTTCTGTTGAAAAACAGAGAAGTTTCCATGATGAGGGGTGAGGACTTATCTGTGGGCATAGGGCAAATATTTAGAAGATGGTTAGGAATTATGCTTGTTCAATAAAGTGGCAGTTGTAGATTCTCCTCCAAAAAAAACTACTGCACTGTTTTGATCTGAGTAGCCTTGTAGTAAGTTTTGAAAGTGTGAAATGTGAATCTTCTATATATGTGGTTTTAAATGATTTGCTATTTGGAGCATTTTTGTAATTCTGTCTCCATTTGTAGATCTACTTTTCTATTTCTGCATAAAAGGCAGGTTGAATTTTGATAGAGATTGCCCTATGTACATTTTGGTTGTATTGTCATCTGACCAACCCTGCTATTTTCCCATCCATAAACATAGGATATTTTTCTGTTTATTTGGTTCTTTCAGTGTTTTGTGTCTGTTAATTTAGTCTTTCACTTTTTGGTTACATTGCTTCCTAAGTATTTTATCATTTGGGATGCAGCTATAAATGGAATTGGTTTCCTAATTTCCTTTTGGAATTGTTCTTTGAGGAACCGGCTCTTAACATGCATTCTACCTTAACGTTTCTTGTTTTGCCCCCGGATGGTGACTTGGAGTCCTCTTCTCCTTTGTTGTATGATCTTTACTTTACATGACCTTATGCCCATTAGTATGGAGTCAAAAGACCAGAGACTTTATTCTCTAAATCCAATTTTCCTTATTTACCTTCTTTTATTTCCCACCCCCCTACCCCAGTGTCAGAACCTATTCTGATTTTTCTTTCAACTATACCTCTTTGGACCATAATGGTCCCAGTTTCCAAGGGCACATGTTAGAGTAATGAACCCTTAGACTTGTCCTCTTGTCCCGACCCAGCACTGAGCCTTCCTTCACAGTCCCAGCCTTGCCTGTTCCTGATCTTGTAGCATCCCTCTGCTTGTGGCTTGCTATGAAAACTGACTCACTGATGCTTTGTGGGATGTGTTATTTTCCTCAGTGCCTCACTACCACTCTTCAGTGTACATTTGACCTGGTTGATGCTTGCCTCGCTATTCCTCATGGTCATAAGCTCTGCCTGCCCCTCTCCCTGAGCTCAGTCTGCACTTAATTACAGAGGGTAATTAATAGTTGAAGTACTGCTAATTGGTAATGATTGGAAAGAGGTAGATTATATGTGTTCTCTTGCCCTTTTCCCCCCTTTGAGTGTATGATAGGAAAGAAAAAGGGGATTAAACCCAGAAATATATTCCATATAAATTTAATATTGGTCAAAAAATCAAGATAAAATTGTTTAAAATTCTTTGTTATCTTAATTTTATTTCCTGATGTCAATGCAAAACATAGTCTTTATTGACTATCTCGAAACTACATGTCCATAAATTAAACATTCATTACCAACTTTTGGTAGATAATCTTTCTAGCCTGTTTTCTGCATTCTTGTTCTTTCAGTGGGAGAGCTCTAACAACGATGAGGAGTGCAGGCAGATTGTACTTCACAACCCACATGTGTTTTCTGTCTCTGTCTCCCCACCACTGCAGCTCAGATTGTGGCCTGTGCATTGTCTGTCTTGCGTGAATTGTGCTTTCCTTTGCAGCTGATAACTGAAAACAACTACTATTTTATATATATGGGGAGGGAGTGGCACACGTGTGGAGGTCAGAGGACAGCGTTCAGGGTTTCTCCTCCTTCCACTGTGGGAGCTGGGCATCACATTTAGCTGACCAGGTTTGTCCAGCAAATGCTTTTACCCACCAGGCCTTCTCATCAGCCTAGCTTTTTGTTTTCGTTCATTTGAGAATAGTGTCTTTTGTTGTCCAGACTAACTAAAATCTCAGTAAGTAGCTGAGATGCCTTGAACCCCTGCTGCCTCTGCACCCCAGGTGCTGGAATTACTAGTGTGTCACCAGTTTGGCTGCTGCTAACTTTGTATAACAGTCTTGTGGTTGACGAGAGAAGATGATTTCTGTAGTGTGCCATCTTGATGTGTGCCTTCATTATGGCCATACTAATTATGAATGTGCATGTCTTCTATACTCTGTATACTGATTTCATACTTCAGATGTATCTAACATTGAGTTCTTTTTGTTTCTGTTTTTAGAAGTGCTTTACATTAAAAAAGATTTATTTATTTTGATTGATGTGTATAAGTGTTTGCTTGTATGTATGTGCTTCTAATAGATATGGTGCCCATGGAGACCAGAAGAAGGCATCTGATCCCCTTGAACAGTAGTTACAGACAGTTGTAAGCCACCATATGGGTTCTGGGAATCAAATTTGGGTCATCTGGAAGAGCAGCCAATGCTCTTAACCACTCAGCCATCTCTCCCAGCCCCAGAAATGCTTTATGGTTTGATTTAGAGCAATATATTTGATGTTTATTTTATCATCGCATGTATCTGCTCAAAATAAAGGATTCTCTATTTCCTGTTAAAACATGCAAGTTTTATGCTCTCTTAGTATGATTTAGAGTTACTTATTGGGGTAAGAATATGTCACTGGCTGTTTTCTGAGGTGAGGACTCTGAGAATGTGTTTTCTTTGCATTAGGATCAGGACTTTCTCACTGGTCTTCCCTTCCCTAGAAACATCTCTTTTTGTTCCATCTCCTCTCATTCTAGAGTTTTCCACACCAGTCTCCACTGCTAGGTGAACAGGGCTAATCTGAAACGTTTCAACCCCCTATCAGTGCTGTAGGTGGAGATTCTCCCTAAACTTGGTCTTTTGTTTGGATCCGTTGCCAGATTTTGAGTTTTGATATATCTGGATATTTTAAGGGATGGTGGAGGAAGAGGATATTATTAGTTATTAATTATTTATCCTTATTAGTGTTAACTCTAATATACCAGAGATATTATCTTCACATTAATTACTTTTTTGTTCTTATTCTTTCGAAGCAGAGTTGTAACTCTGGCTGGCCTGGAACTCACAGATATCCACCTGCCTCTGCCTCTTGAGTGCTAGGATTAAAGGCGTGTGCCACCACTTCCTGACTCACATTAATTTTTTTAATTGAAAAAAAAATGGAGCGGGTGAGCATGGACAGCCTTTTACCTAGCTCTTATAAATCTTAATGGATTTTTGGAAGAAAGTTATTTAGTTACTTTTCTATTGCTATGAGGAAACACTATGGCCCATTTAACTTAGAAAAGAGAGCATTTAATTGGGGGTCTGTTGACACGGAGCATTTTCATAGACTCAAACCCTGCTAGACCTCAGCAGAGGGAAACACTGTCATGCCGAGTGCCATACTGGACAGTGAAACCCGAGCACCTGAGCTCAAGTTTTTTTTTTTATCAATTCAGAACTCCTTAGGTGTTCTGTTAATCATTAGCAATCAACATACCTCACATAAATCCAACACTTGCAGACAGTATAAAATGCTAAGGCCTATGCAGCCCTTTGCCCAACAGTGCACAAAACAATATTTTAAATACAACTAAAAGTCAACTTCTACAACATGGGTCTGCTTACAGTTCTAGAAGGTGAATCCATGACCTTCATAGCAGGGAGCAGGGCAGCAAGCAAAAAGGCTTGTGCTGGAGCAGTAGCTGAAAGCTTACATCTGATCCACACCCACAAGACCCACAGAAAGCTAATTGGAACGTCATAGGCTCTTGAAATCTCAAAGCCTGCCGCCCCAGTGACACGCTTCCTTCAACAGGGCCTCACCTCCTAGTCCTTCCAAAACAATTCCACCAACTGTGGACCAAGCATTTAAATATATGAACTGTACAGGCCATTCTCATTCAGACCACCACAGAAAGTAATTGGATTTTGGTTTTAGTGACTTGCTAAAGCTACACGCACATTTCCTTAAATGTTTTTGAAAAGCTTTAAATTTTTTTCTAGTTATAGTTAATAGAAAATGAACTTTTTTCTTAAAGGTGAAGTATGTTGTCCTGGCTGTCTTGGCCTGGAACTCACTGTATATTATCTACCTTCCTCTGCTTCCTAAGTGCAACACCATGCCTAGCTTTCATAGAAAAGAATAAAGGGTACATAAACATTACTCATAATTTTTCACAATTTATTATTTACAATGTATTCACAATCAACTCCTTAGCATACTTTGTTACGTACTTTCTTTTAAAAATGGAACATATATAACATGCACATTCATATATCATTCATACATATATATATTTAATTTTAATTTCTTGGACAGTCATTGAATAATTTTAGGTGCCACTTAGTTTTGAAAATTTGCTGCATATCATTTGCATCTTGGCTTTTTTTATTTAGTGTTCAATTCTGGACAAAACTCAGTTCACTACACTGTATTTATAGAAGCTGTGCCTGTGGTGTCATTGTTTTTTTCAGTGTCTTTAGTTCAGTCTTTTATTGTATTTTATATTTGTCTTCAGAAGTGCTGTTGTGTTGCTGAGACCAAAAATCTGATGGAACCAAGTTGAGGAAGGGAAGGCTGATTTTGGCTTTCCTTGCAGAGGGTCTAGTTTGTCATGGCAGCAGGAGTGCAGGTGGTGGCTTGTGCACATGGCACCAGGCAGGAAGCAGAAAAGGCAGGCTGGATGGAGCCAGTGGCTGATAGAACTTTCAGAGGCCTGCGTTCAGTGACCTAAGTCTAACAGGTAGGGCTTGCTTCCTGAAGGCTCCCTCCACAGCCTTCAAGTAGAGGCACAAGCTGGGGACCTAGCATTTAAAGCATGAATTTGTGGCAACAGACCAGATTCAGACCATAGCAGGTGTCTAGTAGATTGCATGGATGAACAGGAATTGATTGGATTGAAAGGCCATAATCCCCAGAGTACCATCTTTAGATGATCTTCTACAAAGGAAGAAATGTCTGGAATCATTGTTTTTTGTTTTGTTTTTTACAGATGTGACTGTTGTTTATTAGTCACTGCTGTCTTGCTAGGAATTCACCTTACTTACAAGTTTATAGTCACAAATTTCTGCCACACCCTGCCCAACATTCAGTGCTATATTTAAAGAACATAAGCATTTCTGTTATAATATCAAATCCACTCCTAAGAAAACTTTCAAGAGTGCTCATTCACTAAAAATAACGGAATTATGGTAAAAAGAAGGTTCGAGGCAAACCACTCGAGACTTCTATTTCAGACTGGAGCACTAACAAAAGCATAATTGGTACCCTGTGAGGTGAGTGGGTCTTGCAGTCAAACCACTTATTGTGGCTAAGGCTGCCTGAGAGCAGAGTAAGCTTTCAGGTGGGAGAAGATGGAAATTCCAGGCCTTATGGTTGTGAGCTGTGGGGCTGCCCTAAGAGTGGTATGGGGGAAGTGCGGTTTGCTCTGCCAGAAACCGAGTAAAGGCCAGTCTGTGCTCCTCTGGGGAGAGAGCCCTTGTACGTGTGTTCACCTTTAATATTCTTGAAATGGAGCTGAAAGGGCCCTGGCTCAGCAGGAGCTGACTTGGTTTGAGGGCCTTTCCCATTGAAGTTGAGTATTATTTTCCTGTCCCAGACACTTTGTTGTGTTATCAGGAGCAAGGTTCCTTATTTCCCTGGGCAAGTAATTCAATGTTGAAATTTGGAAATTGATCACTTATGACTAATCTTTTTTCCTAAAATTACTTGCTAGTGATATCTTTTTTTTTTTGTGATTCACAAGTTTTGTTTTTGTTTCTTTGGAGGTTAAAAAAGAGGTAAAAAAATCTTTGAGTGTTGTCTTTCACACCTCTCAGAAAATTTAGATAAACTTATACAAAATGAAATGCATGGGCTTTATGTGTTCAGTTGATTGATCTTTAAGAAATACAGAGGATGTAGCTCAGTGGTAAAGTACTTGCCTAGCCTGTGGAAGGCCCTGAGCCAGTCTCCAGCAGCAGCACCAGAACACCAAACAACAAAAACTCGTGTGCACTCACGCACACGCACACGCACACATACTTACCTAGGGGCTGGAGAGGTGGCTAAGTTGTTAAGAGCACATGCAACTTTTGCAGAAGACCCAAGTTCAGTTCTCAGCACCCAGGTCAGGAGACTAACATCTGCCTGTAACTCCCGCTCCAGGGATCCAGCACCCTCTTCTGGATTCTGCCAACAGCTGCACTCACATGTGCACATGCCCTACCTGACCTCCTGAGTTAAAAATACAGCTTTATGACCTATACTCAAATCAAGATATTGAACATTGCCATTATCACAGGAAGTTCCCTGTAATCTTCCTGTCTCCTTTCTAGTCTTCTTTCTAGGTGGCCATGGTTCAGAGTTTTGTCACTATAAATTAGTTTTGCATGTCCTAGAAGTTTTATCTAGATAGAATCAAATAGTTAATATTCTCATATGTCTCGTGTCTTTCACTCTGAGCAATCTATCCTTGTTACAAAGTCTCTGGCTTTTATCGTAGAGTAGAATTCCACTGGTGAACTTAAACAATTGGTATCAAGTTGTCTGCTAGGAACATCCCCATTGTTTCCACTTCTGCTTACTAGAATAAAGCCTGTGAACCCCTGTGCACAAGTGTTTTGTGGACACAGTATTTTCATTTCCTTTGCAAATTACCTGAAGTGGAATTGCTGGTCATAGTGTAGGTGTGGGTTTAATGTTTAAGCAACTGTTCACTTTTCAAAGCAGTTGAGCATTTTCACACTCCCAGAGATGTTCTGAGCCACCTTGCCAGCATCAGTTGTAGTTACATTCTTTTGTGCTAATGGCTCTTATTGTACTTCAGAAAACCTTTGTTTTCTGAAGATTTCCCATGTTTCATGGCTCTGTGTATATCTCACTATGAAATGCACCAATCTCCCTCCTACCCATACAGTGTGGTTGAAATCAAAATTTGCTTAGGTCTTGAGAAGAGGCCTGGGCCTATTCACACCCATTCCCTATGGTTTCTCTGCACAGCCCTATCTAAAACATAGGATATCTTTGAAGAAGACTAACCATCATTTAAAGAGACAGCCAGTCTTTTCCTGTAAGTGGAGTTTTCCCCTAAAAGCACTTGTCTAGCACAGTTTCTCCACTACTTGTTTTTCAGAGTGTTAGTAGATTTTCATGGTGTTCTACACCTATGCCGGAGCCAGCTGGTCAAGGCAACGCAGTTCTCGAGGAGAAGTGAGGATTGATAAAAGCACGGCTCAGTGGGTAATCTTAAAACACACTGGCCCGGAACTGGAGTTCAGAGCTCTCTTTTATTCAGGAAATACAAGTTTACAACATCTTACAACATCTGATTGGATGCTTATAATGTATTCATCAAAGCCATCAAGCTTAAACAACATGTTTTTCTATTCTGGAATGGTAACACAACTTGTATCTTGATCCAAGGTCATATACTCAGCAAAACAATTCTGCACATGTTAGCTAAAAACAATAACATGTTTTTCTCAGAAGTAAGCAAATCTCAGCTGTAGTGTGGGAACTTAGCTAGTTCTCCACACACCTATAAAGTCTTGTCATTGGCAAGGACCCCTAGTATGAGAGTGAATAGGAGTAGGGACATCCTTACCTTGTTTTCGATTTTAGAAAAATAATTTAAGAATTCACCATTGAGCATGCTAGCTGTATGGCTTTGTAAATGCTCTTTACCATAGTGAGAAAATATCCATTTATTCCTTATTTCTGACTGTTTTTAACAGTATAGTCTTCCAATCTGAAATGCCATCAGTATTTTGTTTTGAAACAGGGTCTCATGTTGCCCAGGCTGGCCCCAAGGATGACCTTGAACTCCTGACCCTGCTGCTTCTACTTCCCAAGTGCTGGGATTTCTGGTATGAGACATCACACCTGTGCAGCAGTACTCCTGTGTGTTCAGCAAGGATGACATGGAGGCATTTTCATAGGTGCACGCCCTGCTAGACCTCAGCAGAGGGAACCACCGTCCTGGCCAGCGTCAGGCTCCATAGTGGAACCTCGAGCCCTCAGCTCAGGTGTTTTTATTGATTCAAAACTCCTCAGGTATTCTACTGATAACACATGCAGATCATTAGCAATTAAACATCCCCCCCCCCACAGAAATCCAACACCTGCAAATGATACAGAATGCTAAGACCTAGGGTAGCCCCTCACCCAGCAGTACATAAAAACATTTTCAAATATAACGAAAAATAAACTTCCCCAACACCTGCCTTTATTATTTTTTCTTTCCTACTAATGTGGTGAATTACTGACTCTTGCTTCCCCTTCCACATACTGATGTATTAAATATGCTAATATTTTGTGGAGAATGTCCTGAGTCTATGTGAAAAAATGTTGGTCTGTAATTTTCTATTCTGTAATATTTTAATTAGTTCTTCGCATTATGCTAGTCTTGGGAGTAAGAAAATGTTCTTTTATTTTCTGATAGTTATTTAAGATTGATGTTTATCTCTGTAATATTTTGATTGAATTCATTGATGCCTGGAGCTTTCTCCTTGGATAGGTTCTTGATCATTTGGAGTTTTTGTTTCTTATTGTTGGTTTTGGTAATTGATGTTACTGAGGATTTTCTGTTTGATCTGAGTTGTTGAATTTATTGTCATCATATTCTTAATAATCTTTTTAATGTTTTTTTTAATATCTGTAAGATTTGTAATGATATCCTTTCTATTTCTAATATTGACAATAGTGTCTTTTTAAATCTTTTAAAGACCTTAACTATTTTCAAAGAGCCACGTTTTTGCTTCATCTTTATAATTATTTTTATGTTATGTTTGACATACATGATTTTTTTTGTTGTTGTTAAGAATATTTTTTAAATGTGTGTGGTCTTAGTTTATGATTAATCTTATTTTTATATTTCATGATTGTTCAAATCGTGGGTCCACTGGCTGTTAGTCTGTGGCTGTGGCTGTGGATTGTCTGTCTTCTCTCTTGACTTTTGCTTTCTATATTTGAAGCCTTGTCTGTTGTATTACTGTAGCTTTTTTTAGCTTTTCTTTATAGAGAATCTCAGTTGTAAGTTGTATTAACTAATGAATGAGTCGTTTCGCCTTGAGAGTTCTAATTGTGTGCTGTCACCTGACTCATCTTTTTTTTCTTTTTCTTTAATTGACATATATTTCTGAAATTTGTTTTAGCCCAGCTTTTATAAATCTATCTAGACTGGCATATTTTAGGCTTAAGTGAATTTCTGTAAACATTTTATTTTTATGTGTATGGCTGTTTTGCCTACATGTGTGTGTTCACCATGTGTGTGCAGTGCCCACAGAGACCAGAAGAGGGCATCACTGGGACTGGAGTAATGGACTGTTGTGTGATGCCATGTGGGTGCTGGGAATCGAACCCAGGTCCTCTAAAAGAGCAATCAGTACTCTTAACTGCCAAGCCATCTCTCCAGCCCCTTAAGTGAATTTAAGCTGTGTATTATTGTGATTATTGGTGTTTTTTTTAAAATTCATTTTCCTTTCCATTCAGTCCCTATGTTCCTGCCCCCTTCGTCTTTCTCCCTCACCAGTGTCCACCGCATATTTTCCAGCATTTTCAGTCCTGTCAACAGGGAGAGCCTTCCCAGGCTTCCAGTTTTCTCTCGTTGCATCTGGTACCTGCCACTCAAATCTCATTTTTGACTTAAAGATGTTATCAGATCCAGGTCAGAAATGAGGATGCAACTTTGACAACTGTCTGTGGCAGAGTTGCTGCTCTTTCTCTATGTGCTTTGAAGTTCTGGGGTATCCAGTTTGACCCCTTTCATCCCACCTTCAGGTTTCCTACCT
Organism: Cricetomys ansorgei; assembly: GCA_026225945.1. Taxonomy (NCBI): domain Eukaryota; kingdom Metazoa; phylum Chordata; class Mammalia; order Rodentia; family Nesomyidae; genus Cricetomys; species Cricetomys ansorgei. The sequence continues at coordinate 20,742,338 of JAMJFZ010001100.1, forward strand.
GCAGTGCATGCTCAGTAAATGTGCGATCTAAATTTCAATGTGTTGTATCTGAACCTTTCCCTCACATACTTGTCACACAGCACTGGGAACATCTGGGCCAAACTTTAACAGTAAATGAGTTTAAAGGAAGTTACTCTGCCATTATCCTTTCAGTTCTTGGTTCTTGGCCTGTTTCTAACTCTTGCTAATGTCTTCCCCTCTGTTTTGTCAACAGTGCCCAGGGCTCAAGATCACTGCCTAGGTAGCACCAGTAATTAGCTTTGTTAGTACTTGTTTTATTTTCCTTCTAATTTTTTTTTAAACCATCTTGTATTTTTTGCAGTAAGTTGATTTTCCACTGAAAGTAGTGGTTAAAGGTTTTCTTCGGGGTCTGGAGAGATGGCTTAACCATTAAGAGTACAGACTCACATGGTGGTGGGTTACTGTCTGTAACTGCAGGGCAAGCAGTCTCCCCCCTTTTTGAACCTTTCTAAATCTGGACCAGCGTTACAGAGGAAAGAGTGTTTCTTCTTTAGCACTCCTCCGAGAGAGACACCATATTTAGAAGACGGAGTGCCTACAGGTGGTCCTGGCATGGCTGTCTTACAAGGAGCTTTTAAATTGCCAGTTTCTCTGTGTGCTTTGACACAGCACCCTACTATGAGGCAGCCCACCTGTCAGCTGTCGGAGGTGCACACTTGTGCACCAGTGTTTTCTCTCTGCACTTTACGGTTATTTGCGAAACTAGAAGCTGTTACTTTGAAGATATTTGGATGGTTAACTATTTTTCTTTCTCCCCCCCACCCCCAGGTCTTGATGCAGAACTGTACTATGTGAGAAATGACCTTATTAGTCACTACGCTCTGTCCTTTAACCTGCTAGTACCCAGTGAGACAAACTTCCTGCACTTCACTTGGCATGCGAAGTCCAAGGTAAGAGCTGCTGGAAAACAGTATGACAGGGTCACCCAGTCTTCAGAGACAAGGGCTGTCCCCGAGGATGGGCCTTCTTCTCCACAGGGGTCAGTGGTAGTGTTCATGGAGCATGTGGTGGTGTACTGTAACTGAATGTAACTGTAACTGTTCTCTTGCCCTGAAAGCTGTTCTCTTAACCGCAAGTTGGAGTGCTGCTTGTAACTGAATTCTGAAGCATGTTTTCTTACCCCAACTGCTACTGAGACAGATTTCTCACTTGTCACTGATTTCTAACTGTAACAGATTTCCACTGTGCCTTTTTTACCCTCTAGCTCTAAAAAGAGACAGAAAAAAGAGAAATCTTCACCACTCTTGCGGGTGACCTTTAACGTTAGAAAGATTCACTACCCTTTTTGGCTGTCTTTAGCTTAGAGAACTGTAGCTTCTATCTGCTGTGGTGGCTTAGTATGGAAGACCCAGAGGCATTATCATAAGTGCAAGCCCTGCTAGACCTCAGTAGAGGGAACCACTGTCCTGGCCAACATCATGTTCGATTGACAGTGGAACCCCGAGTGTCTGTGATCAGGATTTTATTGATTCAGAACTCCCTAGGTGTTCTACTGGTACCATATGCAGATCATTAGCATTCAAACAACCCCCACAGAAATACAATCCTGCAGACAATACAGAATGCCCTAGACAGCACCTCATCCAACAGTGAATAAAGCAATTATTTTATAAATAACTACAAATAAACTTCTGCAACAGAGAGCAGGAGCAGCTAGCTTCATACAAGCCATCCCACTAACTGTCCTCTAACATGAGCTGGAGCCTGCCTGCTCTCCCACCAACTGGCTACTGCCTCCTGTCTTTCCTAAGCTGTTCCCGGAAGTCCAAGTGGCCTGTAATCATAAGGAGAGCTGCACAGGACAGAAAACTTCTTGGCCAAGTTTCCTTCTACAGTGTACCATGTTCTTTTCAAGTTTATATCTTACAGATACAGTCTTGAGCCTGTTTCTCTGAAACTTCAGATTTAGGTGGCCACCAGGTGGATGGTCAGCACATCACAGAGAACTGGGGTCCTTTCCAGCTTTTCCAGTGGGATCTGGATCTGGCAGTTGGATCTGACGATGATCCTGCTGTTATGGAGAGGTCATATATAGCTAGAGGAAGGGTGTGGGTGGGTGGGGAGAAGCACTGCTGAGCTTGGTCTTCTGGACACACTCAGTGACTTGGACATAGTTTTCCCATTCACAGTGAAAGCAAGGGGCAGCACATGCAACTTCCCACATGCACCGTGCTGAGCCTCAGGAACCTTAGAGGCACCCAGGGACCTAGCAACTTCTTGCCTGGTTTATTCATTGGTGAATTCTTCAGATCTGTGACAGCCTAGGTTCCGCCAGCCCAAGAAACCTTGCATCCTCATTTCCCAGATTTGCTAGAAGAAATTGTCTGTACCATTTGCTCCCCCCATTCCCACCCACTTCTGCCCTTGAACTCTGAAAGGGCGTTGAAAACATTGTGTCCCCTCACTCCTAAATACCCTAGCCTACATTTTTTTCTAGGGACACCAGTGTTTTTTACATAACCAAAATACAGTTATCAAAATCAGGAAGCTTAGTGCTGTTTAACTCACGGCACTGACAGTTCATCAGTCATCCCCACCATCTTTATGACTAACATTTCACTAGCTGATATTGCTTTAGTTTGTGTCACACTGTCCATGTGTTTCAGCCTCTGAAGTTATTGGTAATAGAGAACCTGCCCTGGTGGAAGCTAGCTTGGAATGGTCTTCCATGCATATACATGCATGCAGAGGGGCCTGGTATAACTGATTATTCCATTATCTTGTAAATTTTGCTCTTTTTTTTTTTTTTTGGAGACGTGGTCTCACTCTATAGCTCTGGCTGTCCTGGAACTCCATTAAGTAGACAAGGCCGATCTTGGACTCAGAGATCTGCCTCCCTTTGCTTCACAAATGCTGGGATTAAAAGTATGTACCACCACACCTGGGTAGAACATGTTTTTAAACTACTCATTTGGGCTTCTTAATGATACTGCAGTTCCTAATTCTAGTTCTTAGGTCATAGTATCTGGTGATTTTTTTTTTTTTTTTTTAAGCACAGTTGACTAATTGCAGTATATGGATATGGTACAAATTCCAACTGCATGTAAGGCTATACAATGAAAAGCAAGGTTTGCCACCATCATAGTTGCATCATGGGTTGCTGAGCAACCCATCCAGAATTCCATCCTCATCCGACATTGCTGTCTGATTCTTGTCTCCTAAAGAAAGGAAGTGCTTATAAGTGCGTATGTACACTGAAATGCTTCATGCTTTTGTGTAGTGCAGAGTTCTGAGCAGTGTGTCCTGGTAAAGGTTCTCTGTCCCTTCATATTGATTTGTGTGTTTTCCCCTTCAGAAAACTGAATCATATTTCCTTATGTAGTTGTGCTTTGGTTTATTAATCATTTCCTGCAAGACCAAACTGTGGTCCAGGTTTGGGAAGGACTTGTTTGGAGTCTGGAGGCAGAAAAAGCAGGAGCTAGGGGCGACATGAAATGGCAGAGTCAACTGAGAGGGCAGGAGTGGTATGGTGATGGGGTCTTCTGATGATCTGGCTCCAAGATACGCGAGAAACTTCCAGAAGGAAGGCCGTCACTCTCAATTTCTAACACTCTATCAGAAACTCTCAGTTTGGGCTTTTTAAGATCTTGCCAGAAGATGAAATACTTGCTTCCAAGGATCTCCAGACTCCCTGGTGTACCACTTTAGCAGTGCAGATATTTTAACATCAGTTTCTCCACATCAAAGCTTTTGCTGGTCGTGTTGTTCTCTAGTGTTTACTTGACTGGTCTTGGCAAATATTCCCTCAGAGGCTGGAGTTGTGTGTGTCTCTTTCTTAACATCTTTGTCACGCGTGCCTTCGTGAGTGGTTGGGAATGTGTTAATTGTATTTTAAGATGGCAGTAGAACTCTGGTATTGATTCTCTCACAAGAGTAGACTACTAGGCGGTCTTAACAGATAATTAGTTTCTTCTATGTTCCAGAACATTCCCCAGTGTTCAAGAAAAAACATGCAACTGTGTCTGCTAAGTGTCAGTAGATATGTTAGGTAGCCAAAAGCCTAAAACATCCTAAGATGTGGCAGAAGACTCCCACCACCCACTCTCCTTGGTCTCGGTCCAGGAGAGTCTGCAGAGAGCTTGTCAGAGCTCCAGCAGCAGCCTCTGGGGCCAGCCTGCTGTGTCCCAGTGGAGGGAAGTAGCTGTGAGAAAGGCAGTCCTGGCAATTTCAGAGAAATTAAAAGGCCGTTGGGCTGTAGGCAAGCACATTCACTTTAGATCTGTGTTCTGGAAAGCAATGGCTTTACTCATCATCTGCCTGTTCGCGTAGCCATGTGTTCTAAGTAAGGGAAAAACACCAAAAACTTGTTTATTTTTTAGCTTATTCAAATATTTATATTTTCTCTAGTTGCTTTCCTGAAGTATTTTGGCTCATTCATTTTTCTGATAAACAACTGCTGTTCAGAGTTTGTTTGGTAGGCTGTGATATAGTCTCTAAATAGATCTGTTTCTTCAAAGGTGATTGACAATTGGTGTTCCTTACAGATGAGTATATGCCAAAGTAGGCAAAATTGGATTTCAATAATTGGCAGTTTCTTTGACTCCAGAAACTACATTTAAAACACTGGTATCCCGAGGACCCCAGTGGGAGGAGAGGGCAGCCTTGTGATGCTTCCCATGTTCATTCAGTGACTTAGGCAATGGGCAGACTTCTATTCTTCTTTCTGTGGTTTCCTCTGAGTCACTGTTGATTTTCTTAGTCCTTTCTTCAGGCTCTCTGTTACCTCTCCCTCTGCTGCTGCTCACTTGCCTGTGTCCATGTGCAACATCATTTCTTTCCCCTTCCTCCCTCTCCCTGTGGCTACACTGTGTACCTACTACTACTCGTGCCCCTTGACTCCTTAGCAGTACCCAATCTTTGCTTTCCTAGGGGTTTTGGACCCTGGGCAGCTGTTCCTCTGGTTATAATAACTGAGACTTTTAATAAAGGGGACCGAGAGGTTTTGTGGGGGTTCAATAGGGACACTGAGGGAGATGGCTAGAGATTAAGGAGTTTCTAGAAAAGCTATCAAGGCCATGGACAGACAGAGACATGGCAGGGGCCTCAAGGAGAGTTCAGGCCCTAGCATCAGAGACTGACAGCATGGCAAGGTCACTGGAGAGAGGCATCATAGCCTATTTGATAGAAATGGGGTCTTGTTTTTATATCTGAGGATGGAGTACATTTCATAGCACATGCTTGCAGGCAGGTTCTCTGATTCCCAGGTTCGCTGTAGTTTCTGGAGTCAAAGGGACTAGGGAGCAAGATGTGGCATCAAGTAACTCACCTCCCAGGTGAGAGGTCCTGTCCCCAGGGTATCTGTTACCTTGGAACTTACAGCCAGTGTCACAGTAGGGTGCCTGTCTATATCTCTGAGAGGGGCTGCTACAGCTGTGCAGCCTGAGCAAGAGGCTGGATTCTAGCATTGCATTCTATAGAAACTTAGTGAGTTTGGCAAAAAGGTAAGCTCAACTTTGAATCTGTTAAATTTGAGACTGTAGGGTTGTTACTAGGTGGATATGCTTAAGAGGTAATTGGAGGTAAAGGAGAATGAGAGACAAGTTGACGTCTCATCTGTGGTGAAATGGGTTGGAGCCTAATGTCTGGGGAAAAGGGTTTACCCTGTGACAAGAAGTCTGGAACTTTCCTTGGGACCAGAGTGCAGAGGGTAGATGTTCTGACAGATCTGCCTGATACTGAAAAAGACAAAAATGATTCCTCTGTGCTAGCTGAAAGAACAAGAATGTTGTCTGAAAGTGAAGAAGCAGGTGCATCAGTAAGGACCATCACTAAAGTTGAAGAAGAACAGCCATTGAGCACAGGACTGGGGAGGGAGCATCATGTATAAACACTGCTCTCCAGGGTATCATTCCCACAGTTAGCTGAGCCAAGGGCTTGCAGGGGCTGCCATCCAAGTGTGTGGAAGAGGCAGTGAACCAGTTGAAGGTGTCAAAATGACTGTGTCAGTGATGTCCCCGCTGGGGCATGGGCTGTGGGAACATGAAGCCAAGTGGTCCTGGCTTTGCCGGAAAGAAAGGAAGGAAGTAGTTTAATTGACCACTGCATTCCCTCTCTACAAGCACAGTCCTTGGCTCATAAACATGCCTCATAAATGTTGTCTGACTTAGAGTAGTGAACACAAAGAACTGTCTTTATAGGGACCAGTGGTGGGTGGTCAAAGGGAGGGCTGGGACCTTGATGGAACAATTTTTGTATCTGTTTTGGACATGGAGAAATTGAGTGGTATGTCAGAATGAACCCTGAATTTCAAGGTTAACAGAAAGATGACAGGAGACAAAGGAGCCAGCGGTCAGAGTCTCTGCAGAGTCCTGTGTTACATGTGGATGGCATGAGACATGCCACTGTGAGTAGAAGTAGGCTTCAGAGTAGAGGAGGTGATTTCACACAGGATGTCTAGAGCGAACCTTAGAGCCTTAACAGATCCTGACCCACATGTAGGCCTGGCGGTTAGGTGTAGGAAATGGGCATCAGGAAGAAGAGGGTGCCTGAGGGGAAGCCACTTTGAGGGGGACATGAGGAAGATGGCCATGAAGAGGCTGAGAGTATGAGAGGCTGTTCAGAACAGGTTCCTTACAGGGGAACAAAACAGCACTGCAACAGTGTTGGCTTCACAGGAGGGTTTATGAGAATCCCTGGGGTTGGCAGGAGGCTGTGAACTGTAGCCTGGCAATGGGAGAAGTCTTGGGAAAGTTGCTTATTTGTGTAGGTCACACAGCCTCATGGTTCTATATCCCTTGCTAATTTCCTTCACAAACCCTCCCCAGCTTTGTGGTCCTGTTCAGAGATAACATGAACACACCTATCCAGTCAGTGCCTCCTCTTGATGTTAGATTGCTGGAAAGCCCATGGTACCTTAGTGATAGCTCTCTAGCACCCCCAGGTGGCAGCCATGGTGTTGTGATGAGCTTCCTCTAAGGGTAACACTAAATCACTGGCTATTTCATTGTTGGTAGATTTTAGAGAAAAGGTTGGTTCCATTCCAGATACCAAAAAGATGGTGACCTTTGGGCTGAATTTTTATCTGGTTGAAATTCCTAGTATAATTTGAGTTGTTGTTGTTATTATTATTATTATTATTTTTAAACAGGGCTGTCCTGGAACTCATTATATAGACCAAGCTGGCCTCAAACTCACAGAGATCCACCGCCTCTGATTGCCAAGTACTAGGATTTAAAGGCCTGCCCTTTGGGATATTTTTGGTAGTGGGGTTGTTTGTACCTGTGAATAGCTCATGTACTGCTTAATTAACAAGCTCATTAATGAAGTCCTTTCTGTTGTCACAGGTCCAATTGTTTTATCTCTCTTCATTTTTACAGGTTGAATATAAGCTGGGATTCCAAGTAGACAACTTTGTGGCTATGGGCATGCCCCAGGTCAACATTTCTGCTCAAGGGGAAGTCCCACGCACTTTATCAGGTGAGTCAATGAAGACAGATGTAGCGCACTGCTTTCAGCTGTCTCTCTTGTCCGTACAAGGACAGTTTACTGAGTGCCTGGCTTTGGCAGTACTTTTAGTGAATTCTGTTTTGTCTTTGTAGAACTGTTTTGGTTCGCTCATCCTTATCTCATTTCTGCTTTGTCAGCTTCTCATCTGAGCCCCTGCCTCTATTCTTACCCTCTTTGTTAAGTTCCACACCCTACAGTTGATTTGGGTGGCCATTGTACATTTGTATCTGGCCACAAGGTACTGAGACCTTTAGTGCCTTCTGCTCTAGTCAGCTGGTACATTGCAGACTTCTCAGCTTTGCCTGCATTCTTTACCCCCTGCCCCTGCTGCTGCCCATGGCCCAGTACCTCAAGAGTCAAATTCCTGTTCAGTGCTCATGCCTAGGCCTTTGCACACACCCCAGCATTGCAGCAGTTCCAGTTTGTATATAGTTTTCACACCTAGGGCTCTGTACATGCTGGCCTCAGTTTGGAACCGTCTTTCCCTTTCTGCTCGTGAACTCCCATCCATCTATTCTATAAGACCATCCTTTTCCTGCCCCACCTTCAGTTTTTTACTGCCCTTTACCAACTTCCATTTAACTGTTAATGAACTTATTACAGTATCTAGTGATTCCTTGCACAGAACTTGGTATGCAATAGTGTCTGAATAAATGGATGGAGTATCTTATTTTTATCTCACAGCTTGTGAACAGACCCTTTGAAAGGTGTCTAGGTAGTTTTCTGTTGCTGTCTTAAACATTACTCCGGGAGGAAAGGGTTTAATTCAGTTCACTAGAGTCCATCCCCCAGAGAAGTCAGGGCAGGAACTCAAATCAGGAACCTAGAGGCAATAACTAAAGCAGAAATCATGGAGGATAGTTGCTCTATGGCTTTCTCGGTTTGATTTTGTATATAACCCAGGACCACCTGGCCGTGGATGACACTGCCCACAGTGGGCTGGACCTTTTCACATCAATCATTTTAAGAAAATGCCCGACTGATATGCCCAGCCAGTCCGATGGAGGCGGTTCCTTAGTTGGGGATTCCAGTCTCAGGTGACTCTAGTTTGTGTAAAGTTGATAAAAAAGGAAGCAATATAGAAAAGCTGTAGGACACGGGATTTTAGATGGATGATGGTGATGGTGGTGGTGGTAATGATGGTGATGGTGGTGGTGATGGTGGTGGTGATGATGATGGTGGTGGTGGTGGTGATGGTGATGATTGTGTTGGTGGTGGTGATGGTAATTAATTGTGATGATGGTGATGGTGGTGATGATGGTGGTGATGGTGGTGGTGATGATGGTGATGATGATGATGATTAAAGCAGGAGCTGCAGCATGTTGTAGAGCTTTTCCTGGCAGTTCTATTTACTATTTGTAGTGGTACATGCTCGTCTAGGCTATAAGACAGTGCCAGAAGGCTGGTTAATTTTTGTAGGTCAGCAAGAATGTTCAGAAATGCCTGAATCCCTGATCCAGTCTGGTAGATGGTAAAATCTTCTGTTTCATCATTAACCTTACTAGAAATACCTCTTAAAGCTAACAAGTCTTTATTTTCTTTGGGTACTTATGAATAATTACCCTTTTGAATGAGCCAATTTTTAAATGTGATTACTAAATATACACATGCATTTTCCACAGAGAATACTTCCAAACATGCCATACACCTGTCTGCTCTTACTATGGATATGATTATTATTGGTAGTATGTTAATGTACATATTTACCTATCTGTTGTGCCATAGCTCTAAACCCAATAGGAACTCTACTGCCACCCAGTTCAGCATGGCTTTGGTTTTCCCCCATTTCGTTGGCCAAACATCAGGAAAGGATGTTCCTTCAAACTGCTAGGAGCAGTTTATAATTGCATTTGGTACTGTGTAGCCTTTCCTTTTATCGTGTAATTTTGTAACTGTTGCTGGTGTGACTGGTAAGGTCAGCAGAGTTTGCCTTCTGATTCTGTAGCTTGAGTATATGGAAAAGCAGAATGTGAAAGAAAAACTAGTATATTCAAAATCACAAACACTGCTTGGAAGTGGCTGTCCTTTCATCTGTGTGTGGCTTTCGTCTTCAGCGTACGAAGGAAATATAAAATACAATGAAGGAAATATAAAAGCTGTAGTGACTAGAGATTCCGTTTCTGAAAGCTTCTGCCAGTCCACTTGTTTAAATGTGTTCATTTTATCTGAGCAGAAATAAATGAAAATGCTGAGTGGTATTGTTGGGGCATTGATCCTGATTTTTAGGACACTAAAGAATTTTCTCTTATTTCTCTTAAACAGTGTTTCGGGTCGAGCTTTCCTGTACTGGCAAAGTCGACTCTGAAGTTATGATACTAATGCAGCTCAACCTGACAGTAAATTCTTCAAAAAACTTCACAGTTTTAAATTTTAAACGAAGGAAAATGTGCTACAAAAGTAAGGAATTTATTTTCATGTTTTGTGTAGATAAGAGGCTAATAGACTGTGTTGTCTGTTGACAGATTGAGTTATGACCAAGTCTTGATTATAGTTGTGAGAAAAGGAAAGCACATAGTAGATGAAATTCTGGGGTAACCCAGAGAGTGTGTAGCCAGAGTCTCACTCAGCTTCTGGTTCTCAGCTTTGCCAGGGTTGCGTGAGTGTTTCCATTAGGCGGGTGAAGTGGTGCCCTTGTGGCTGACAGCTAAAGAAGGAAGATAAACTTCACAGGCGCAACAGAGCAACTGAGAGAGCTAAGTGTCTGCTCAGTGAACTTGGCTTCTGCAGGAGCTTTACTCTGGGGGTCATGTAGGCCTGGGTTGGAACTGTGTCTCTGCTCTTTTCAGGATGGGGGATAAGTTACTATTCCTTTGTAAGGCTCATCTGTACAATATCTATGATGCTGTTTCAGAGGATTTTAAGGGATAATTAAACCTAGCCTAGAATTGGAATGTCACATGTGGGTACTTAATAATTATTTACTGTTTGGGGTTTGAATTATATTGACTGTTACTTAGGAAATCACCACAGAGACTAGTGAGTTTGAGCACACCAAGGCTGAGTTTTGAAATTTTAGGAATTCTTAAAGGTTTTCTAATCTACTCTATAGCACAGAGGTAAAATTTCCAGAATTTTCAAATAGGTAGAATTGTTTTCTGTTTTAGGTAAAAACAAAACAAACTATAAACTCAAGGATGCTTTCCTTAGTTTGTATGCTTTGCATGCAGTAAACACATGTATTCTTACATCAGCTCTAGGTGGTATGTTTTCAGAAAGCCTGAGTAATGTGGCCAAGCTCAGACAAAGTGCTGTAGCCAAGAGACAAGCCTGTGCTCTTGACTTCTTTTTGAAACTGTCTATTTACAAGCTTTCCAGTTGGAATTAGTGCTGAATGTTACAGTGGCAAATATCAAGATACATACCAACAGAGATGCTATTTTGCATTGAAAAAGAGACATTTTTAAAATAAAAAATTAGCGCCCTTAGCTTTAGTGCAGTTTTAGTTCTATGAATTGCATACCCACTACAATGTAAGTTTAAAGCCTAATGGGAATATAGAGTCTCTACTCCATCTGATCCTTATGTGATTTGCATGAGGACACTGGACCTTGGGAGAGGACACCTAGGCATGTATAACTGGTCAGAGAGCATAAATGGATGGATGATGGATGGATACTAGGGTTGGACCCAGGGTATGCTAGGAGAGTGCTTTACCACTGAGCTATATCCAAACTCTATTTTAACATTTTTTAGACAAGGTCTTGGGAAGTTACCCAAGCTGGCCTTGAACTCACTATATAACCAAGTCAAGCCTTTGTACTTGTGATCCTCCTGCTTCAGCTTCCCCAGTACCTGAGGTTAAGGTATGCACTACTGTGTTTGACTTAGCCTGTGGCACTTAAAAACTGCACGAGCAAGCATACCCATGTGTGGAATGCTAAGAGCTGTTACTCCCCAGAAGAAGTTTCTGTATCTTATGGGTGAGAATTAGGGGTCAGGAAGCTTTGTTCCTCTAGAACTCTAGAGCCTTTCCATTTGGCTGGTTGTGCCATGAGTTTCTGTGAAGACAGTATAAATTTGTGGGTTTCCATACATTCTTGGCCACAGAAACCCATTTTATTGGGAATCTATCAGTAACTGGCATACATGGTTTCTTTACTGGTGATTGTATTGATGACTATTAGAATGGTATAGTAGTTTTCATTATCTTACAGCAAATACCTTGTGACTTAGTTCAAGTAATGCTCAGAAGGTGTATTAGGATGTAAGGATTCTTATGGAAAACAACTTCTAAAGTACTTTTTATTTTCCTTTTAATCCAGAACTTGAAGAAGTAAAAACTTCAGCCTTGGACAAAAACACTAGCAGAACTATTTGTAAGTGCCATGGTGTTCCGTTCTCCGTCCTGAGAGGTGTGGAAGTGCCCGAGTGCCTGTGAGCATGACTGCAGGAGGCTGACACCCGGTTTCAGTGGCGGCTTTAGCTTGCCGTTTATTTTGCTTCTGTTTTGTAGATTGATACATAGATCAAATGAAGCTGTTAGGATATTGAAGATCTTGAGAATTCAAATTTATACATATTTTACAGAAAACTAACAAATACCTTTTAGAAACAAGAATTTATATTGTACTTTTTCTCAGGTAGGTCCAATAATGGAACGAATATTAAAAAAGGTGTAAGACCTTTATTAGCAGAGTGTTAGAGAATCTAGGTGAAAATGCAAATTTATGTTATTTACTTTATATTTTATTTTGAGATAGGGAGATGATTTAGTTGGCAAAGTGCTCACTATGCAGGCATGAAGACTTACTTGTTCAGATTGCTAGCACCCATGTGAAAGACCAACACTCTTTAGTTCATACTAGCCTGGAGCTCTGTATGTTGTTACGGGTGACCCTGAGTTTCTTATTCTCCTTCTAACTCTGGAGTGCTGGGAATTGAACTCAGGGTCTCATACATGCTAGGCAAGCACTCTACTAACTGAGCTATACTACTCTTGGTATTGATTATATGTAGATACTATTAACAAGCTTCTTTTTTCTTTTATGGACACATTATTCAGTTTTTCTCTTTCTGAGGTAGCATTAACTCCAGATGATCTTTATAGGAGTAGACAACAGTTTCAAGAAGTTCAGAGTATGGCCTGGTAGACGTTTATGTCTTCAGTAGTGATCACATGTACCAGTGTTCTTCCATGTGTTGCCAATTCCAGTGGGATGTGTTAGGAGGAGTTAAAGTGTTTGGAAGCACAATCCAAACATCACATCATTTACCCCTTATTACAGAATTTTACTGTAGATCACTTAAAAACCCCTAGTTAACCAACACTCATTTTGACTTATCATGTATAGCAAATTAGCAGTAATTCCTTAGTAACTTCTCCTATCTAGTCTATTCAAATTTACTTAATTGTACCGAGGCCATCTTTCTATAGTTTCTTTCCTTGAAATCCAGATCTAAATGAAGCCTATCCTATACGCAGTGTGTTTGGTTTATATGTATATTTTACATTAATCAGAAACACCTTTTTATTAATTGTTCAAATTGTGTCTTTTTTGTACTATTGAATTTGCCAAAGTAGACATCCTTCTTGTGTTATTTAACCTGTTTTTAACCCTTTCTTATAACTGGTAGTTAAATTTTGCACTTGATTAGACTTAATCTAAAAGAATTACCCCTTTTGGTAAGAATACTTTATGAGTGGTGGTGCATGCCTTTAATCCCAGCATTCCGGAGGCAGAGGCAGGCAAATCTGAGTCTGAGGCCAGTCTGGTCTACAGAGTGAGTTCTAGAACAGCCAGATTTATAGCAGTGAAACCTTGTCTTGAACCCCCTATCCACCCCCCAAAAAAACTTCTGGTGCTTTTTCTTTTCTTTTTTTAATGCTTGTAGGGTATTTCTCACTAAGAGCAGTGTAGAATGTTCTTGGCCTCCATCTCTTCCTTGCTCTTTCCCTTCCAACTTTTACCACTCTATTTAACATTTATTGAATCTACAATGTACCAAGTGATACGACTGAGGCAGAGAATTAAAGAGAGCAAACAACCCCAGCCTCTAACTGTGTAGTGTTCAGGGGAGACAGCAGGCAATAGACAGTGACCACAGCACAGCATGGTAACCTGAGTGATCAGGTGAGCACAGGGGCTTTGGGAGCTCCCAGGGTGTGTGTATAACCTCTTCTGAAGGGGAGGGACAGCAGCTAAGGAAAGCACCCACCCGCCCGAGACAGATGAACGTCAGTGAGGAGTTGGAACAGAACTTCAGGGCTAAAAGCTGAGTGGCTGGGCAGAGTGCATGTGACCGCCTGCCCAGCAGATCTCTCTGCTCTGGCCACTGCTTGGGTCGCATTGTCCACGCAGACTTTGGGTCTTTCTACCGGTTCCAAGACTTTCCACCTCTCCTGACGTGTGCAGAAACTCCTAGGTCTGGTCCTCATTTAGGCCTCATCCAGCTGTCTCTCTGATCTCTCGCATGCATTAATCTTTAGGATTTTTATTTTTTAACTCAGAGTTTTAATTGCTTGGTTGTTGGTTTTTGAGCCAAGTCTTACTGTGTAGCCCAGGCTAGCCTCAGGCTCAGAATCCTGCTCAGCCTTCCTCCCTGCACTAGGATTACAAGCTTGTGCCTACCATATCCAGCTTGGCATTTGAATTTTTGGAAACAGCCTTGTTTCTTCTTTCTTCTGTTTTTAAAAATACAGTGTTTTTAGTTATTCTTTAGGAATTTCACATATGTGCACAATGTATTTTGATCATATCAACTCCCCCTCAGATTTCCTACTGGTTTCCCTTCCACACAGCCCCCAGTACCCCTTCCAAAGGCTATAACTTTTAGTTTTGTCCTGACCTAGCTTATATTTCTATATCTATAGCTATTTATATCTATATTTATATCTTTCTTTGTAAATCTGTGCATGTGTCCCTGTGTGTGCTTGTGTGTGTCTCTCTGTGCACACGTGCATAGCACACTTGCTGGAACTCAGAGGAGGATTTAGGGGAGTGAGTTCTCTACCTCGTTTGATTCAGGGTCTCTTGTTTCTGCCATACACAGTATGCTCTAGCCTCGCTGGCCCACAAACTGGGCGATTCTTGCATCTCCTTCCCCCGACCTTGTTGGAGGAGAGCTTTATCACAAGTGCATACCACCGCATCTGGCCTCGTCTGTGGGCTCCGGATTTAGGTGATCAGGCTTGTGCAGCGAGCACTTTCCTCCTGAGCCGTTTCCACTGCCCAGGGCTTGTCTGTTTTTTAATTTGACGTCTCTACATGAATGTGTCCTCATAACTTCAAATTTAACTTGTACACAAGGGAAAAGCATTTCAAGGATTCTCAGCCTTCTCCAACATGTTTCTTTTATATCTTTGTAAAGGTAGCATCCAAGTGATTCCTTAAGCCAAAGCTTTGCTTCTTTTAGCCTTATAAGGTTTGTGACTCTGCTTCAATTCTGCTCACTTCTTGCCTTCACTGACTTTGCTGGCAAAGATACTGTAGTCTCTTTCTTGGATGGTCCTAGTAATATCCTGATTCGTTCCTGCTCCTGCTCTTGCTCCTTCTGCGGCTGGTTCACCCAGCATGCGGCTGTCAGGACTGCGTGTGTCTCTGCTTTGCTTGATATCTTGCAGTGATTGTTCATCTCATTTGGGATAAACTCCAAATTCCTTGGGTACTTTAAAAATAGGATTATGTGAATACATAGTCGAAACATCTGCAGCTCTGTCTCACTGGTTTTGCTCTTCATATGTGTACCTTTCACCCTGTGAGCCCTTCACAGTTTGTCTCCTGACGTCCTCTGATCAGCCTCAGAGGGTGAGAGAGGGGAGTGTATTATGTGTGTGATGTACTCACTCATGCATTGAATTTTCCTATTCCTGAGGTGTTTCTTAAAATTATGTTAGCTGAGTATAATCATATTTAGTCATTAGAACCTTTAACAAAAAAACAAAGAGGCAAAGTAATATTTATTGACCAAAAGTACTGTGCCCTCTGCCCAGCAGAGTGACTATTAACTGTATGTAGCCTTGAAGCTGTAAATTCATTAACATGATATACAATAGAATATGGCAGAGTTACTCTGGTTGTTTTTCACTGCCTCATAGACAAGGTGGTCAGTGGCTGCTTTGTTGGACAGTGTGTTCTACTTCTCTGTTTCTATAAGTGTGCGATTACAAAACATTGCTTTACTGCAGAGCATTCTGTGGGACAGCCCTGCAATGTCTTATATCCTGCGATATTTTGTATATACTTGTGGGAGACTATGGCTCTTATTAATGAGAAATTTAACTTGAAGTCTTTTATTAAAACTATAACAAAAACACCAAAATTTGTGTGAGCACCGCACTGCAGGATCTGACTTTTATCAAAGAGTGAGTGTGATGAAATGCAGGCCTTTTGTGAGGACCAGGGTACTCGGCGTGGTAGGTCACAGCACTCCGTCAACTGTGGTTAAAATACCTAACGTGCTGTCTATTTTTGTTTCAGATGATCCTGTACATGCAGCTCCAACTACTTCCACACGTGTGTTTTATATCAGTGTAGGGGTTTGTTGTGCAGTAATATTTCTTGTAGCAATAATATTAGCCGTTTTGCACCTTCATAGTATGAAGAGGATCGAACTGGATGACAGGTATTGTACATGTTTTGGGAAAAGAAAAAAATAAAAACAGTTATTTGTGTATTCATGAGTCGTGTTGTTCCCCCCTCCCCCAGTCCATGCAAACTGGTACAGGGGAGGAGGGAAGATGATCAGTTCCCAGCAAAAGAAGAAATAAGATGCCTTGGTTACTGTCTTTATGTTTTTCTGCTTTTATTTTTATCTTTTAAATTTTGTGGAGTAATAACCTGGGGGAGAAGTAGAGCAAATATGTTTTTCATCTTCATTATCCTGACTCACCTCCAGACTCTGATTGCCTTTTTGAAACTGTCCCTTTCCTTCTTTCTAGTTCCTCCCTCCCCCTGCCATCCCTCCCCGCTCCCCACTTGAGTATCTGCCATGCTTTAAAGTTTCCTGGGTGATCCTAATGTATAGCAAGGTAGGGATACTCTGGGTAGGTAATTATACTAAGTGCTGGGATTATAAAGATTAATGATACACTTCATGGTATCAGGGTTCTTTGATGTTAACCCATAATTATAGTATAAAATTGATGATTGTGATATTTATAATGTAGTGTGGGAATACAGAAGGTGCCTGCCTAACCCAGGTGAGTCAGAGATGACATTGTGGCCAGAATGCAGTGAGAGGTAAAGATGGAATGGTAGATACGTTCTCACAACCCACAATCCTTAGTGACTCCTAGGCACTGACTAAAGACATTCCCAACGTTGTATTTGACTTTGAACTTTGAACCCTTTCTATCTCCCTTGCTAAATCCTTAGTTGCACCTTGTCAAGTGATTCCTTGGCCCTCACTTTGTGCCCTGCACCTTGCCCTTCAGAGCTTCTGTTCATGGGGACATGGGGACTTTTCTGCCAATCTAAACCCATTATTCTTACTCTGGATCCATCACCAAAATTCTCACAACTAAAATGTAAGCTCTTTTCAGGCAGGGAGCAGAGGGCCTTCTCTCCCTAAACTCAGTCCTAACACTGTATGGGACCCACACGAGGTAAGCGTTCCTTTATAAGCAAGAGCGGGACAGGTTGGGGAGCCGGTTGGGTTTAGTACTCCTAAGTACTTTGGATCCTACTTTTTCTCCGTGTGCTCCTTGCCTTCCAAGGGTAGAGAAAGACAGAAGTGCTAGGACTGCAGTGGTAGGACACACGCAGGCCCTAGTTTGCTTTTCTGTTGACATGATGAAACACTCTGTCCCAAACCAACCTAGAGGAGGGAAGGTTTTATCTCATTTTACACTTTCAGGCCACAATCTATTATTAAGTGAAATCAAGGCAGGAACCAGAACCATGGAGGATGGGTGCTAACTTCCTTGCTTTCTCGCTCCTGTTCATCCAACTTCCTTATACACCCCAGGCCCATCTGCCTAGGGGTAGTGCTCACGGTAGGCTGGACCCTCTTACATCAATCATCAATCAAGACATTTCCTCTTCCACATAGCCACGGGCCTTTTGATCTGGGCAGTTTCTCAATTGAGACTCCTTCATTTGACTACTCTCTAGGCTTTGGAAAGTTGACAGCTAGCTAACTAGGATAATGGATGCTGTGTTTCAGAATGTTTGCTGTACACTGTCATAGTGGAGTTCATTGGTTTTACAGAGGAAGAACTGGCAATGGAAGCAGTTGAGGGGATAGAAGTGGTAACAGACGTTTTGTATGCAATTTTGAGAGACAGTTTAAGTAGTGAGAGACACTGAAGCGCAGGACAGTCATAAGTCATACTTTCTGTTTTCTGTGATTTTGCTTGTTTGAGGCAGGGTCTCATGTAGCCCAGGCTGGTCTTGATCTTGAACTCTTGACCTTACTGCCTCTACAGGCACATATTGTTATGCGAAGCTCACATATCTGCCCTGATGCCCATAGAGTTGTGTTTTCTGTGACTGCTGGTGTGTGTGTGTGTGTGTGTATTAAGGCCATGAATTCACACAGGCCAAAGTTGTGCTGCAATTTTTAGACTCCATGAGGTGCATGTTTTCCTGCTAAGTAAGTAGTCACCACCCACAAATAGGAATGGCAAATCTAGTTTCTAGATATTGTCTGACTATGAGCAATTTATATCATTGCTTATTTTCGGGGCACAGCCTGGTAGTTAAGAGCTAGCCTATGGGGCCAGGCCATCTGTATCTGATGTTCAGCTGTTCTATTATTAGCCTTGTAGCCTCCTCACCTGTAAAGCAGAGATAGTGAGGTTTATAGAAATGACACTAGAAGGTAGTAGATCTCAGCCCTACATGCAGTAGGGGCCGCCATGACAATTTCGTGCTCAGAGCGTTTCAGTATGCTGATCATGGTTTCTTCAGGCAGTCCCCTTCTTCCCAGCAGTTACTACAACCAAGCAAGCTAGGGGTGACCAGATTACTACACAGTGCGCTAACAGCACTGAGATGTCTCTCATCTCAGTGTCCTGCTGCTCCTCTCTGCACAGAATCCTTTTGCTAATTATGTAATGAAGACACAGAAGCAGACTTAATGACTTCAAGAATTGTACCATTACGACTAGTGTTCTGATCATTCTTGCACTGTGGTTATATAAAGTGCTCACTGCATGCCATGCTCTGTTCCCTAGGAGGCCTGATGGGGCCAGTGGTGCCATGAACTCTTAGGGTGGTAGAGACCTCATTCATTGTGGGTACTCGGGAGCCAGCGTCCTGTTACATATATATAACATCCCATTACTCTCTGCCGTTAGAGGCAGCGTGTAGCTGCTCTAAAATGTGCTCTCAATAAGGATACATGGAATCTATGCATGTGACTCTCCCTCTCCCAACACAGCAAACTGATCTGTAGTGCTACCCCCGCTGAGCCTGTCATGAAGGGGAGGAGCATCTGTCTTCCTCAGAGATAGATCTGTGGCTGCCCACTAACAGGTCTCCCTGTTAGTAACTGGGAAGTCCATTCTTTGCATATGAGATGCTTGGGTGTGTTATTTGGTGGTATTTTCATTTTTCTTTTCTACTTTACATGTTTCCAGCATCCCACTCCCCCACCATTACCAATGGCAAAATGTTTTTGTGTTTTTTCCTGTATTTTTACATTTAATGTTGTAACAGATTAGCGTACATATAATATACAGTTTTAAGAGTTTCTTTTGTTTTCTTGAGACTCAGTTTCTCTGTGTTTCTCTATGTAGCTCTTGGCTAGCCTGGAATTTGCTCTGTAGACCAGGCTAGTCTCAAACTCAGAGATCAGCTTACCTTTGCCTTCTGAATGATGAGATTAGAGGCGTACACCACCACACACAGCTTAGTTGGAATTTCTATTGCTGCGATAGAACACCATGACCAAAAGCAGTTTGGGACGAAAGGGCTTATTTCAATCCGTAACTCTCAGGTCACACTCAGTCTTGGAGAGAGTTAGGGCAGGAACTCAAGGCAAGAACTGCTGCAGAAGCCATGGAGGAGTGCTGCTTACTGGCTTACTCAGCCTGCTTTATACACCATGGGTCCACCAGCTCAGGGTGGCACCACCTCCAGTGAACTGGATCCTCTCACGTGGGTCATTAATCAGGAAAGTGCCTCACAGGCTTGCCACGGCCAGTCTGATGGGAGCATTTTCTCGGTTGTCATTCCCCTCTCTGAAGAGACTCTAGCTTGACAAAAAACTACCCAGGACAAAAATCAACTTACTACACCAGATAATTCCTTTTTCATTATGTATCAGCAGCTCATGTGAGAAGCAAGCATTCTGCCTGGTCTGTGTCTTCTATCTGTGGGTGGCTTCTCTTTTCACTGATAGTCAGCTCTCTGAGTTTTGGGCTCTTATGGGCTTATTGTGCTAGGCTCTGGGGTAAGTGTTGGAGAGGGTGCAGTGAACAAACAGGCACTCAGCTGTCCCCATAGTTTGTGGTCTGCCTTGATGAGACATTCAGCAAGAAGTCCCAGCTGGATGAACACAGGGTAGGAAACTACGTTGTGTTCACTGCTGTGTCCTTAGCAGCCAGAGCAGCACCTGTCATGTGATAGACAATTGATAAATGTTTATTGAATGAATGGATGACTCACTAAAAACAGAGAGTAAGAATTTAGTATTTTGAAGATCTTTTTCTAAATTATTAGCTTATCCTAAATCAGGGCTCTTACTTGCTTAGGAAAATCAAATTTATTTAGACTGGTCTTTAACTATTAAATCTTAGAAAATATAGATTTTATGTTTTCTGCCTTCCATGATGTAGCTACAAAGGTGTGGGCTTTAATGGCTGTCAGGTGTAGGCCTCTGACTGTCCCTTGCTTTTCTCATAACAGTGAGTCTTGGGTTCCAAAGAAAGTTTCTTTCCTCCACTTACTATTGCTTTGTTCACTTCTTACTCACACATTTCCCACCTACTATCTGTTATGGAAATGAAAAACTGACATAAATAGGCATAACACTTGACTGCTCATAATCAAACATTTTTAGGTGACACCAGAGTGCCACCTACTGTTCAGTGATTAAAATTTGCTCATCCATAAGCAATGTTGCTTGCAGGGACTCTTTGGTTCAGCCCCACAGAAATCCTGTGAGGTAGGTTTTCTCGCTCCACTTTTTAGAGGAATTCCTCATCTCTTTCCCCTTTGGGATGCAACCCAACCCTCCCCTTTCCTCCCCTCCCACCAAACTTGTAACAAATGTGACTTTTATTGAGATCCTTGAAAACTCTTCAGCAAAACCACATACCCTGTAGGTCCTTGTCATTCGAAGGTTGGGGTGTGATCCATATTATTCCTCGTAATAAGATAGTAATAGCTTATAAATGTGTGTCAAGGGCCAAGCAGTGTCCTCAGTGCTGCACTTCCTCATCTTCAGTGGAACCCTTTCCACAGCCTTGTTGGGAGTTGCTTTATACTCCTTCTATCCCCAAAGAGTTTGAGGCTCATTGAATGGTTTTTTGAAGCCACGCAGCTGCTGGTGCTGGCAATTACGATTTAAAGGTTTATGTTCTCCATTTGCTTATGACCAGCTACATATGTAAACCCACATAAATCACTACTTAATAACTTCCAGAACTCCGACCACACGATGGCCTGACAAGTCATTGTTATATTCTCTGAGTTGAAAGTCCCTTCAGCAAAGTTGCTTGGAGACAAAGCTGACTTCAGGCTCACAGGAAGAAGTAATAATCTGAATTGTGAGAATCTCTGGGGAAGCCATGCGAAGGGCATCCCATTGGACAAACATGCATTTTCAGATGGAAGGTGTGCTGAGCAAAATGGCTTGTGTGTACAGATGCTCTCCAAATGTTTGTTGGAGACATCCCCGTCAGTACTTTAGCCTCAGTAGTAGGTAATTCCAAATGGTATTATCGGTGCTTAAAGGTTACATACGGTTTATAGTGCTCATTACTTGAATGTTTTGTCTTTACATTTTCACATGTGTGTTTGGGCTCTTGAAACTGATAAAATACAAACTCATGTGTAAGTAAGTTCCAGATTAGATAGCAGTTTATCAGCAGTTTAATTGTAATTACTAGGGTTTGAAAAAACTGAAAAAGTACGAAGAACAGTCAGAGCAGTTAGTCAAAAGGCTGTTCACACTTTGGAGCCTCTGATGGCCCACTGCCTTTTTAGTTACAGAAGTCCTGTCTGGATGTCTGGTTTTATCTTCATGCTGAATCTCTCTGCTTTTCTTCTCCATGACCACAAAATTAAAAGGAATAAAGCAATGAGATTAAAATGTGCTCAGGGTGGCCTGGGTCATCGCCACTACCCACTGAAAAGGTGGAAGAACGTGTTTGGGAACCATTGACTTACAGTAATTGCAGACACCCAATTAACAAGATTTTTGCCCACCACCTTCGGGGTCTCTTCTTACTTAGAGAGTATGTTGTAATATAATGTTTTAAGTGCTAGGGATTTCTAAGAATTGTGAATTCCAAAAAAAAGTGGGATGGGAGAGGTGAAGAGGGGAAACGGATGTGATTAAACAGTGGGCAGATGGCTGCTTGCCTCGCTGTGCACATGGCGCACCGATTTAGTTTGTGACCTCTCCATCTGAGTTCATTTGCTTTGGGATGTTACTTAAAGGAGCTTGTTTTCCTCCTTTTCTTAAAGCCAGCTCAACTATGGCATGGGTTTTTTTCTTGAGAGGTGAGCCAAAGTTCCCTGAACCCTGTGTGAGGTTCAGAATTGCTCTCCGAGGACTTCTGCCTACTACATTTCAGAATAATTTTGCTATGATGACGTGCTTGGTAATTTTGGGAGTGCTAATGAAAGACAGAATTGAGCCCTACATTTTGTAGTAACTGAGGAGTTCAGTATGGAATGCTGATGTATGCATTACTGTGATCTCAATCAGAATTTTAGTTAGCTACATATACTTTATATGTGTGGAAAAGAAATCTCTCACTGAAGCTCACTTGTCAAATTTTTCTCTGTTACAATTATTTGCAGCATCAGCGCCAGCAGTAGTTCCCAAGGGCTATCTCAACCATCCACCCAGACGACTCAATATCTAAGAGCTGACACACCCAACAATGCAACTCCTATCACCAGTAAGAGTTAATTTAATTCTAAAGCTGTTTGCAAAGCTTTGTATGGTCTCTGTCATTGGCCCTAATACGGTTAGTGTATTTGTGGAATTACTATATAAGCATCTAATTTGTGCGAAAGTGGGTTTGATTTTCAATTTTTGTTTCCTAGAGCATTGAATAAAACATTTTAAAATTGGGGTATTTAAAGTACAAATTAATTGCTAGAAATAGTTTTGCTTTGGGGAGATGTACATAGTTAATTATATTAAAAAAGTTAATAAATCAATTCTATACAAATCCAAACTGAAGGTTTTTGTTACATAGAATAAGCTAATTTTCTTACCAGGAACATAAAGACTTTGCATTGGTTTTATTCATTTGATGCTGGAGGTCTCCAGCATGCCACCATACTCTGTGTCACGGAGCTGTCCACCAGTCCTTTACACTGTCTTCTAATTTAGTATAAACCCAGTTACCAGTGGTTTGTTACATGCATGGAATATTATTTATTTATTTATGTATGTATTTATTTATTTATTTGCACCATGCAGGGATCAAAAACAAGGGCCCTCACACATGCATATGCTACAAATGCTTTACCACTAAATGCTCTCCTTAGCTTACAATTTTCTTCTTTAAGAAATTTTTTAGAGTGTGTGTGTGTGTGTGTGTGTGTGTACGCATGAGTGTTGGTGCCCACAGACACCAGGGATGAGGGATCCCTGGAGCTGGAGTTACAGGCAATTGAAAACTACCTGATTTGAGTGCTGGGAATTGAACTTGGGTTCTTTGGAAGAACACTTGAGTGTTCTTAGCCACTGAGCCATCTCTTTAGCTCAATTTCCTTCCTATTAACAGAATTTTGGTGAATGTTCTCACCTAACTGGTTTTTAGCTCAGGCTGTCCTGGAACTCTAGCATGTAGCTTAGATTGGCCTTATCTGAGCCACCAATAACAGCCCATTTTTATTTTCATGCACTTCAGTGTTAGGTATTTTGGGGAAAGTAATTTTTTTTTTTTTTTTTTTTTTTTTTTTTTGTTTTTCAAGACAGGGTTTCTCTGTGTAGCCCTGGCTGTCCTGAAACTCACTCTGGCCTGGCTGGCCTCAAACTTAGAGATCTGTCTGCCTCTGCCTCCTGAGTGCTGGGATTAAAGGTGTGTGCCACCACTGCTTGGCTAAAGTAATTTAAAAAAAAAAAAACAACTTGATTAACAAACTTACTGTATACAATTTGAAATAAAATATGCATGTAATAAGGTAGTCTCTCTTGGAATATAATTTAAATATAGTGGGGAATCAGTTAACATGAAAACAAAACAAAACATAGATAAAGAAAGGCCCAAAGGGCCACAGATCAGGTCTTGACTCGGAAGGGCCACTGATTAATTAGGCTTTTGTAGGCAATTAGTTGCCTGCCTTGGGCTGTCATTTTCTTTTTAATAAAATTAATTCAAGACTGTCTTCCTCTCTGTCATAGTGTTATTGCTATGAAGAGGCACCATCACTGTGAATTCGAGGCCAGCCAGTTCTACACAGTAAATTCTAGGCCAGCCAAGGATACATAGTAGACCCTGCCTCAAACAAAACAAAAGAGTAACAACAAAAAGAATGGGATGTAGCAGTGCATAACTATAATCCCAACATTTGGGAAGCTGAGGCAGATCATGAGTCCTAAGCCAATGGGCTACCTAGTGAGACCTTGTCTCAAAAAGATAGGAAAAGGGGACAGAAAAAAAATATTTAAAGATGTAGTGGCCAAGAGTTTCCCAAGGTAACAGAATAGAACAGACCACAGATCCAAGACACTAAGAGAACTCCATGTAGAAGTAAACATACAAAAATGACTTTATTGCTGGGTTCAGGTGTTGCTGGGTGTATAGTCAGGTTCTCTCGAGTAACAGAGTTTATGCAATGAATCTATGTAAAGAGTGACTTACAGGCTGCAGTCCAGCTAATCCAGCAATGGTTGGCTGTGAAGGGAAGTCCAAAATACAGTAGTTGTTGAGTCTGCAAGGCTGGATGTCTCATCTAGTCTTCAGTATACACTGGAATCCCAAAGAAGTAGGCTCTGATGCCAGTGAAGGCAATGAATGTGCTAGCAAGGCGACAGCAGCAGGCGAAGAGCAGCTTCTTCTGTGCCCTTGTATAGGCTTCCAGCAGAAGGTGTGGCCCAGATTAAAGGCATGTCTTCCCACTTCAAGATCTGGATCAAAGGTGTGTGTCTTTGTACCTCAAAAGTCCAGACTAGAAGTGGATTCACCCACTTCAAACCAAGCAAAAAATCTCTCACAGGTGTGGCCTCCATTTCTGGAATGTAGTCTATTCCAGATGTAGTCAAGTTGACAACAAAGACTAGCCATCATGCTGGGCTACATCTGTTACAAAGTTCTAAGCCTGCTCAGCCCTCTCCTTGCTCTCTCTTTCAAATATCTATCAAAGGTAATAAGTCATTAGAAATGCTGTTTCAGTTTCTATCTGCCAACACTGGTTCTTCCTTTTATTCTTTTTTTTTTTTTTTCTTGGCATGAAAACTTTAATTTATGGCTGTAAATGCTATTTTTTGCTGTCATTGTATTGAGAATGGATGGAAATGGAGTGAACTTAAATTTGAACCTCAAAATAGTATGAGCAGGCTAGGCTGTGGGGGCGTACAAGCAAGAGTGATTAAACTGAGGATGTATTTTATGAGAAATGGTGCTTTTTAAAACATCTCTTCATTTGAAAAGATTTTTTGTTACACAATCATCTTGAAAAACCACTTGGGAGGAAAAATTTATTGAGAGGGATTAAATTAAAGACTGAATTAAGCTTATGTCATTTGTCTCAAAGTCATTCAGAGGGATGGTAATAGTATTTTTATTCTTGTTTCTTGTTTAACTCTGTATTTTAACATCTGGGGAGTAGTGTTGTGGTGGATTAGAATGTTTCTCCTTACTGTCTTAAGCCCTTTGTAAGTAGCTTCCCTACACTTGTTTGCTTTTATATTGCTTCATTACTCATCGCCATGCCTTGAGTCCTGAGTCTGTAAGTGACTGGCTGACCCCAGTGCCATAGTAAGGGTATTTATATTGCTTGGTCTGGCTTTGTTGGCTCCTCAGGTTATCCTACCTTGCGGATAGAGAAGAACGACTTGCGAAGTGTCACTCTTTTGGAGGCCAAAGCCAAGGTGAAGGATATAGCAATATCCAGAGAGAGGATCACACTGAAAGATGTACTTCAAGAAGGTACTTACTGTCTCTAAATCTTCAGTTTTGTTAAAAAAAAAAATTATTTCATTTTCTCTTTCTTTAGACTTTAGTGTTCCCAGGCAGCTTTGATGAGCATCTTGATTTTGAACAGACAAGTCTTTGTTATCTTTGAGGTGTATTTTCTATTTTATTCTTACTCAACGTGATCAGTACCCAGCAGATGTATCTGAAATATTCAAATTAATTTTTTCTCTCATGGGTTGTAGATGATCATTGGATGGAAAGGGCCTTGGGCTTAGACTCAGATTCCACCTTACAGAAATCACACAGTGTCTTAGAATTTTCTGTAGAACCTATCACTCTTAACCTAGTTAAGAGGTGAGGGGAAAATTCGCAGGATCTGTATTGGACATATCCAGGACTCTTTCCTTCCCTTTTGCAGGTCCTTGCTTTCTATTTTGAGTTTTAGGGTCTTGATTAAGGAGATTCTGAAAGAGGAGGACAGAAATTAACATAAAATACTGTGCTGAACTTTTCACATTATTAAATGGCAGATTCTTGTTTCTTCCTGCTGCAATTTGTTCTGGAATATTTTTGGTCCATATGAGCCCATTCTGTGTGCTGGACTCCTGGAAGCTAGCCTCAACTAAGTGAGGAACTTAAAATGCAAAGCGAGGTACTTAATGGAAGCAGATCTTTTTTTCCCTTTTCTGTTTTTCAGTGTATGACTGCTGCTCCTGCAGTTGTCCATTTTCTAAGAATAAGTAGTTTTCAGATCTGTCTGCAGTCTGAAGAGAGTATCTAGGCCAGACAGTGTTTTCTACAGAATTAAAGGTTATGTTTACAGTTTCCTGGGTCTCCAAACAGGATGGAGCAGGAAGTAACCTTAAGTTACTTGCTCATAATTTGAGGAAATTTGGAACCAGGTGTTTTCCTTAATGTTTTTGGAGCCATAATAGTTTTAGAACTTCTGCTTTCAGAAAAGAAAATATGGCTGTCTAACATTTTGAAAAGTGGTTGGGTTCATGGGAAATCTGATAAGTACAAATTAAACAATAGTTACGTGCCACTTTTCATCTGTCAGATTAGACAGAATTAATAGGAGATATCCAGATATCCAGATATCCAGATATCCAGATATCCAGATATCCAGACAGGATATGAGAGAATAAACTGTTACACACTGTGACCTTGTGGTAAGGTAATCTGTGTACACATGTGCTCTAGTGTGGGGTTTGCTCATAGATATTTTTGCCTTTAAAGTCTGTGTTTGGAGTATGTAAAATGAAATAGGTAATGGGAAGAGGAGACCGCAGGAGATCTGTAGCCATGAACAGGGTTAGAAGGGGGAACTGTGGGGCTCAGATAGTTAGCTGACCAGAAGAGTTGAGGAAGATGAAAAATATGAAGCCTTGATGAAAAAGGCTGTCCCCGTATGAATCTACAAGACAGAATCTGGTAAAGACATTTGCCACCTGCCTGAAGTAATAGCTTCAGAGAAAGAGGACTAGTAATGCATTATGCATGCAAAGAGGACTAGTAATGCATTATGCATGCAAAGAGGACTAGTAATGCATTATGCATGCATGCGAAAGATAAACTCCTGAAGACTAAGAAGGGGAAAAGTAAGTACAACTTGTATCTTAGTGAAAAGGGGGAAGTGTAGAGTGAAACTTGCCAGGGAAAAGCCCCTCCTTCATGTAGTTGTATGCCCCTTGGACTTCTGGGAATGGGAGGGCATAGAGAGAAGGGGTGGAGACTGTTAGAAGTCATGTGGGACAGGAGGAACTGAGAGGAGCAGTTGGTTGAGGAGATACTGAGAAGACACTTAGTTAAAAGAGACTGAAGATAAGTTTAGAGATATTAGTTAGATTTCATATATATATATATCATATATATATATCATATATATCATATATATATGATAAGAGATATAGGTATTTAGAATTAGAGGACAGTTAGTTAAGAGAGGGCAGTTCCTTAGTAACTGCTGTGCTGGGAGAAGCTAAACCAGAGTGGGAGTTAATTCAGAGCTAGTTCAGTTCCCCAACATTATTTCCAATTACATTTTGGCCCCCAAGTACATTATTTTCCATTTACAGAGGAGCTCCTTTGACTAGAGGGCACGAAGGGTTTGGACAGCTCTGGGCAAAGATTTTCCGAAGCCTTTCTGCCTCCAGTGTCCATGTTCCTCAGCCTCTGTGCCTCTGTGGACCTTACACACAGGCACTAGTAACTTCAGCATGTACAATGAAAGACGTTAAAGAAAGCCTAGGGTGTGTGTGGTGTCCATAATAAGTTAAACTGTTTCAGGAGTTTCTTTTAAATTATGAAGGAAAGAAAGTACAAAATCTGTCTTGTGAGAAAGAATAACCTGCCAGTATTTTTTTCAAAGATCTCAGTAAAAACCTTTTTAAAATTAAAGTACTTTTAGCAATCAGGAAATTGCTAATAAATCTGTATGGATTTTCATAATTTTTATTTTAACCACTGCTTTGCCCCCATGAATAGTGTAAGAGCTTTTTAGGAACGCACTTGACCGATAATCTGAGAGTCCAGTCAGCTTGACTGAGACTTAGTGGTAGAAGGCATGGAACCCATCTGAATCCAAGATTTGCATTCCTGGGCCCTTTCTTTATTAAAGATCTGCACCGACAGAAAGAAGAGTCTCTTTTCTCCCTTTGCTTGGAGGCGACTACTGGAGACTCAGATGACTGGGCTGATACCTACAACTGTCTGCAGCACTCACCACAGTGTTGCTAGTTTATTTAGGGAAATTAGAAAACATATTCTCATATACTTATGTTAGATACAGGATTTTTCAAAACAAGTTGCTTCATAAGTCGCAAATGGCTTTTAACAGTTTTAGTCCAGTTTACTCTGGCCTGGACCTGTTATGTGTAGGTCACATTGCCAGAAGGCTTTGTGATATCATAAAGATTATCATATGGCCTCATTTGCTGTTATTTTTTCCTTTTAGGTACTTTTGGCCGAATTTTCCATGGGATTTTAGTAGATGAAAAAGATCCAAATAAAGAAAAACAAGCATTCGTAAAAACAGTTAAAGGTATGGTTTTCTTGCATGCTATTTCCATAATAGTTTTTTTGTAGATGACTGAAGCTAGCAAAACTTGGTCCCCTGTCTCAGTATGTGCCAAACCTTTGTAAGTATTCCATATTAGTGTGTCTCATAGGCTAACTTCTGAGAATTCGGTTTTTCTCACCAGGTATAGAAAACAGTTTTCTAACTTACTAAACATTTATTAGATATGATTCCAACTTTAAATTGTGTATACTTAATTCAGCTGTTGCTATATCTAATTTTGGCTTTTTTCCTCTTAAAACTCTCTTATACCATCCTTTATCCCACATGAGAAAATATTGCCATTAGTTTTCTTTTCAGCGCAGGCGTTTATAAAGAAAAAAGTTAAATGTCCTCAGATCCACAGTTCCTTAGTAGATATACACTGTTTACCATCCATTCCCTCTCCCTCTTTTTTCTCTTACATGCTGTATAGTACTCTGGGAAATGCCTGCCTGACACCTACCCCGCCTACCCCCACTACCCCCCCATCTACCCCCACCTACTCCCATCCCTGTGTGTGAGCAAGTGTATATATACATGAATGCATACATGCAGAGACCAGGAATCAATCTTAGGTTTCTTTTAATCAGATGCCATTCGCCTTATTTTTTGTGTTTTCTTAATTATTTTTTATTTTGTTTTATGTATATGAATGATTTGCCTGCATGTATGCACATGGGGGCCCTGGTCCCCTGGAATAGTTGTTAGCCACTATGAGAATTGAACCCAGGTCCTCTGGAAAAGCAGTTGGTACTGAGCCATCTCTTTAGCCGAGTCTACCTTGATTTTTGAGACAGGTCTCTGAGTCCCAGGGCTTTCCAGTCAGGCAGGTGGACTGGTTAACAGCTGCACCTGGATCTACCTGGATCTGCCTGGATCCACCTGGATCAGCCTCAACAGCGCTAGGGTTATCTAGCATTTTCCACCATGCCTGGCTTTTCTACATAACCATTAGACTTGTTCCTCATGCCTGTAAGGCAAGCTTTCTCCCCACCCCAGTAAGTACTAATTTCTGAAGAAGTTAAGCACTTTGCAGAGATTGAGGGAAAAGTTACTTTTGAGTAGAAGGTAATAATTTTTTAGATTTACAAAGTTAAATGATAAGAACTGTTTCTAAATTTACTTAAAGGAATGCATGGGAAGGATGGAGGGCTTATGTATGTTATTTCTAAAAATTTGGGTTTTACTAGTCTAACTAAAACGTCTGGAATTTATTGCCTGTAATTTAGCAAGATTGCCCATTTAAGGCTGCTGAAATACTTAAAACCCTCCACATTCCTCTTATCTTTTCTAAACAAATGGTTTAACGTGCTATTTTGTTTAGTGTCTGTTTACCACCATCACCACCCCTCACTTAGCTCTCAAAACATTGACTATTCTGTTAGATTGTAGTGGGCTTTCTGACTAGCTTTGAAGGATAGTTTACATGACTCTTTCTACATTCACTCTTTACAAACACAAGGTTTGAGCCACAAGTTTAGTAAAAAAGCTGCCTTTTGTTTTCTTATATTTTTAAGAGGAAATATTTCCTCTGAATGCCAATATTTTTGGGATTTATAAATACTCTGTGGATTGTAATGAATCCTGAGTTAACAAAAGAGATTTCTATACAGAATTGGTTTGATTTAGGGTTGAAAAGGAAATAATAATGATAAGAAAACACAGTGCAGATCCTGCAACTCTGTGATAAGCTTGCTCTCTGTGCAGGGGCTGTGGCCACTGCTGTGCTCTCTATGACCACTGTGCTCTCCCTAATTGGAGGGAAACAAGAGAAAGCACAAAGAGTCTTTAGCATCCAGCCATGGCTTGTGTGGGTCTGGGGAAGTGCATATTGCCACATGATGCGTAGCCCCACAGTTAACCTTTTAGGGTGTTGATTTTCAGCTGATGTTATGTTCTACCAACAGACTTCCCTCTCAGGGTTGTGTGCTTCATTTCATCTGATTGCACGCTGCGCAAATAATAGTTCTACAAAAAATAAGTTTCGGGTTTTTGGGTTTTGTTTTAGAGAACACAGATATTTTTTATGGGGAAAATTAGAGGTTTTTTTTTCAGTTTAGTAATTTTGTTATTATTTGCTAATGGATATCCAATGTCAGTTTCCAAAGACTGAAGTCAGATATGTCACCTGGACCAAAACCCATGAACCTAGAGGCTAGTAATAAAATGGAGCCAGGCACAGTACAGCGTGCCTATCATCACAGCACCTGGGAGGCTGGAGCAGAAGGGTTGAGAGTTAAAGG
Source organism: Cricetomys ansorgei (assembly GCA_026225945.1). Lineage (NCBI taxonomy): Eukaryota > Metazoa > Chordata > Mammalia > Rodentia > Nesomyidae > Cricetomys > Cricetomys ansorgei. Next base: position 20,773,317 of record JAMJFZ010001100.1, read on the forward strand.
CCACCCTAGGCTACATAGTGAGGCTTTATAAGTTCAAAAGTTTAAACAGCACAGAAAGGTGCAAAATACAAGATATCTCATCCCAAAGGAACCAGCATAAAGAATGCATGGTTCTTTCTACAAGTCAGGGAAAAACATGTTTGCGAATGTTTCTGACTTTTCAAGTAATTTTGTTTTAAAACATAATGATCTCACAGACCTTTGTACTTTGGTTCTGAAATTTAGTGTGTATCTTTCACTGTCAGTGCATGCAAGCCTGTATCTGTAGAGCACTGCAGGGAGCCCATGCAGCTCTTGATGGCTCTGTATTTGGTGATGGTGCAGGTGCAAGTTCGTGCGTGTTCACATATGTTAATGTTGCTTCTCCTACCCACCTTCCCAAAAGTCTACTGATGACTGGCAGGCAACTGAACATTTTGTTTATATCAGCCTAATGGGGAAATGGCCCCTCCTACTTCAATAGGAGTATCTTCACTTAGTAGTGAGACCGAAAGTCATTTTATAATTTTGTTGAGCTCCGTCTCTGTTTCAGTATTTCCCTAATTAGTTTGTATGATGTCTTTATGAAGAGGGAATGAACCCTCTGTGTACCTCACCTGTTTTCCTAACCTGCTGCCTTTTCTTCTTAGCTTACAGAACCTTACTGAATTCTGTTATCTGTTCAGGATCTGTGAAAGCTGACAGATTCAGCAAGGTTCTATCTGCCGCCGTGGAACTTTAGGATGTATCTACTTAGTTTTCCTTGTAACTTACAATGAAAATTTATCTTAGAGTAAAAGGTATTTACTGACAAATGATAATGTCGTGAATACAGGGGTATTCAAACCAGTGTCTCTTCTTTATCTAGATCAAGCTTCTGAAGTTCAGGTGACGATGATGCTTACTGAGAGCTGTAAGCTTCGAGGTCTTCACCACAGGTGAGAGAGCAGAGGGCGCATCTCAGCACCAAGCCCAGCATGACTCTGTTCTTTTTTTTTTTTTTTTTAAGAACGTTATATCTAGTTCTGAATTGAAGACTTTTAGGGGTTTTTTTATTTTTTATTTTTCTGAATTTAAAGTCACGCTCATTGAATACAATTTGCAAAATAAAGTAAAAGAAGATAGAGAACCATGTGTAAGCTGTATAAATAGGCACAACTAAGCTTTCTAAAATAGTCTGTACATATTTATGTACCTGTCTCCCTTTAAAAAAATATGGCAAAGTGATGCGTACATTAAAGATAATTGCAATGTAAATTTCAAATGTATAGAACACCAGTGACAGAATCGTCAGCTACCCTTGGGTCAGTGAGCTTAATAGACTGCCATGTTTGCTGTGAGTGTGCACTCACGTGTGTTTGCATGTCCATGGGTGTGCATGCATGCATGTGTATGTATGTATATGTCTGACTGTGGTAGAGTCTGTATATTTAGAAATAGCCATCTATGTATTGTCTGTAGAAGATATTTTATAGTAAGTTAGATATCTCAACACTTTAGTGTATTTCCAGTAAACATTTAAAAAGGACAGTGTTGTTATCTTTAATAAAATTAATGCATTTCTTAATGTAGCAGAAAAACTGTTTCTAGATTTTCATGTTGGTAACAGTAAATCCCTGTCCCCATTTAAAAAGGCTACTTAGTGGTTTATTGAATGGCTATACCACAAGTTATTTAATCTTACATATGCTCTTAAAAATATAGTACGATTTCTCAAAAAGTACTTATAGGAAGAACTTTTAACAACTTCTTCTAACCAGAAATCATTGGGGACCACAGCATCAGTTTCATGGCAAAATTGTGAGTTTTTGTTTTGTTTGTTTGTTCGGCTTTTGTTTGTTTGTTTGGAGTCAGTCAGAGATCCGCCTGCCTGCCTCCCAAGTGCTGGGATTAAAGATGTGCACCACCATGCCCAGGTGGCAACATTTTTCTAAAGCACTATGTAGAGTCCTGGGAGATGCCGTGTATCTATGACTCAGAGTTGTTGGGGTGCAGACAAGTAGATATCTGGAGCTCATTGGCCAGCCAACTGAATCAGTTGGTCTCAGTGAGAGACCATGACGGAGAATAAGCAAGGCATATGATGTTTACCTTTGACCTCTGTGCACATGCTCAGACATGTGCATACATATACATGCCTACATGTACCTAACACAAGTACTGTGTAGACTCAGATTAATTTGGATAACTACTAAGAATCTCACATGTAGAACCATGATTGCCTGCTGGAAGGGTCCATGGACTTCTGGTAAAGACAGGTGATTTGTACAGAGGGACCATCCATTTCCAGTTTAGTGGACGAGGGCAGTTGCCTGAGCTCTGATAAAAAGTATGAACACAGATTTTTCTTTTTTCATTTTGTTTTTACTTTGGCTTTTGAGGGCCTAAGAAGATGACAGCCACGTAAAAATAAGTGCAGTGTAATGAAAATGAGACAGTTTTTTGGCATTGTGGTAGAAGAGAAGACAAGCCAAGAGTAGAAGACAACGGTTTGGGCTGGGATTAAACACAATTCTTAGCTTCTGGTCAGCTGAGATGAAGGCAGCATTAAAGGCCAATAAATCTCGGTGGCAGAAGAAAAAGAAACAGAGTACTTTGTTTAAGGCAGGAAGTTAAAAAGTGTTTCAGTTTCAGACCCCAAGGCAGATGTCACATTAGGTTTCTTACATAACATAGATACTAATATAAAAGTAAATAGTCTTTTTTTTTTTTAAGTTTTATTGAAAATAAGACAGGAGCTTTTAGAAAAAAAATGCGCACAATATTGAAGAACAGTGAGGTTATTCTTTGAAAGGATTGTGTTACATGGCTTAAGGATGTTGCCTTCCATTGGCCAGATTCAAGAGTAGAGGTCCTCACTTACAGAGGAATGAATGGACACCCCACCCCCCAGACACTATTTGCTTTAAAAATTAAAAGATTATGTTTTCTAAAAAAATACATATTTTTTCCTTGGGGCTTTGGAGTGTCCTTTTTGACAGTGCTGTGAGTGTTTGATGTTCTGTTCTGTGGACTCAGGAGGGAAGTGTGCAGTGCTTCCCACTAGTTTACTATGCTAGCTGAGGGCTTGCACACCTGGCCAGTTCTCTCACCCAATGAAACCTGTACTTGTCAGCACAGAAGCATGTGGCAGGGATAAATGTAGACAAAGCCAGGTTTTTCTCCAAGGGGTTTTAGATCTAGCCCTAAGCTTGCCTCGGCTAAGCAACCCTCCAAGCAAGCATTTGCAGCATTCTCTCATGCAGCTTTAGACAGCTTTCCTATGTCCCACCATGATGGGTTGGCAGTCCCACGACACCTTACAGACTGAGTGCAAAGATACAGACTTGGAACATGACACTGGACACTGAATAAGAGAGGAGGCTTGTGAGGCAGGCTGTAGCTTGGTTAGGGTTCCTAGTCATCGTGGAGGAAGTGACACCAGGACTCCTACTTGTAGGAATGCAATTGCTAGGATATATGTTCCCTGCAGCATTTCATCTCACCACACTCTCTTTTTAACTGAATATCCATGGCTGTGTGTTGGTTCACTTTGATTTAACCCATTGCCCATTTTGTACTTAGAACTCAGCTAGGCACAGAATAAAAATGAAATGGTCATAAGATAAATACCACAGAATTTATCATGCAGACTCCATGTGCTCAGCAAGAAATGTCACCTGTTTGCAAATTTCACACTTTTAACTGCTTGTGGTCCATAATTCAAAAGGTTTGCTTTGTGTTTTAATGTTCTGTGGTGAAGGGATGAGGTACACTGAGGTTTTGTAAAGCATCTTAGAATTCCTTTTTTTTTTTTAAGTATAATTACGTCTTTTATATATGAGTGCTCCCCATCTACATGCACATCTGTATGGCAGAAGAGGGCAACGGATCCCAATAAAGATGGTTTTGAAGCCACCATGTGGGTGCTGGGAATTGAACTCGGGACCTCTGGAAGAGCAGCCAGTGCTTTTACACTGAGCCATCTCTCCAGCCCTGAAATTCTATTTTTTATTTGTTTGATTTTACTTTTCCAGAGGAACTTGTAAGCAAAGGTTTTTATCATAAGTAAATACTTGTATAAATTAAAAATAATCTGCTTCCATTACTTCATGTAAGAGAACCCCTAAGCTATTTCTTGTGGTTTGAAGTCCCCATTGGCCCAGGTTAGTGCGGGATGACACACAGCTTTAAGGTTCCAAGTGTGCTTGGCATGGGAGGGAGTTGTACCCAGCCCCACAGGCCTGCCTTGCCCCTCTCTGCACCTGTCTATCTATTCTTAGGCATCTCAGACTGTTCTCTTTGTCCTCCTTTCCTTTATAAAATGAACACTCATTTGTTCTTTGGAACATTTTCATAAAGCTTATTACTGCTTTAGAGTTGTTGAGGTTTTTTTCTTTTTTACTTTTTATTTTATGTATATGGGTGTTGTGCATTCATGTATGTCTGTGCACCACATGTATGCAGTGCCTAAAGGGGAGAGAAGAGGGCATTGGATCCCCTGAGACTGGAGTTACAGGCAGTTGCGAGCCACAAATAGGTGCTGGGAGTCAGACCTGATCCCCCTGCAAGAACAGCCAGTGTTCTTAACCAGTGATCCCAGAGAATTTTTAATCCTGGGGTTTTAAAAGTTTTGATTTCATTTGGCTTATTTGTTGTGTCTGGAAAAAATGCTATTAATTCTGCTAAGTGATTTCAGTCATGAGGGAAAGAACAGGGATAATCCTTTAGGGTTAAAGAAGTCATCTGCTCATCCTGAAGCCAAGGCGAATCTCATCCTAAGATTTGCCTTGGCTGACCCCCAAGGTGAATCTTGAGTTGTAGTGTACATGAGGATTCCTGGGGAAAGGGGGGCCTGCAATCTTTCCTATGTATTTCTTTTTCCCGGAGAGGACATGTCCAGCAGCCCAGGGGAGAGTACAGGGTATGAAATCTCATGACACCTGAATTTTCTTCTCTTTGTACTTGGTCTTCGTCCTTCAGGTTACCTAACTTTTCTCCCTGGCATGGCTGCTACTCTTCAGCTGTAATGCAAGCAGAAGCCCTGGGAGGTCCAGTGCCTCTTATAGACTGAGGCCTCTTACAGTTCTGCTCAATGGGAACATTTTTAGGACATAAAGAAAGGCAGAGCAGAAATTAACTGTAATTTCACAAGTCAAAGACAACTCCTCTTGGTATATTTCTGTAGTTTTTTCCCTCTGTCTTTGTGCTTATCTTGTGAATGTGTGGTTTGTGTCTCACTTTCTTTAAACTCTTTTCATGGTTTCTTACCTTTTCCTTGATCAGTCAACTGTAGCGTGTTATTTCATTTTTCTTGAGTATTCGTGTTTGCAGCTTTTCACTATTGATATCCCATTGACTATTCTTGACAATATAGCTTTTTATGTTTGATATTAATTCTTTGTGAAAACTACCCTTAGAAAAAGAGTTTACTAAGAAATGGGAATGCTTTTACGGTTCTTGTTATGTGTGTGTTAACATATTTATTAAATGTTGTACTGGCACAGAATACAACACTGAACATATAAGTTGAGTCTATGATTACTTCTGGCTTAGCAGAGAGGAGGTAATCACTTAGTCACAACCTTGGGGAAAAATATTTCCGTATATCAGCAGGAATGTCATTACTCAAGAGGATGTGTGTGTGTGTGTGTGTGTGTGTGTGTGTGTGTGTGCGCGCGCCACGAAAGGTAAAGTGGACAAGACCGTTCAACACATGCTTGGTTTATTTTGTACATAAGAGCTGTCTGTGGTTGGTGACATCCACATGTCACAATTTCGAGAACTCCAAAATCTGTGTGACCAGCAAACACTTTATTTTTGTGACAGTTTCAACCTGTTAAAGACCTTTTTGATGACCGTATTTTTATCCACAGTCTAGATTTGGTCTTTTTATTTTAAGTGTGATGATGAAATTAGTGGGATAGTACCATGATGTACTCATGGCCAAACCGTTTCCAGTTGTCTGTGGTTATCCTTTGGAGTGGAGATTTGGCGAAGCTGAGAGGGTCTTCAGCAAATTGAGGACAAAGGGATCCATTCTGTGCTAGTTTTATGCTACAAAGAAAGCTCATATATATGGGGACTGTTTACATGTGGTTTAAAAAGTAGAACTTTTGTAAATAAATGTTTTAATTATATTTTAAGTGTGCTTGGAATTTTGTTTTGCTTTAGATTTTCTTTATTTTAATTTAAGATAAACCCATAATATTTTAGATTTCATTGTGTTTTTTCCAATTTCTTATTTTATAGAAACCTTCTTCCCATTACTCACGTGTGTATAGAAGAAGGAGAAAAGCCCATGGTGATTCTGCCATACATGAATTGGGGGAATCTTAAATTGTTTCTGAGGCAGTGCAAATTAGTAGAAGCCAATAATCCACAGGTGAGAAAATTTCCCCAAATACTAGTAGTTTCTGATGTTTTTGGAAGTTGATTTTAATAACCACACACATAGTGTCTAAAGACCTTCAAAACAACAACAAAAACCTCAGTGACTGGGAGATATTTATAGGAATATGGGAGATATTTAAAGGAAAATGAAGATGGCTTATGATTCCCAGCTGGAACACTCGTGGCAGTTGCTATTTTCCTTTGCTCATGGTGTGTTCATTCATAATCACCTCTGATGCCCTGTGACAGCAACTCAGTCCTTTCCTGGATATCTCTGAACATATGTGTCCAGGATTTCCTTTCTAGGAATGGAAACCATTACAGATCTGTTTGACCATATGATGCCAACAGCAGGTGATAACTAGAGGTCTGGCTTTGGGAGATAATTGGGAATATTCTTGATGTGTTTGGCTGTAAGATGCTACCATTTAAGAGTTATTTCTTTGCCACTACCCATATATTTCACTGTATACATCTGATCAGATTTCAGACATGTTATAATGGTAAGAAAGTCTGGGTGCTTTGTTCTCTGCTATATTTTGTGGGTTTTGTTAAGTGGTTTTAAGATTTCTAATAGCACACTTATTGCAGCTAATAAGAAAAATGAACTCAGATTTGCTTAATGTATATGATATGTTGTATAAGCTAAACGGATTAAAGCTGCGGTTTGAACCATGTGGTTGGAAGCTCTGGCCCATGGGCATCACCAAAGGAAGAACTTCTTTCCCAAGCCTACAGTGCTGGCACACTTAAAGAGGAGCAGGTCAGCAGAGAGAGCTATCGACCTTTATTAGCAGAATGACACCCAGGGGATAATCTGATTAAATCTACTACTGTAAAAGAAAACAGTTCATTGCCGCACACACTTTTGAAACACGGCTTTAGAGATTCCATGTTCATTGAGTAGGAATCACTGAGAAGCGGTTCTATAGTGCTGATTTTAGATAAATGCAAAGGATGAGAGGACACAGTCACATGGATGGTAAATCCTGTTACAGAACAGGGGCTGTTGTAATAGATGACAGTCTATGGTGCTCCCAAAGCACATCTTGGTTGAGAAATAGATTTTATTAAAAAATGAAGTAAGTATGTGCAAGGAAGTGTTTTGGGATGGGACTGTGTAGTCAGGTAATCAGATCCAAAGCTAGCTTTGTACTACCTGAAAACTGAGTAATTTTCTTTTCCTGTTATGACAGGCAATTTCCCAGCAAGATCTGGTACATATGGCTATTCAGATCGCCTGTGGAATGAGCTACCTGTCAAGAAGGGAAGTGATCCACAAAGACCTGGCTGCTAGGAACTGTGTGTAGGTGTCAGGAGCTTGCTACTGTCACTGGGCGGGCAGTTCTCCCTGGGTTTGGGGTTTTGTCCGGGAGCCTGGGGGGGTCTTCTTAACACCCTCATGTTCATGTCTTTACTTCTCAGCATTGACGACACTCTTCAAGTGAAAATCACAGACAACGCCCTTTCCAGAGACTTGTTTCCCATGGATTACCACTGTCTAGGGGACAATGAGAACAGGCCAGTGCGGTGGATGGCTCTGGAAAGTCTGGTTAATAATGAATTCTCTAGTGCTAGTGATGTGGTAAGTGCTGGAGCCCAGGTATCAGCAGCATGTAGAGGAAAGCTTTCTGTTCTACAACGCTCAGCTGTTTTGTCCTTTTTAAACTCTTGTAACTATTCCTTGAAATTGTCATCCAGAGCATGTGTGTAATTAGATCCTGTTTGACCCACTTAAAGCAGAGAAACTGTGGCCTAAATCTTGGGCTGGTGCTGTGTATTCTCCCAGCTCACACAAACTGAGGCAGCACCGTTCACACCAAGGTGGGTGCTGAGGTTTAGAGAGCTGCTCATTATCTCCCTGATACAAGCCCCAGAGTGGTCAAGTGGCTCCTAAAGCAGAGAGTACATTGCTTTCTTCAGATGGCCTCTTCTTGGTGTTAACAGCCTGTCTCTAATCCTGACACTTCTTTTAAGTGTCTAGGCACTTCTGTATCCTCAACCAAATCACACAGTTGGACCCTCCTAACCAGTGGTGAGGTTCCAGAAGCCACATCTACTCGTCTATTGTATTAGTTTTTCATCCCATTACTTGACCTTTTATTCTAGTTTAGATCATAATCAGGCCAGTCATGGTGGCTCATGCCTATAATCCTAGCCCTTAGAAAGTAGATAGGGATCATATGTTCCAGACTTACCTAGGGTTAGTAGTGACTGTATCTCAAGAAAGAATGAAAAACTGATGTGTTTTTGTATCTCTTGTCTGTTACATATTATAGCTGTGTATTTGGAGATTAGGTAAGAAGGTTGGCTGTTAAGGTTCCTAAATTACCACCCAATAAGACTACATTACTTGTGAAATAATTATGATCAAATGTTTCAACATTGACAAACCGGGTTTCTTGTGTTTTGTATCCTGATATATTTTATTTATTACTCAGTTGCTTTTTTTTTTTTTTTTTTTTTTGGTTTGTCTGCTTTACAAATTTCTCTTCATAGTGTATTACTGATACCAGTTATACTACTTTGTTACTTGCATTGATTAGTGTACACTTTTTCTCAGTGTATTCTTACTGGTTGCTATAACAAATTACTACAACTTCGGTGGTTTAAAACAACAGATTCATTCTCTCACTGTCTAGAGGCCAAAGGTCTGAAATAAAGGTGTTGGCAGGGCCGCCATGCTCTTTCCAGAGATATCTGTTGGCTGGTGGCAGCCCTTGGCTTGTGATTCCACTTCTGTGATACGTTCACTGTGGGGCTCTTTGGATGCTTCTCCGAGCTCTCCCTGCTCCTCTCTGACAAGGCTCTAGTGACTGCATTGATCCCTGCCCAGTCCAGATAAGCTTCTCCTTTTCAGGTCCTTAATCTCCTAAAAAACCAAAACACAACACATTTGCAATGGGCAGAGTAAGTTCATGGTTATAGGAATGGGTGTTACCTGACTCAAGGCTGAGCTTCAGGGCTGGCACCAGAAGGAAAGAAGGAACCTGCTTCCTGTTGCTCACAGAGAGGCTTTGGGGCATGCTGGGAAAATGGCAGGTGATGCAAATAAATCCAGTGTCTCATATACTTAACACTAAGGGTTCAACCTGGAGGACAGCAGAGAACCAAGTCTGGGCTATCTTTCCAGAGCTTTTTATCCTGAAATAGCTTCTTTCTCTAATGTTAATGTTCAGGAGTTAAAGTTCCGATGAAATGGATAGTTCTGTTTCTTAGATGATATTCTATATGTATTTTGTGTTATTTTAAGGTAAATTTCAAGATACTTGGAAATTTTTAAGTTTTTTCTTAGTAAAAGGAATATTGAGAGGTAACAGTTTTTCAGAAGGGCATAAGATGTTCCGCAATTTGAACTGCTTGCTTGATGTCCAATACTGCTTCAATATGAATTGCTTGGTTGATGGGTTTGTATCTGAGTAGGTATTCAATTATATAACTAATCAACAATGAAGTTTTTTAAAAATTTATTATTTTGTGTGTATGAATATTTTGCCTGCATGCATGTCTGGGTCTCCTGGAACTAGAGTTAAAGACAGTTGTGAGCTGCCATGTAGGTTCTGGGAATTGAACCTGGGTCCTCTAGAAGAGCAGCAGCTACTCTTCACCAATGAGCCATCTCTCGAGCCCCTACATAGGATTAAAGTCACACATATGAACATACACATGCCAGGACTCCTAGAACAAAAATAAAAGGAATGAATAGGATATAAGTTAATGTCATGGATGTCTGCATGGTGCAGATAACTGGATGAGTAGACTCTGGTTAATGTTTGTGTGTCTAAGCAGTGCAGAGAAACCAACGCGTGGGACGCTAATGAATGTACTGCATGTCAAAACAGTGCAGGTGGTGCCTCTTCAGACAAATGTACTGCTCTGGGCTGCTGGAACAACATGCTTTAAAAAAATTCAAAATCATACTTACAATTAGTTATCTTTATAGTAATGATATTTTATAAAAACTTGTGAGCATTCATATTTATGGGAGAATTGTCTTAGCCAGAAGGCAATTATACCAAATACTTGGTTTCTGATTTTTAAAAATGATTTATTTATTCTTATTTTATATGCATGTTTGTCTGTACGAAGGTGTTAGATCCCCTGTAATTGGAGTCACAGACAATGAGTTGCCATGTGGGTGCTCGGAACTGAACCTGGGTCCTCTGGAAGAACAGGTAGTGCTCTTAACTGCTGAGCCACCTTTCCAGCCCTGTTTCTGATTTTTTGGACAGCTTGATTTTTTTTATTATTTAAAATTGTTTTACTTTTTTAATTTTTCTCATATGTAATATATTCTAATCAAAGTTTCTCTTCTCTTCTAGATCATCCCCACATCCTTACCAATCCAACTCCATGTCTTTCTCTCTCTCTTTAGAAAACAAGAAAATATAAACAAACAAACCAGAATTTTAAAAAGGAAAAACAAAAACAAAAAGCATAAGAGACACACACAAAACAACACTCATAAAACTCAGTATCAGAAATTATAATATATAGGCAAAAGACCAGTAAGATTATTTTTAAAAATGCCTAAACAAAGCAACATGAGACCAAAAATACCACTGAGTTCATTTTATGTTGACCTCCTACTGCTGCGCGTGGGGTCGGCCCTTAAGTGGTTGCATACTCGATGAGATCCATTGGAGAGAACTGCTTTTTCCTTTATAAATGGCTATCATTTGGAGATAGCTTCTTCTACATAGTTCCTTGAATTCTGAGGGAGGGTTTGATGAAGCCATCCCCTTAGTGTTCCAAAGTCATTCTCTCTATGCATTCAAGTTGTGGGTCTCTGTAGTTCCCATTTCCCATCTACTGCAGAAGGAAGCTTCTTTGATGATGGCTGGGGATTGCTTTCCAGACTGATGGACTTTGATATATGAGTATAGGCAGAATGTCATTAGAAGTCATTTTACTGCTAAATTCCTTTAGCATAACAGTAGAATTTGATTTTCTTGTAGGCCTGTGTTTCTCTTATCTCAAGTTCTTGTCCACCCAAGCAGTGCCAGGCATGGGTTCCATCTCATGGAGTGGGCCTTAAATCCAATCAGATGGTGGTTGATTACTCTTACAATATTTGTGCCACTATTGTACCAGTGTATCATGCAGACAGGCCACCTTTGTAGATTTCAGGGTTTGTAACTGGACTGATAGTTGCCTTTCTCCTCTGGTAGTGTGTACAGCATCTTCTAATACCATGAACACTAATCAGACATGTATCATCATGGGTTAAGTATTCTGTTTTTGTCTTATTCAGAGTTCTTTTGAGCTGGGCTTAGCATGTCATTATAAGAATGTCCCTTGGTTACATTTAATGTGGCTAACTCCTAAAAGTGCTCAGATTTTTCTCTTTTAAGTTCTTACAGATTCATTTCATGTACACAGATACCTCCTATAAGTGACTTTTGCCTTGAATAATTGGGACTGAAAGGATTAGTTACGTATTTTCCTGTGACTATAATTGCCTGTTAGTATAAAACATCTGTTGTTCAGTTTGGGGCATTGAATAGTATTTTAAATTCTTAAAGATTATTAAATGTTACATTTTTTTCTTTTGTTTTTCAAGACTGGGTTTCTCTGTTGTAACTCAGGTTGTCCTGGAACTCACTCTGTAGAGCAGGCGGGCCTTGAACTCACAGAGATCTGCCTGTCTCTGCCTCCTGAGTATTGAGATTAAAGATGTACACCATCACTGCCCAGCTGAATGTTACATTCTTATGCTAGGTTTGAAAATGGTGTGAACTGACTGTGAACACAGTCAGACCCTCTATGGGTAGAGGTTGGGTGTCTGTGTCTAGCCATCTATATATCTATTGTCTGTCTGTCTGTCTGTCTGTCTAATTTTTCTAGACAGGGTTTCTCTGTGTAGCCCTGGCTGTCCTGGAACTTGCTCTGTAGATCAGGCTGCCCTTGAACTTGGGGATCCACCTGCCTCTGCTTCTCAAGTGCTGGGATTAAAGGTGTGCTTCCAGCTTAGGAGATGGGTTATCAAAATTGTACTCAGTACTGTTTTTAGGAAATGCTAAACAGTTTTCACTATCATATACTTAATAAGAAATGCAACCCCACTCCCACAGTCTGTACATATAAAACGCACACTTGGAGTTGTAAATAAGGACTCTCTTTTTCCTCCGTGAAAGAACCTTAACAGTTCCGCATTTCTTTGTAGTTAAGAATGCTTCATGATTTGCTTAGAAACACATTAGTATTTTTTTGTAAAAAATTTTTTTGTAAAAGTAATACATTGCCACTGTGTACTTTGCTTTTGTAGTTTATTGAAAACATCCGATATTTCAGTATGTTAAGATTCTAATAATGTTAACATCAGCTTTTAATGTCTTAGGAAATACGCACAACCAGATTCAGCTAGTTATAAATGTCTCTATTTTTCCAAGATGTGACCTCACACAGGCACTCTTAAGACTGTCTGGATATTGTTTTTATTCTATATTTTTGTCAAATGGCACAAACACAAATTTCTATTGTGACTTTCTTTCCCTTTATTTGTAAAAATATTTCTTGATTGATGCCTCCTTTGGATTAGATAATTATAGCAGCTAACATAGTTCAGCTGTCAGGACTCTGCCTCCCATTGAGGGCTGAATGCAATCAGGAAAGCACAGTTGAGAGTTTCATGTTGGTTTTCTTGCCTTTATGGTGCTTCATTGTGTTTAAAAAGCATTTTCTTGGGAAAAACAAATCAAGGAAATGACTTCCATGCTAATCTTATCAACGTGATTTATGGCAGTCAGGAGACTTTTTAGGGCACTTGAACAGTTTTTAGGCCACAGGGCAAATCAAATGTGTCCCATGTGCCTTGCTGTTTCTTGTAGGCATTAGTGGACATTTTCCTAGGAGGAAAATCTGTAGTTACCCAGAGCTTGCATCTGCAGAACATTTCTTCATCTTATTCCTGCTTGCCCAGTACTCTAGAGGCCATTGCCACAGACTGTGCAGACTCGCTCAGGAGACCCTCAAGTTTACAGCATTCCTCTGAGAGCAGGCTTTGGAACTATGGTGGTCTCTAAGTGAAAGATGGAATTACCAGAAGATGCTTACTATTTTTTAAAGTATAGAACTGTTTCTGTTTTATATTTTTCATTATTAATTTTAGAGTAGTACTTAGAAGATTTTCAGTAGTTGCTTGTTTTCTTCGTGGTTGCAGATTTTACACACCAGCAATCTCGGACCTATTATTTAAGTGTCAAGTTCACATTAAGAGAATTAATATAGCTAAGTGGTAGTGGTACACACCTTTAATCCCAGCACTCGGGAGGCAGAGGCAGGTGGATCTCTGAGTTTGAAGCCAGCCTTGTCTACAGAGTGAGTTCAGGACAGCCAGAGTTAAAACAGAGAAAACCCTGGGGGGAGAGTGTGTGTGTTAATATAAAGGCATAAAGAACAATGTAGAGATGAAAGAATCAGTTCAGACCTTAATTTAGGAAATAGAGATTTAATATTCTTGATGTTAAGATACTGTTTAGTTGTCCTGATATTCCTAAGAATGAGGAATGATATTAATTAATCTAGGAACAGTTTGTATATTTCCAGAAGTGAGTAATTGCCCAGCAGTGCTGTCGGTAGTTGCTGCCCTCCAGGGTCTCATGGGTCTCTGGGCATCTTTCCTCTTGATTGCTTTGGAGACTTTTCTCTCTGTTTCATACTCCCTTAGAAGACACCAATGTTCTGATGAAGCCATGTGTAAGTATCTGTTCATGGAGAAAGCGGCATGAACAACCAGCTCTGTGATAGTCTTCAGTCTGTAGGGTTGCAGGTGTCTGAGGATTAGTCATACTTGCAGCTACACATTTCTGATTTTGAGGTTAAGTGGAGTCTGAGTAGATTAAGGCTGATATAATGACTGAGTAGCTTAGGGCACAGGCTGTGTTCCTCATAGTTCTGAAGCCCGGGGAGTCCAGTTTGAAGGTATTGATCAGAAATGTCCTCCCTGCTATGTCTTTACATAGCATAAGGAAGAGTGGCATTTCCTGCGGTCTCTTTAATAAGGCCCTGATCCTTACGATGGAAACACCTCCTAATTCCATCACATTTCAGATCAGGAGTTCACATGTGAATGGTAGAGGTACACAAACAGTAAGTCCACCATTTCTGCCACTGGGCCTCCTAATTCACATCTTTCATAGAGTGGATTGCTTTCATTTCTCCCAACAGCCCTGAAAGACTTAACTCGTTTTAACACTAGCTCCAAAGCCTGAAAGCAGTCTCATCAGATGCGAGTGAGCTTCAAGGTATGATTTATACTGAGGAAAATTTGTCTTCAGCTTTAAACTTAGGAAACCAAGCAAGTTACCGACTTCTAAGATGCAGTGGTGGGGCAGGTTTAATTAAGTTGGTTCATCTGTCTCCAAAAGGACAAAATAGGAAAGAAAATTTTTTTAAAATATCTGGCAAAAAAGCCAAAAACCCATCAAACAAACACCATGAAACCTTATCCTCAAGTAATTCTCTTTGCCTACCTTGCCATCCAGGTCCACTGGTAACTTCACCCACACTGCTCGGGAGTGTCCCTTGATGACTCTCTGCCAGGGTCCCAGCCAGGCAGGGCAGAGTATGAGAGGGTATTTCACTGCATTACTTTCCCACTGGATGTTAATATTTATTTACTCTCAGTCAACTGGCTAGGGGAGACTGCTGTGCTAAAGCCAGTCTGGCATTTTAAGTTTCCTGGGTATCACACACAAGTCTCGTCATCTGGGGGCCTCAGCTCATACGTTAAGATGAAAATAGTTGCATACTCTGACAAGCCATGCCAGTATGTTACTGTTAATGAAAAAACAAACAGTTTTATGTCCTTCATCTTAAATGGCAAGACCGTAAGCAAGATCATGGCTCATGCTTGTAATCTCAGCACTTTAGGAAGCTGAGGAAGGAGAATTGGAGCCTGAGGCCAGCTTGGGTTACTGAGAGAGACACCTCCCACCAAAAAAACCTGGAGAATAGTATTCATCTGCACTTGTTACTTATACTTCCTTCTGCCGAAGTGACCCCAAGGTTGGATGGCTCTGGGTGCTCACTGCATGAAAGGACATCAGAATCTGAAAGGCCAGAGCGTTTGGCTTCGGTGTGCAGGCACTGTTGCTTCTTGAGACTTTGTGTAACTTTGAACATTGTGTTGAATTGTATTGCCTCCCTACCCCCATTCTCCAATAGGTATATCAGAACTCTTAATCCCCTTAACTAAGACTGTGACTTTAAGAAACACCAAGGACTTCTGGTGACCAGTAGAAGCTGGAACTAGGAAGGAAGGGATCACTTTAAAAAAAAAAAAGAAAAGATTCTGCTAAGAAATATGGCTGTTGTTTACTAATAATAGGTTGAGTATCCCTCATCCAAAATTCCTGGATTTTTTTCCAGACTTGAGAATATTTGCATACACACACACACACACACACTGCCATAGAAGTGGGATTCAAGTCTAAACACAGTTCAGTTTTGTGTAATATTTTAAAATGATTTTTGTGCATGAAACAGTTTCATGGTATAGAAATTTCTTCAATGTCATGTCAGCTCTGTAACTTGAATTTTGGAGCATTCTGGATTAGGAATGTTCAACCTGTAAAGGACTTTTAAAAAATCCATGTATTTTATAGTGTTTCCAGATTTTGTTGATACTGAAAATTAATAACGTCAAACTTAATGGACTGGGCTTGGATTTCATAGAAAGACCTGCATTTGCCCTGTGTGCCCCGCCCTCCAGTTCTGCTCTTGCACTCATTGAGAAATGTGTGGTTGGCCAGACATTATTTTCATCTGTTTCCTCACCTTACAGACCTAAGCTGCCAATATGAGCTCAAGGTTGATTGTGAAAACTGCATGTGATTGGAGCTCATTGCAAAATACTTGGGAGCACTCTTGAGCACCAGACAGTGGCACACAGGCACTCTCTCTCCCCAGCGTCAGTTGCTGCAGGCTCAGGCTGGAGGTCATCTCTACCCAAGCCCTTCCCAGCAGCATAGCTGCAGCTCTGGGTATACTTGGAACCCGTCTTCCACACTTTCTTCAGGAGCTGCTGTGCAGCCAGGGTTGAGCGAGAAGGGAAGGCCTAGTCAGTCCCTTGCTGCCTCTGCTCAGAGCCTCTGCTGTTCCATCCCTGGCTCTGTAAAACAAGCAACCAGAGACTCAGGACTGCTTACGTCTTCAGTAATCTGCACGTTCCACTTGTTGAGGATGTTCTTTCCATCTAGGCTGTTTTCCATTTCCCAGTGTGATTGATTGATTTGGGGGCAGCATGATTTATAGCCAGCAGTAAAAATGGTTTCTTCCAACACACCTAATTACTCAGAACAAATAATATCAATGTTCACATGAAAGTATGAATTCATTAAAATGCTTTCTTTCCTGTGCCACTTAGAGAGATAAACTATATGGTAGGCTTCTTATAAATGGTATTCACTTTCTTTTAGAGTTGGCTCAACTGCTATTTTTGACTTATAGCTGGCTCTAGTCACTAGCACCCAGTTGTAAAATATTCTCCTCATTATACTGCTGTTCCTCTCCTAGTGGGCCTTCGGAGTGACACTATGGGAGCTCATGACTCTGGGCCAGACGCCCTACGTGGACATCGACCCCTTTGAGATGGCTGCTTACCTGAAAGATGGTTACCGAATAGCCCAGCCAATCAACTGTCCTGATGAACTGTGAGTTTTTTGGATCTCAGGCATGAGCTTTGATGCATTTACTGTGCTTTTATAAAAGTAGGAGAGCAAGTTCCTGTGTCCACACACAGCCTTCCCCTTTGAGAGTGATGGGTCTTCACATGTGACTTGGGCTTTGTGGAAAACCACAGAGTCACTGTTTAATGAACTTGGCATCTTGTGTCAGTGGTGTATAATCTTAGTTAACTAAAAATTGGCCTGAGAATCTAACATAATAGTAAGGGAAACTATGTCAGTTACCTGACTTTTGTTTAAACATATGAAAGGACGCAGTACTTAGAAAAGCCTTTCTTGGGGCCCAAATTTGTATTCCCAGCACCCACTAAAAAGACACATATGGTAGTGTATGTCTGTGACCCTACCACAGGGTGTGTGGAGACAGCCGGATCAATGGAGCTCATTGACTAGCCTTCCTAGCCACATCTATGAGCTTCAGGTTCAGTAAGATAATCTTGTCTGAAAAAAGAAAACTGCATACAACCACACAGACATGTACATACACCACACGAGAGATAGAAACAGACAGAGAGATAGACACTTTTTTCATTGTCTTGCTCTGCCAGGCATCAGGAAGATGCTGTGGGCTAGTGAGTGACAGCTGCCTCCTGTCTCCATCACATAGCTGACCTCTCCATTATGGCACTAGGGTACACAGGGTCTGACTGGGGAAGTGGGTACAGAAATGAATGTTGTCCACAGAGGCCCCAGAAGGTTTCTCTGCTGGTTTAAGGCAGCGGCTTTGCTATAGATCTAAGAATCTTGATTTCAGATAACACTTTCTCTGAGTTCTTCTCTCATAGTATTCAGGACAACACATGCTGTTATTTGCATTTACTCTGCATTTGCTTAGTATTTTCATGAAGAAATGAAATCCAAATAACTCAGCTTCTTCTCAGTTCTAGATCTGCTAACACATAGCAAAATAAGCAATTGTTAATAGGCTGTCTTCTCCACAACCACATTTGAATGGAAAATGTAACTGGCACAAAACTGACCAAAAGGCCATTACTAGCCATGTTTCCATGTCACTCTGCAGGTTTGCTGTGATGGCCTGTTGCTGGGCTTTGGACCCAGAGGAGAGGCCTAAGTTTCAGCAGCTGGTCCAGTGCCTCACAGAGTTCCACGCCGCCCTGGGAGCCTACGTTTGACTTCTCTCCCAGCCACACAGCTCAGAAGAAAGAACCTGCCACAGATGCTTTGCACGTAGCGCCGTGCCTGCAGAAGCACACTTGTCTCCCGGAATACCGTGCCTTAGGAATGCTTTCAAACCTGAACTTTTAAAGACAGACTTAATAATGTGGAATATTTTCTATTTCTAGATGCCACTTTTATTAGGTTGAAGTGAAAAGGGTTTTGTAAATTTTTTGGCCAAATTTTTTAAAAAATATAGTACTTTGGACTAGGAGTTGCATTCTTAAAAAAATAAACAGTTTTTAAAATTGTTTAGACACAGATATTTGGAATAGCTGTCTTAGTGCCAACTGCTTTTATTTCTGTGCTTTACTTCATTACGGTGATGTAGGCAGGTCACCTTTAAAGCTATTTTAATATTTTTTGTCACTAGGAAATTGTCTGTCTTCAAAATGCGGTACTTTTCATAGAAAAACATCATAAAAAGATGTCTGATTTGCCTTATACAAGGGAAGACAGTATATTAGCAGAAGGAAAATTGAAGAAAAGGTAAAAAGAAAAAAATTTAAAATAATATTAATAATAAATAGGAACATATTGCCCCTGCACGGAACATTAGTGAACATGGCTCTGCTTTCTTGTTTGGGGAAGCAGTGGCTGATCATCACATCTCACCTCTCCTGTGAGCTAGAAGAAGGCTGGGGGCAGGTTCCTAGGAAGCAGTGGTGACTTTATTTATTTTTGCTCTCTGGGCAAGGAGATGATGCCATTACAGAAAGTAAACCCTCTCTATGGCTGCAGTTCCTCTGTATGCACCTGGGCCTGTGCTACGCACAGAGCTGGTGCTTCAGTTGTAGGTTTGCTTTTTGTTTTTTTAGTTTAAGTTTTGGTAATTTTTATGCTTATCTTCAAAGCTGGCTTAAGTATAAATTTGTTTTTTAAAACACTTGAAAAATTAAAGGACTCGTTTTATGTGACAGCATTCAAAATACTTCTCATAATGTGTGATCAGTGGTTGTGTCTCAAAGTCTTTGAACATGAAATAGCTGAATGGTCATATTTTATCCCCTGAGAGTTTGACTCAGGTTCCAAAACCCTAACAGAAGGACAGCTGGCTCTGCTCAGCCGCCATGGCTTGCTGAGAAGTTAGAATTACTGTTGCAAGGCAATATCCCACAGAGACATCTCTCCAGAGCCAGTGAATGGCACGTACATAGCTATGCCCAGGTTTAGTTGACCTGAGGGAGAGTCAGGTGGGACTGTGAACTGACTGGGCCTGCAGCTGCCTACCTCTGTGTCTGTCCTCTTAGGAATTACAGAAGGGAGAGAACATGGGTCTGTTATAGTAAAATAAGAGTGTCTGATCAGACAGCTTCCACAGTACAAGGCTTCCATAAGCAAGCCAGGAGCTCGATGTCCTACACACAGTGTCCTGTATACGGCTTCTTTCAGCAATGCCTTTTGTACTTCAGGAGCTGTCAGATGTGAAGGGAAGCAGAGTGATTCTAAGGAGTGCTCAGTTGAATTCCAATTAGCGAGAACCACCACTGTTTAAGGAGAAAGCCTGGCAAGAATCACCACCTAAACTTTTAGCTTCTGGGTCTCGGTCCAGAAACCCTCCTGGTCCATGGGTATTGTTGCTACTTTGACTACTGGCCTTCCTCTTTTTGTACCAATCTGTATTTGGACTTGCAAAGTTAAGTATGTTCTCTGTATTCAGCATTGTAAAATCTACCTCAAAGTGACTTTGCTCTAGCTTCATGATCTAACTACCTAGGACCTTTGGCTATAGTAGTATGCTGCTATGGTAGCTCAGCAAGCAAGAGACTGAGGCATTGTCATAGATGCAAAGCCCTGCCAGACATCAGCAGAGGGAACCACCATCCTGTCCAGTGACATACTTGACAGTCTGAGCGTCTGAGCTCAGGTGTTTCTATTGATTCAGAACTCCTCAGGTATTCTACTGATTGCACGGGCAGATCATTAGCAATTAGACACCCCCTCCACAGAAATCCAATACGAGTAGACAATACAAAATTCAAAGACCCAGGCAGCCCCTCACCCAACAGTACACAAAACAGTTATTTTATACATAACAAAAAACACTACACCAGCAAACTATTTACAAGAGGAACAATCACAAGAATAGGACCAAATGAAACCAAACATCTGTCAAGTTTTTCACAATGTCTTTGGACAGCAGAAAAACATCAATGCCCAATTATCTGGAATTCACTCATGATCTTCTGGGCTCCTCCAAAGGGCTTGGATCACTTCTTTGGCTCTGCCCTCTGCAGCACATACAGCTTGTCCTCCAGTCTCTGGCTGGCTCCCCTCCACTGCTGTTCTTAGTAGTTGTCCCATTTTACTGGCATCTTCAGAACACTGGAGTCCTCTGCTGCAGCTGGGCTCCACTTTCACCAATAGCCTCTCCTGGGCTCTCTTCATGGTGCCAAGCCTCAACTTCTTTACATGACCACTTCAGTCTGGGCCTTCAACTACTACTGAGGCTATACTTTTATCAATGGCCTCTCCTGGCCTCTCATAGTGCCAAGCTTCAGCTATTCTCTAAAGACCCTTTCATGCCTTCAAAACCAGTAACACCTGGGTGACTCTACAGTACCTAGTTTGGCTACCAGCATGAGATACAACCTTGGCCGGTTCTGGAAGACAGCTTCTGTGTGTTAACCTCAAGGAAACACTTTCTAGGTTTTAAGATAAGAGTCCGGTTTGCTCAAAAAATAACTGGTCACTTTGTCTGCAGTAAAGGTCCCCTTGTGGGTGGTGTTCTCGTCACCATCACCAGTATCTGAACTGCTTGTAGTCAGGTTTGCA
This sequence comes from Cricetomys ansorgei, assembly GCA_026225945.1. NCBI lineage: Eukaryota > Metazoa > Chordata > Mammalia > Rodentia > Nesomyidae > Cricetomys > Cricetomys ansorgei. Next base: position 20,794,307 of record JAMJFZ010001100.1, read on the forward strand.
AGAAAAAAAAAACTGTGCAGTTTGGTCCTGGCTTCCTGGGCCCATGGGAAGAATCTCCAGTTGAAACATTATGCTGGTTTGGCATTTTTTCTTACCGCCACTGTGGAGAAACATATACCCTTCTTCATAGATCTCAAACACAACATCTTGAGCTTCACACACATACAATGCAGCTATCAGAAAACTCAGTTTGTGAAACAGTACACTACCACCAGAGACAAGGAGGGAGCATCCGCTCCATGATCAGGAAAAGCAGTTAGATCCTTGCTTTTCCCTGCTCCCAGCTGAATTATTTGTTTTTACCATGAAAATGTCTTTCTCTATAGGCCTCTCTTCTGTGGTTCTCACTTTCGAGCCCTCTTTTCTAACCTAATTTTCACAATTTTCTCTTCGTAGGGGCTTATTTCCCTTTCCTCTTTCTTCAGAGCCTTCAATTAATATCTTAATCTCTATCCTCTGGTAGCTTCTCTGAGCATACTTTATTGGACTCTGTGAGGTCTGGAGTTTCTTTCTCTTCTTCCTTGTCTCCATGTTGGATTAGCTGGAGTGATGTCCTGCCCCATGTTGGCGTACCATTTGTAGTTGTATGCTGCTTGTGGTGTCTCACCAAGTAAAATGAGGCATAGTCATACCTGCAAACCCTGCCAGACCTCAGCAGAGGGAACCACTGTCGTGGCCAGCACCATACTGAACAGAACTCTGAGCATCTGAGCTCAGGTGTTTTTATTGATTCAAAACTCCTCAGGTGCAGATCATAAGCAATCAAACATCTCCCCACAGAAATCCAACACCTGCAGACAATACAAAATGCCAAGACCTAGGCAGACCCTCAGCTAATAGTGCACAAAACAATTATTTTATACATAACTAAAAACTTCCACAACATTTGGCCTCTGGAGAAAAAGCAGAAATTGGCTATATGCCTATGCAGAAATTCTTAGTAAAAGAACTTAAGCCTTCATATAATGTCACATAAAGCTTGGACTAAGTTTTATGTCTTTATATTTGGATGTACAAGAGGTTTGCTAACATTTTCTTCTGGAGACCAAATCTCACTATCTAGCCTACAACTCTTGATCCCGCTCCTCTGCCACCTGAGTAGTGGAATTATAGGTGTGCAGCACCATGCCCAGCTAGACATTTAATTTTAATTAAGTGTGTGTGTGTGTGTGTGTGTGTGTGTGTGTGTGTGTGTGAGAGAGTGTGTATAGGCCAGATCTCAACATCTGGTATCTTCAGTTGTTCTCCACTATGCTATTTTTCAAGACAGCGTCTCTTGCGGAACCTGGAGCCTACGGATCGTCTAGGTTAGCTGGCTAACAGCTTTATGGATTCTTCTGTTAAAAAATTATTAATACAGTGATATATTAGTAACGAACAAATACGACTCTCAGGGATGCAATAGGCAGCTTAGGTAGAGGTCCATCTCACATCCCCTCTCATGGCCTCCTCACACGACTCTCTGCCTTCCTTCTGCCTCAGCCCCTAGGTGTTTTATTCATTCAAAACTCCCTCCGTCCACACAGGCCTTCGTTATACAAATGAATGGAACTTAACACTTCTCAAGGTCTACCAGCAGATTTGTCACCTATCCTGGCGGATGTCCAAGTTGGTGGCAAGTCAGTCTTCTCTGGTCTCCTGCTGCAGACCATTGGTGGCAAAAGGGACCCTTCGTCTGCATTAACATAAACGAATGGCCTGTTCATGTAGACATCTGGGAGGCTACTCCGTTGTTTTTAGCACAGAGGTGTTAGGAGGTGTAGGAAGCATGTCCTTTACATGCTGCAAGACATCAGGAAGCACTCTTCCCCCATACAGCATGTCCACAGGAGTATGAGTCCATTAAAACTATTATATAACTATAAAATACTTAATTCAAGTATCCCACAACATTCTCCTGTCTCTTCCTCCCCAGCATTGGGTTGTAGGTTTACACTTCCACACTTGAATTTTGTGTATGTGCTGGGGATTGAACTCAAATCTTTGTGCTTCCGTGACAGATACTTGGCTGACTGAGCCATCTCCCCAACCCCTAGAGGTTTGTCAACCTAAACTAGTTCTACTTAGTCACAGAAATAATGTATATATCTAAAGAACACTTTAGGATTTGTCTTCAGAGATTGGCAGGCTCAAGGGGAAATTGGTCACTGTTCTGGCTTCACAGAAACACTAGAGTTGCTATTATGGGTAAAGAGCCCTCAGCCCCAACTTGTCTGGAGCCGGAATGACCTTGGCCTGACCAGGTCAGGAAGTGCAGGGCACAGCATGTGTTTGAGTTTTGTGTTGGAATCTCTAGGCAGTGTCCCTCTTGCCTTTGTTCCCTTTCCCTTAAGACCCACAGATGCCTTAGTTAAAGAAGAGGGTGTGTATTTGACCTGACAGCCGTTTCGGACACCTAAACATCCCTTGTTTATGGTAAGTGCTTCCTTAAGATCTTCCTCACCTCTTCTGGGAAGGCAGGAAAACGAAGAGAGGAACCTGGCCCGCTGGGCTCTGGAAACGACCCCACCCCACCTTCCCTGGCCACTCAAGGCTCTTTGCACACTTTAGGCTCCCTTTGTTAGCTGGCCTCACCCTCTGCTCCTGCTTTGCATGCTCTCTTGAAGGATCTCGTTCTCTTTCCACAGGATGTGGCCCTTAGGTGCATTAAAACAATATAAGATCTGGAAGTAGGTAGAAATACCGGATTTTCCCATCACCACCTCAGTGCAGAGCTATGCTTTAGAGATGGAAAGCTGATAACTTAACTCCCTTATTTTACAAATGAAGGAAATGGGACTCACTATTGCTTGCAGACGTAAGATGTGTAACAGGCTGTTTCTAGTGTTTGGTGTATTATAGGAGGCGGGTGTGCATCTGCAGGAAGGGGGATTAATTCGTTAGGATGCTGACCAACACTCCCATTAGTACGGATTTTAATAAACACCTGTCAAATGAGTACAGATTCATGTATTTAGTTTCCTGAACCCTTGGAACGTGTGCCAGTATTGGCCAAAGTATTCAAAAATGAGGTTGCCAGGAGGGAAGGTTGGGGTGAGGTTAATGGGAAGGTGCACTGTGAGGCTCTAACATCAAGAAGTTGAGACTTTGGTCTGGAGGTAATGGAAACGCAGTAAAAGGCTCACATCAGAGAGCCATACAGCCACATTTGTTTTAGCAGTGTTAGTGACAGGCAGCTGTTGTCACTGTTCATCAGGCAGGGTGCTAACCACCAACAAACAGCCCTGCGAGTGGGCTTGATTTCTGTTTTTACAATCAAGGAAATGGAAGTCATAAGTAATGCTGTGTTTAATTCAAAGCACTGTGCCATTGAGATGAGAGGGAAGGGCTTGCAAGGGTGGTGGGGCATCTTAGGAGACCCTGTGTGGGTTCTCAACATCGCTAATGACGTGAGAGATTGTATTGTTGATTGGAAGTGTAAAGTTGGGTAGGGGCTCGCAAGCCTTGTAGGTGTAAGGTTTGAAATTTGCCACAGAAACCACCAAGACCACGAAAGCAATAAGCAAAGGCACTTCATTACGTAACGTGTTTCTGCACGCAGGGGTCAGGCAACATACAAGATGGCTGACCCCGAACAAAGGCTTGTACTCTTCTTATAGGCAGCTAGGGGCATTTCAGCAAGGCGAGGTAATCTTGTGCCCGATTGGCAGACAGTGGTGCAGATACATGAGTCTGTTCTGGTTGGCTCGTCTTCAGATGGCCAACTGTTCACATTCCTAGGTCGTATTTGGTTGGCTATAAAGATTGTTTCCATGGCTACCAAGGACATCTGACTGGACGAGATAGGGGCCTTCCTACATCCTTGTGGCTATCTTTATAACTGTCTTTCTTTCTGATTGGTTGTCTTCGGGATGGGGAGTTTTATGGCCTCTTCCTTGAATCTGTTGGCTCATGAAGTTAGGCCTAGGTCAGGCCCGAAATGAGAGCTTCAGCACATACACAAAATGAAGCCTGTGTAGTCCTCTCAGTAGATCAAAGGCTTTACAGGGGGAAATTAGAAAGGGAGATGACCAAGAGAAAACAAAAATGGGATGCAGCAACGGTGTACACAAAGGCACATTGGTACTGTCCCAGTTGGCCATCCCCTTCTTCAGAAATTTGGTTATAGTGGAATCTGCTATAACAAGTAGTAGATTAAATATTTGCTTCCTACATTGTAGTCTAAAGGGAAGAGGGGGGCCAAGAACCCATCCCAGGTCCCTTCCGTCTTGCCCTTACATCTCATAGGCCATTTTCATTGTGACTACATGGCCAGTCCTGGGTTGGGACCACATCACTGCAGCTCCCAGGAGAGGGTATGTGCAGAAGAGAAGGTCATTTCCTAGTAAGTAAATGATGGGAAAGCCACCGATCACTTCCATTGGCATCCGTAGGGAAAGACGTGGGCACCAGCCACAGGGACATCTTTAGAAAGGAGTCTGAGTAGGCAGCTGGCTGGGAGGAAATGGATTTGGAAACAGCAGCCTACCAAAGAAGAGAAGGGCTGATGGAAGAGTTAGTCAAGAAATGGGGTTTTCTGGACAGATGTGAGGACTGGCAGCACTCCAGAGTTTAGGCTGATGAAGAGCCACGTGTTCCAGTTAAGCAAAGTATCTGGACCAAGATACTGATGATCGGAATACCCTGAGCCTAAGAGTTTCCGGAGTAAGTATGGGACCCAGGCAGAAAGTAGATGAATGAGAGTTGGTGGTTTATGGCTAGAGCTGAATCTTAGCTCTGGAAGATAAGGCCCCTGTGGCCACGGTTTGGAAGGTGGAAGGTGTAGGGTAGATTAGCCACAGCAGGGCCTGGTCAGCAGAAGCGTCCTAGCACACAGCACCGGCTCTGACACAATGCCTGGGGTGACTGAGGGAAAGAGGACAATGTGTGCTCAGTTTGTGGAGGTTTCAGTTCACATAGGGCCAACCCTCTTGCTTTTGAGTTTGTGGCAAGGCAGTATGCATGGCAGACTAAATGGTTCCTTGATGGCCAGAAACGAGAGAAAAAGGAGATGCCAGGGTTCCAGTATTCATTTTGAAGGCCCCTAAGTGACCCTATTTGACAAGAAGGCCTCTAAATAGCCCCCAGCTCATAAAGACTTTACCACCTCACAATAGTGCCTTGGACTGGGGACCGAGCTTTAACACGTGGACCTTGGAGACAGACACTGGCCCAGACTAGCACCATCTGGCCCTGACCTCCGCTTTTCTGTCACACTGAATCATCAGACCACACAGGGACTCTCCAGTTGTCATCCCAGCTGTGTCATCTACCTACTGTATCTGAACTCTGACCCTGCCTGCTCTCCCCCACCCCCATCCTTCTCTCTAGTCTCTCCCCAGCTTCTCCTGAAGTCAGTTCTAGTCAACAGCTCCTCTTTCTTGCCGGACAAAGTATTTCCAAGATATCTTCTCTATCAGAAAAGCTTGATATTTGCGTCTTGTGCTCTTCCTGGATCCTCAGACCTTCTTCTATGTCTGGATTGCTCTACCAATGACTTTCCCTGCTGTTGCCCCTCCTCGCCCTTCCGTTGGTAGATGCTGAGTGACTCCTCAAGTCTCTCCCACTCACTGTCTGTCCTGAACTTGGTTCCAGGGTCCTTACTTCCTGGGGTAGTGGCTCCCTCCGCAGGCCCCAGACTCCATAGGCACCAGATTCAGTGACCTTTGTCATCGCATCATCCAGCTTCTGAGGCTGCCCCTCCACACTTCTTAGCTCTTCTTTTGCCCGGGCTTCCATCTTCCCTCTCCTGAATTTTTGGGTTCCTATGGTTCCTGTTTCAGTCTTGAACATCTGCCCTTCAGTGACTTTTTCTGTGCTTACCACTTATACAGGACTATCTGGACCCCCTAAACCCCTAGTATTGTAAGTCACCCCAACATTGAGCTTTGTCCCTCCTACCGGGGAGCCACCCTTACTGCTTTACAGTTCTTTCTGAGTCATCCGAGGGCTGAACTTGTGGTCTCTTGACAGTCCTCCCCAGACTCCATTGGCAGCTTCCTCCCTCCCTGCCTCGAGGTGCTGCATTGGCTATGAGAGGCTTCTTGATTATCTATTTTGATGATCACTTAGGTTCTAAACAGTTGTTACGGGAAATAATTTTGTTCAGCCAGTGATGCATAGAATCATGTGAACAAAGTGTGTGTGTGTGTGTGTGTGTGTGTGTGTGTGTGTATGGGGGGGGGGAGAATATGTATATGTCTGTTGTCTGTCGTAAGCTCCCAAACAAAGAAAGGACTACTCTACCCTCCTCTGCAACTTCCTTTAGCTCAGAGTTTATTAAACATCATTGCTTGGAGTCAGTCATTTTACTGACTAAATAAAAGCAATCCTGCTACTTCTCAATGAGAAAATACACTTATGGAATTCATTATTCTAAAAGTTTTTATTGGCAAGAAAAAAAAATGCTAAATATATTCAAAAGACTTAGAAGAAGGTATCCAGAGACAGGGCTAGCAAACTCGAAAACAGAGAACAACTTATCCTCAAGGTTGACATGCAGAGGGAACCATGCATAGGGTTTTGTTTTGGTTTTTATGAAAACCCTATGGGTAGGAGGCATTTCCAACAGCCATGTCTTTATGGCGCTTACCGCTCACACTCTGGCCCATAATTACTCAGCCTACACTATCCAGCTAGTCCCAAGAGTTGCTTGCCTGGTAGAAGTAGAAACTTTTCAACACGATGACCCTGACCTCTGCATCCAGGCCTGAGACTACAGGGCTCCTGCTGGGTTGGGCCACAACCCGTGACTGTGAGCCAGAGGAAATGACCTGTGACTTTGACATCAGCCGTTTCCTGCTTCATCAGTTCACTCGCAGGAACATCGCCTAGAACGCTGTTCTCCAGAGCTGACGCTGTTGGGCTGGCCTTCACTGGAGGGGGCACTGCGCCTACAGAATGATTTTGCAACAAATAGCCTGTCTCCTTCCCACCTTGGAAATTGGGTTCCTTGTAACTGGTTTTTTTTTTTTTTCTTCTAGTGAAATTAACACAATACCTTGTTATAAAGTTACAAATTCACTTGCTTGCCAGGCACAGGTCACTAGAAAACTGCTCTGAAATTGTTGACTGACATTCTACCAAAATGTAGATTTTTGCAGCCTTGTGCACTTGCTATAATATACATTCGATCCCCTTCCTGTTTGAGAGAAAATGTCAAAGTCTGAATAAAGGCTTAAGATTTATGTCTGGGTTAATAAAGTCTTAACAATAAGGAGAAAAAACTAGTTTTGAAAGCTTCCGTGGGCTCTTCCTATTCAGCAACCCTGTCTTTCAGGAATAGTTAAAAATATGGCTCCTCATGTTAACTCTGTGCTCAGAGTGACTGTAATCTAAGGTTTTCTTCAGTTCTGTCTTTACGAACTTCCAGATAATGCACTTAGATCTTAAAACTCAGTAGTTATGTTTTTCTTTAATAAAGGCTACATTTATTTTGAGACAGAGTCTCATCTTGTAGCCCTAGCTGTCCTGGAACTCACTCTGTAGACCAGGTTGTCCTCAAACTCACAGTGATCCACCTGCCTCTGCCTCCTGAATGCTGGGATTAAAGATTTGCGCCACCAGGCCCATCAAGGCTTCATTTTTTAAAAATTTCCTTTTTACCTTAGATGATGACTTGAACGCTTGTTTCTTTAGAGTAGATTATATTCCACTCCTGGCTCTCTATTATCTTTTATTTCCTCCCTTCTTCCCTCTCTCCCTTCTTTTCCTCCTGTCTCTCTTTCTTCTTTTTTCTTTTTGAGGCAGGGTTTCTCTGTTGTAACTCCGGCTGTCCTGGAACTCACTCTGTAGACCAGGCTGGCCTCGAACTCACAGAGATCTCTGCTTCCCAAGTGCTGGGATTAAAGCCAGCCTTCTTTTTCTTTTCTTTCCTTTCTTCCTTCTTTCCTTCCTTCCTTCTCTGTCTCTCTTTCTTTCTTTCTTAAATCTATGTATGTCATTTCCGTTTTTGAAGCTCTGAGAAGCTGTGTATGCTTTTGCTGTCTATTCATGGCAGCTTCTTTCCTCATATGGTTTCTCTGAACTTATTTCTTGTTTGTCAGAATCTGCAGGCTCTGGGTCAAGCACGTTTGTCCTGAGATAGTTGCTATGTTTACCTCTAATAATTTACCTCACTGATTGCATCTCTGCTAACTGGCCAGTTGATAGCTAACCTGGACCATGACCATATGATTGCCATAGTTCAAACTCTAGTCCATGCAGTCAACCAGCCTAGGACTGCTCGTTCCCCATGGGGGACTTTTTCTTGTCCACTCAAAACCCATGAGGACGATAAAGTGTTACCTTTCATTCCTTTGCCTGGTGGTAAAACAGCTTTGCAATGACCCTGGCCCCCAAGAGTACTTCTGTCAGTAAACACTTCCAGGTCTGAAACTTTTAGAAACTAAGGCTTCAGGTCGGAGTCTCTGGAATAAATTTCCATTGGTTGTGTACAGTCATGAACTCTTCTGTGGTCCTGGAGGTAGAGTAGCTGGAGTGAACATGGACTCTGCATTATTCTTGCTTACCCAGTCTTCCCCAGCATCCATTTTCCCTAAAAGGGTGGTATCAGTATACAGTATGCACTGTGGTGACTTTGCCTCTTCTACAGGATCCTGGGGTGGCTTCTACTTCCTAGAAGCAAACAAGCCATGATACTTGCTGTTAATTGTCAGTGTCGCCTGGGAGAAAGGCCTCTGGGTTTGCCTGTGGGGGATTATCTTGATTATGTTAGATGAGATGGAAAGATTTGCCCAGGGTGGGTGACAGCATTTCTCGGGTGGGGTCCTGGATTGTATAAATGAAGTGAGGGAGTGTCGCAGCAGCACGTTTGCCGTTCTCTGCTTCCTGACAGTGGGTGTGATGTGCCCCGCTGCCTTACCCGATGCCTCCTTCCTCACCGCGATTTCACTATGAGCTAGAATAAACCCCTTCTCCCTCAAGTTGCTTTATAATTTTTCACAGTCTTATTTTGTGTGTGGTGGGGTGCGCGTCCATGCCGTGAGCAACAGCGTGTGTGGCAGTCAGAAGATAACTTGTGGGAACTGCTTCTTCCCTTCTAAAACGTGGGACCGATTGGTCAAACTCACGTCATCAGACTTGAGCGATCTGGTAGCCTGTAAGTTGCTTTTGTCAAGAGTGTTTTATGACAGTAGCAAAATAAACTAAGGTACTAGCCACTCTCCATGAGTCACGCCCCCACCTGTAATTCAGATCCGTGAAGGCTTATTTTCATTTGTTGGTTTGATTCCACCAGTCAGACTCCTTCTGTCCTGCCAGGTCAGGTTACGAACAGGTCATTTTAGGTCATGTGCATGGAATCTGCACCTTGCTATGAAAACCATCTTGAAAGCCAGGCATAGTGACACTTTTCTTGTACTCCCAGAACTCCAGAGGCCAAGGGGGAAGATCTCTGATTGAGGCCAGCCTGAGCTACAAGGACATTTCTTATCTCACCAAAACAGAAAGCACAAAAGGAAAAAAAAAGGGGGGGCAATTCATGGGAAGAGGGTAAACCACTCTGAGCATTTCTGGGAATTACAGACCTGGGCTCTGAGTTTCCCTTTTGAATGAAACTTCAAACATGGCCCTCAGCATCCTTCTGCAAGTGCAGTACTGCTATGGTTAGGATGTGGAATGTCTCCCCTACCATGCATTGACCGTTTGGTCCCCTGCTGGTGGTCCAGGAACTTTAGCTAGAGGAGGTAGATCACTGGGCATGTTCTTAGAGACTGTGTCTTGTCCCTAGTGCCTCTCTCTGTCCCTCTGTCTCTGCCTCCCATCTGCCATGAAGTGAACTGCTTTTCTTCAGAATATCCTCCCTGACAGGATGCTCAGCCGTGCCTCAGGTTCACAGGAAAAAAACAAAACAAAACAAAACAAAAAAACCAAACAAACAAACAAAAGAAACTAGCTCAGTGTGGGCTGCAATTTCTGAAATTGTGAGCTAAAGTAAGTCAGTCATTCTTTCTTTTAGGTTATTCTGTCTCAGTGATGAAAAGTCAATTATACTTTATGTCTTTTCATAAATTTACTACTCTTCTCTTCCTCCCTCTGCCCCTTCTTCCTTTCCCTCTCCCCCTCCCTTTCCCTCTCTCTCTCTCCGTATGTGTGTGTGTGTGCATGCACGTGCGTGTAAGAGAGAGAGAAAGAGAGAGAAAATGGGTGGGGGTTCATTCTGAGCTCAAGCTGTCCTGCAGTTTTGTGTATTACCCAGGCTGACCTTGAAACCTATCAAGTAAGCGAGCACACCTGGCTCTCTTCTTCACTTTCAACCTCACCTCATTCTGGAGGGTGCAGGAGACACCGGAAGGTAGATCTTTGTTCTCTATACTTCCAGGTGCCTGGCCCATCAGCACCTGTTTTCACATCTGTCTTTGCCTCTAGGAGGAAAAAGCTCCCCCGTCTGAGAAAGGCCAGTGCCATAGATTGTCTGGCTTTCTCAAGGACTGTGTTCTCTCTCTCTACTAGATCTGTGGTCTCAAATGGGAGTGAGCATCATAGACCCTGGAGAGCTTGTTTAGACGAAGAGCCCTGAGCCTCACCCTAGAGTCTGGGGTGGAGCCTGACAGCCATCCTTTCAATAGTTTCGGACTGCTGCTGCTGTCAACCTGAAGATCACAGCTGTCAAACAATGACCACACAAGAATATTTATTCACTAATACCATGTTTTCAGATTCATGGAAAAAATACTATGTTGCCTCGATAAAGACAGCATTGGACAATTCAGCACCTATTCACAAAAGAACTCTTAAAGAACTCAAACCAGAAAACACTAACTTCTGCCATATCACACACAAGTAGGCTGGAGCGGCGGCTCAGTGGGTATGAGCACTTGTTCTGTAAGCATGGAGACCGGAGTTCAGATCTCAGCACCCACATACCCGGGCATGGCCATGTACCTACCTGTAACCTCAGTGTTACAGAGGGCAGAGATGGGAAGATCGCTGCGGCTCGCCGGCCACTCAGTGGGAGACCCTGTGTCACGAAGATAGGTGGAGGGTGATAGAGAAGAGCATTCTGCGTCCTCCTCTGGCCTCCAAAACATGCACACACATGAGAGAGAGAGAGAGGGAGAGAGAGGGAGAGAGAGAGCTATTGCTGTGATAGAACATGACCAAGAGCACCTGGATCAAGAAAAGGTTTATTTCTCCTCACAACACTCCATCACTGGGTGAAGTCAGAGCAGGAGCTCAAGCAGAGGCCATGGCAAAGTGCTGCTGACTGGTTCGCTCCTCAAGGCTTGCTCAGCCTGCTTTATCGTAGCACCCAGGACCACCTGCCCTGGGGGGGTTACCACCCATAATGGACTGGGCCCTCCCACATCAATCATCAATCAAGAAAATGCTTCCCAAGCTTGCCTGTAGACCAGTCTGGTGGGGCATTTTCTCGGTTTCCTCTTCCCATATGACTCTAGCTTGTGTCAAGTAGACATAAGACTAGCCAGCACACTCATCCTGACAGTGAGACATGGGCGAGAAGTAATGGGGGAGGGGTGTTGTTTTGCAGATGATTTTGTAATGAACCCAGAAAGAGGAAGATGGCCAATCATCTGTCAGAATAAATTTAAAATACTAGTAACTAAGAGACCTGATAAACGTACCTAAGTCTCTCACTTTCCAATAGCTAATAATTAGCAGAGTAACTTTTCTTTTTTCAGAAGATTTGGGTAAAAATAGCTTTTAAAAACAGCAGATACAAATACAGAATAAACAAATCAACAAATGTGCAACACGTGCACGAAGACTCAGCACACCGAAAACTTAGCTCTGATGACAGTGATGTTGACTGCGTCTCTGATGCAGAGATCCAAAATCATAAACGTGTCACTGCTTCCCAAGTTGGCTAACGCAGTCCTCGCTGTTACAACATGGGCTTGGCGAGTGAGATCCAACATTTATCTGGAAGAGAAACTGGTAAGATACACGGTGCACACGGCCATTCTTCTGTTTAGCAGATTAGGAAACTGAGACTTGGAGGGCCAGAACGTGACAGCTGGGAGAAGCTGCTGGTGGGGTGGGGTGGAGTGGGGTGGGCACAGAGGGAGAGAAGACTTGCTGCTCGCAGAGTTTGGCGTTCTCGTGATTACACTGGGTTGATCGTCGTTATTACAGGATTTTTAAAACCGGAAGTGATTGGAGAGGTGAATAATTATTATTTAAGAATGATTGGAAAGCCAGGGGGGACTGCTGGAGATTGCATTCGGGAACAGGCTAAAGAGTATTTGCTGCTTACACTCTGCACGGTCGCTTGTTCATAGTAAGAGGGTGAATTGATTACAGCAAGTAATAAACATCACTGAGAAGTACATGGTGCTCTGAAGCTGAAAAATGAGTGAACTGACCCATGTCAGCGTCAGAATGTCTGGGAGACATCGTGGGTGGAGGGGACCCAGAGATCTGTTGTGCTGGTTTGCAGAGAGCACTCTGTTCTTTTGAGTCCACAAAAATAATAGCCAAGCATTCGAAGGGTGCTTGAGTCCCACTGAACAGTGAGGAAAGTTCCACTGTCACCAATGATTTTTATTTGGGATATGTTGGGACGTTTATAGAAGTGGGGGGATCAATGCTTTCTAGCTGTCCCTTGATACTGCCATGGCCCAGCCATGGCCTGAGGATAGCAGATGTCTCGGCTTGTGAGCTGGTCAGCTTCCGTGCTGGCCCCTGGACTCAGCCATGGCTGCTTATGAGAACCTACTTTGCTAGAGGCTAGCCCAAGAGGAGAGGCCACAGGATCCTGACTTCTGTTCCTCTCTCCAGAGCTCTGGGATCTTGCTCAAATCCCATGACCACACCAAACATCTTTATTGAAAGAATGGTGTCGCTAACTGTCTGGGTTGTTGATTGGGTTCGGTGTGGCGGTGTGTCAGACAGTGCCCTCAGGTGTTGCCCTGAAAGTAGCTGGAGAATCCTGGTGGGACATACTCTGAGGATATGGGGGTAGAGTCACCTGTTTTAACTGTAGATTAAGTCTGTGCTGAACATACAAAATGTTAGGTTTCTCAATGTAGCCTACATCCTAGATCTTTAGACAAAGGCTAAACACAAAATAAAAAGTCCCCTGGGCAGAGCTGGGGCAGATCCGTGGTGTTCAAGCAGCCCAGTGCGGGAGGTGGAGTGATGCGAGGACCTTGGATACAGCATCGTGCGTGCATTGCTGACTGCTTGACTGCTACAACCCAGAAGACAGGACTGGCTATGCTTGTCCTAAGAGGGAGAACAAGTACTCAGATAGTGAAGCTTCTTGAAGCAGTGTGGCCTGGCCTTGAAGGATAGGGCAGTGTTCCCCTCGGGAAACCCAGCCCTTTGCAGAATAGCCCCATGAGGAAAGGCCTGCTTGTTTCTCTAAGAAGCCAGTATATCTTCTGACTTTACCAGATCTTTGTGCAGTCTTCTTGGCTGAGATAGTTGGTTTGTTTGCTGTGGGGAGCTACAGACTGGAGAGCTATGGACTCTGAAGAGAGAGGCACCTTAAGGAAAGATGTGCCAATATCAGCAACAACTGGAGCCAAACCAACACAGCCAGAAGGAGCTGGCTCGGAGTGTCATGCGTGGGGAGTATCCACAGAAGGAGGGAAGGTGAGTGCTGGAAACCTCTTCCCACATCCAGCGTTGCTGGTGGGTGTCCACAGCAATCCTAAAAGTACCGTGCATAAAATTCCTCTTCCGTGGTCTTCTGAGACCATGATCTTCCGAGACCGTAGCGACATCATTAACTTTACAGTACACAGCTTGCTTATCTAGATCTGGGCTTAGATCCCTGGCTCAGCGAAGTGGTGTAGGTCTCTCTCTGAGCTTCTTTGATCCAGCTTTTGTGGCTTCAATGGCTCCAGCCATATTCTTTCCCTCATCACCACCATTGCTAGCAACACCACCACCATCACCTCCTGCAGGAAGCCAGTTAGGGACTACGAAACTGATTAGGCCTTCCACACTGGCCAGAATTCCTCTAGGCATCTTAGAGTTGAGCCTGGAGGCTCCTGTACACCTAATCACCTCCACTGGACCTTGGGGAGCCAGGCTATTTCTCTAGGCCGTTCATCCCATTGGCCTCCCTGGTACCAGGCACACGCATGGTTCATATATATACACACGGGCAGAACTTCATACATATAAATAAAAATGAATAAATCTTTTTTAAAAATCCCTTCTAGATAGCAAACACAGCTTTTCTTTTCAGACCTTCTGAAATCCTCTAAACGACATAGCTTTGTCGTGTTCTCTAGGCAATTTCTGACTCGGTGGTTTGGATATACTGACAGACTGTGCAGCCGTCACTATAGTTTAACTTCAGAAGATTTTCTTGGTCCCAGAAAAAGATTGTACCCATACTGAAGATGAAACCAGGGCTAAATTTTCTGAATAAACAACTAAAGGTTGTTTCACTTTTTCAGAAGTGAGAACTTTTTAACAACAAAGAAAGAGAGGGAAGGAGGGACGGAGGGAAAGAGGGAGAGAAAGATGGATTTATTTAAGAACTCACAGCATACTCACAGGCTCACAGGCCCCTGCCCTGACCTGTGCACGATTGACTGTGCACAGATCCTGGGAGAGGGGCGGCCCTGCCTTCAGCTATACTCTGCCAACTCCGCCTGGGACTCACGGATAGCTCCAAATCCATGGTCACACCGATGGCCCCAGTTAACCTTAGCGGGCCACACAATAAAATGACTAGGCATGGGTGAGTGAGAGAGATTTGTAGGGAGGGAGAAGAGAGGGCAGGAGTGTTAAGGAGGCGGGAGGTGAGACCGGTCAGTATGTAAAGTATATCTATGTGAAATTTCTTAAAAATTAAAAAATGAAAAAGCCATGTCTTTTTTTTTTTTAAACCATTAGTTAAAGTGGTAAAGATAGCATTTAAACAACTGCACACTATTGCTTTAACTGAGAGTCAGTGTGAGCTCTACCTCAACTTTGATTTGTAACGGAGGTGATCGGGCCCTTTAAAGAGAGCACGAGAGAATGGGGAGCAGACACCGAGTAGAACTCAGCCAGCGTTGCCGACTGGCGCTTATAGAGTCAGAGTCCTGCTCTCTTAGTGAGCTGAGGTCAAGGGCCCCATTTTTAACCACTGGCTGGAACAGGCAGGAGACCTTTGGCAGGCCCTCTAAAGGGTGCAGTGTTAGGAACTATGCCAGTGCTTGTTTGAGTATTTATATTTAGGATGATGTTGAGGCCCAACAGAGACAAGGCTTCAGGGGAAGAGTCTCTGCCCCTCATTAGAAACAAACCACCTCCCCCTTTTCCTGCAGGAAGTCACTAGTTTACTTTTTGTCTCAACAAACCTGCGCGTTCTGCATATTTCACGAACACCCAAGATCATAATCACTGGCTTATTCACTTAGCATAATGCTTTGGAGGCTCACCCATGTTCCAGTGTGTTACAGCATTCCCTTTTTAAAGCCGAATAGCATTCCTTTGAATGGACATACCATGTTTTGTGTATCCACCCGATGGCCACTTGGGTTGATTGTACTTTTTGTCAGCTGTTTAGGTAGTTAGATACGAGCTTTCCTGTGAACACGCAGATATTCTGTGACTATCTTGGGTAGATATTAGGAATAGAACTGCTGGTTTGTGGTCACTTTTTGTTTGGTTTTTGGAGGAACTTCCACACCATTTTCTAAAGCGACTGAATCATTCCCATCAGCAAGGGATGGGGTGTTTAATGTCTTCACATCCTCACCAGCATTTGTTATTATTATTTTTCGAGCACAATCACACAAGTGGGTACAAAGTGGTATCTCATTGTGCTTTTGATGTACATTTCCTTAATGGCTAATTACAATTAGCGTCTTTTTCATGTACTGTGATGGTTTGAATAAGAAACGTCCCCCACAGGCTTGGGCATCTGAACACTTGTTTCCCAGTTGGTGGCGCTGTCTGGGGAGTCTTAGGGGGTGCGGCTTTCACTGGGGGCAGGCTTTGAGATGAAAAGCCTGTGCTGCTTCCAATGTGTTCTCTGCTTTGCCCCTGTGATTTGCAAATGTGATCTCTTGGGCTTCCTGCTCCTGGGGTCATGCCTGCTGCTTGCTGCCAGAATTCCCCCAAATAATGGACAATTATCTCTCAGGAATCATAAGCCTAGAGAAGCTTTCCCATAAGTCACCTTGGTCACGGCATTTCAGCACAGCGACAGAAAATTAACTACTGCTTGTGCTTATTGTCTATTTGTATGTTTCTGCTCAAGAAATGCCTTCGAATTTTTTGCCCATTTAAAAATAGTGTCTTACTTTCTTCTCCTGGTGCTGTGATGACATACACTGATGAAAGCGATTCAAAGGAGAGAGGGTTTAGTTTGGATCCTAGAAGGGTACCCGTCCATCACGGCAGGGAAGTCAAGGCAGATGCTGAGGAGCTTGAAGCTGCTGAGAAGATCTACAATCAGGCAGCTGATAGCAATGAATGCATAATCCTGCTCAGCTCCCTCACAGAACAGGATCCCAGCTACAGACTGGTACCACCCACAGGAGGAAGTGCCCCCACCTCGCTTAATACAATCAACACAGCCAGTGCCCACAGCATGCCGGGAGGTCCACCTCCCAGGTGATTCTAGTTTCTGTCAAGTTGACAATCGACACTAGCCATCACAATCGCTTTTTTCGTCTCTTTCTGAGTTTGAGGGTTTTTTGATTTTTGTTTTTGCTTTGTTGTTCTGTTGTGCGAGACATGGTCTCTCTGTGCAGCCCCAGCTGTCATGGAACTCACTTATGTGTGCCAGGCTGCCCTCAGTCTCATAGAAACTTGCTTCCCAAGTACTGGAATTAAAGGCGTGTGACACCACGCCCAGCCGAGTTCTTTATATACCTTAAAATACTAAACTTTTGCAAGGTTGATAATTTGCAGATGTTTTTCTCGGTCTGTGGTTGCATTTTTACTTATATGATAATGTTCTTTGAGGACAATGTCTCTTAGTTTTCACTGAACTCCAAATTAGTGATCTATGTTATTTCTTATATTTGTGTGACAGTGTAAGAAACTGTTTCCTGACTTATGATTGCTCAGATTTACTCTAGTGCCCCTTTCTAAGACTTTTACAGGTGCAGTTTTTAATACTTACACTACGATCCACTCTGAGGTAATTTTCTACATATGATCTGATTTGGGAAGTCAAATTCATGTACATATCCATTTGTTTCCGAACAATTTGTTAAAAAGAATGCTATTTGCCTTATTCGATTCTCCTGTCTTAAAGAATAAATTGGATCTTTTCTAGAGTCTTTTGTTGATCTATACCTCATCCTTCTGCCAACACCCTTATTATCTTATTCCTACAGATACATTTACAAGTGTGGGACACACATGTGTGGGAGGCCAGAGGTCAGCCTGCAGAGGAATAGCATGCAGGGCTGTTCCTCTACACCAACCTCCATGTTGTTGCCTGGTAACCACTGGTCTCGTTTTTTTGAGGTAGGGTCTCTCAGTGGGATCTGGGCCTCCATAATTTCCTTCTTATGTTCATGGCTCAGAAAGCTTAATTTTGTTGAAATGGTAATATCAAATTGATCTACAGATTCAGTGTGATCACGGGCAAAATCCTAGTCGGATTTTCCCCCAGTAATTGGCAAACTGATCCTAAAATTCATATAGAAAGGCAAGGGGCCCAAAATATCTAAAGATAATCTTGAAAAAGAGGTAGAAGGCTCATACTTCCTGATTTCAGAGCTTACTCCGTGGGCTGGGGAGATGGCTCAGTTTGTAAAGCGTATGCCTGGGGATCGTAAGGAACTAAGTTCAACCCCCAGGACCTAAGTAAAGAATTGATCATTATGGCACATGTTTGTAATCCCAGCCCTGAGAAGGCAGATTCCAGGTTCTGTCAGGTTGACAGTTGACACTAGCCATCACAATAGTTTTCTTAGCATGGGGTTCAGTTAATCTGGTGTCAGGTGTCAGTACTCCTATGTCTGTCAGTCATTTAACGAGCCTGCGCTCTGGCTCCCCACCTACAGAGTGGTTTTAGTTTAGTTTGTTTGTTTTAATTTTTGTTTTTAAGGAATGTTATGTGAAAGAAAGTGTCCCCAAAAGGATTTTTTTGGTTTATATTTGTAAGTGATGGTGGCCTCTAGCTGTCTGTCCTTATCCTTTCTGTGTCTGATTGTAGCATCAGGGTACGGTGTCTGTCCCCAGCAGGAGAAAGCATTCCTTCTTTTGGATAGTGGAAGCATTCCTTGCTTATTTCGTTCTCTCAGAGAAGCCACTTAGTGTTGGGACTGTCTATTTCTAGGTTAATC